>OZ018324.1:200597069-201029273 GCA_963969495.1 Ceratothoa steindachneri | reverse complement strand
AACCAACCGTCGAACTACCGACCTTTCAGTCTCACTTCGATAGTCGGTAAACTCATGGAAAGCATCATGGTGGACAAAGTGACGTCGTATTTAGAGTCAAACCTGCTACTGAGGAGTTCCCAGCACGGCTTCCGAAGGCAACGGTCATGCCTGACGAACCTTGTGGAATTCTTCCACTTCGTTTTCAGTGAGCACGATCGGGACAAGGCGGTGGATGTGGTCTACCTAGACTTTCAGAAAGCCTTTGATAAGGTACCACACCGCCGCCTTCTCCGGAAAGTGCGAGCGCTTGGCATAGACGGAAAGGTAGCCGGCTGGATCGAGAACTGGCTAAGTGGCAGACGGCAACGGGTGGTGGTGAATGGACAGTCTTCTGAGTGGGTGCCCGTTACTAGCGGGGTGCCTCAAGGTTCTGTCCTGGGACCACTACTATTTATCATCTACGTCAACGACATGGACGGTGACATGGTTGCGAAGATTTCCAAATTTGCCGACGATACCAAGCTTGGTATGAACGTTGCAAAGGATGGAAATACTGCCCGCCTGCAGGAAGATCTTGGGAAGATTGGGGAGTGGTCGGACACGTGGCAAATGCCTTTTAACGTGGGCAAATGCAAAGTGATGCATATCGGCCACAGAAACCCCCAATCTCAGTATATCCTTAAGGGCACTGCTATTGAATCCACCGACACTGAGAAGGACTTGGGTGTAACAATCACTAGTGACCTCAAGTTCTCGAAACAGTGCATTGAGGCGGAGAAAAAGGCCCAAAGGATGCTAGGCTATATTAAGCGCCAGTTTGGTTATCGGAACCAGGAGATTGTACTGTGCCTGTACAACTCACTTGTCCGACCGCACCTGGAGTATGCCGTACAATTTTGGAGTCCTTCATTGCGAAAGGACATCGCGAGATTGGAACGCGTACAAGCCAGGGCAACCAAGCTGATTCCCTCTATCCGACATAAAAGTTATGAGGATAGACTAAGGGAGTTAGATCTGTTCTCACTGGAAACCCGTAGACTGCGTGGTCAGCTCATCGAAGTCTTCAAAATACTTCGAGGGTTCGACAATGTTGACTACCGGGATATTTTCACACTGAGTGAGAACAGAACGCGCAATCACGGCTTCAAACTTGAACTGAAGCGTTACAACCGCAATCTGTGTGGAAACTTTTTCACCTACAGTATCTGCGGTAAGTGGAACGCACTTCCAGTGGAAGTTGTCAACAGTGAATCTGTTGACCAGTTCAAGTCAAGACTAGACAAAGTCTTGAAAAGTGGCCGTTTATGGACGCAAAACAATTGAGCAGCCATGTGCCCGCTCAATTGCTAGTCCAAAGGTACCCTCTTTGAATGGACCGTAAGGTCTCCTAGGGACTTACTTTCCTTGTTACTCCTTGTTACTCTCTCTCATCTCTCTCTCTCTCTCTCTCTCTCTCTCTCTCTCTCTCTCTCTCTCTCTCTCTCGAGCTGGACTGACTGACGTGAGGCTAGAAGTGTGGCGATGCCGTTGAAGACTCGTGGAATAGTTTCAAAACCACATTCATGAGTCTTCAATCGCGTTTCATCCCTCTGAAATGCCCCCGTCTGTCTTCTGTTCAACCTAAGTGGTTTAATCGAGAAATCGGCCAACTGCTTAGGGAGAAGAGAAATGTGTACCGGCAATCGAAGATCTCGGGTGACTTTGACGAATACCGGAGGCTAGCCAGGAGAGTGAAGTCCAGCATAAGGGCGGCTAAGCGGTCTGAGGAACTCCGAGTGGCGAGACTCTGTAAAGAGAATCCCAAGGAGTTTTTTGGATATGTGAACAGCCGTAAACCAATCCGTCGAACGATTGGCCCTTTGAGGAATGAGGAGAGGACATTAAAGCATTCAGATGCAGAAAATGCTAACCTCCTCAACGACTACTTCTCTTCAGTGTTTACTGAAGAGTGTGGTCCCATTCCCCAGCCGACGGATTCCTACTCGGGGAAAAGCTGGAGGCAATGGACTTCACCGAAGGAGAAATAAAGAAAAAGATCGCTGACCTAAAGACGAATAAGTCCCCTGGACCGGACGGGTTTCTACCTAAAGTGTTGAAGGAAGTGTGCGATGAAGTATCACGACATCTGTGCGCTATCTTTAACATGTCAATCCGGACCGGATGCGTTCCTAGAGACTGGCGTGAGGCGGAGGTGACTCCTATCTTCAAGAAAGGAGACCGTAACCAACCGTCGAACTACCGACCTATCAGTCTCACTTCGATAGTCGGTAAACTCATGGAAAGCATCATGGTGGACAAAGTGACGTCGTATTTAGAGTCAAACCTGCTACTGAGGAGTTCCCAGCACGGCTTCCGAAGGCAACGGTCATGCCTGACGAACCTTGTGGAATTCTTCCACTTCGTTTTCAGTGAGCACGATCGGGACAAGGCGGTGGATGTGGTCTACCTAGACTTTCAGAAAGCCTTTGATAAGGTACCACACCGCCGCCTTCTCCGGAAAGTGCGAGCGCTTGGCATAGACGGAAAGGTAGCCGGCTGGATCGAGAACTGGCTAAGTGGCAGACGGCAACGGGTGGTGGTAAATGGACAGTCTTCTGAGTGGGTGCCCGTTACTAGCGGGGTGCCTCAAGGTTCTGTCCTGGGACCACTACTATTTATCATCTACGTCAACGACATGGACGGTGACATGGTTGCGAAGATTTCCAAATTTGCCGACGATACCAAGCTTGGTATGAACGTTGCAAAGGATGGAAATACTGCCCGCCTGCAGGAAGATCTTGGGAAGATTGGGGAGTGGTCGGACACGTGGCAAATGCCTTTTAACGTGGGCAAATGCAAAGTGATGCATATCGGCCACAGAAACCCCCAATCTCAGTATATCCTTAAGGGCACTGCTATTGAATCCACCGACACTGAGAAGGACTTGGGTGTAACAATCACTAGTGACCTCAAGTTCTCGAAACAGTGCATTGAGGCGGAGAAAAAGGCCCAAAGGATGCTAGGCTATATTAAGCGCCAGTTTGGTTATCGGAACCAGGAGATTGTACTGTGCCTGTACAACTCACTTGTCCGACCGCACCTGGAGTATGCCGTACAATTTTGGAGTCCTTCATTGCGAAAGGACATCGCGAGATTGGAACGCGTACAAGCCAGGGCAACCAAGCTGATTCCCTCTATCCGACATAAAAGTTATGAGGATAGACTAAGGGAGTTAGATCTGTTCTCACTGGAAACCCGTAGACTGCGTGGTCAGCTCATCGAAGTCTTCAAAATACTTCGAGGGTTCGACAATGTTGACTACCGGGATATTTTCACACTGAGTGAGAACAGAACGCGCAATCACGGCTTCAAACTTGAACTGAAGCGTTACAACCGCAATCTGTGTGGAAACTTTTTCACCTACAGTATCTGCGGTAAGTGGAACGCACTTCCAGTGGAAGTTGTCAACAGTGAATCTGTTGACCAGTTCAAGTCAAGACTAGACAAAGTCTTGAAAAGTGGCCGTTTATGGACGCAAAACAATTGAGCAGCCATGTGCCCGCTCAATTGCTAGTCCAAAGGTACCCTCTTTGAATGGACCGTAAGGTCTCCTAGGGTACTTACTTTCCTTGTTACTCCTTGTTACTCTCTCTCTCTCTCTCTCTCTCTCTCTCTCTCTCTCTCTCTCTCTCTCTCTCTCTCTCTCTCTCGAGCTGGACTGACTGACGTGAGGCTAGAAGTGTGCGATGCCGTTGAAGACTCGTGGAATAGTTTCAAAACCACATTCATGAGTCTTCAATCGCGTTTCATCCCTCTGAAATGCCCCCGTCTGTCTTCTGTTCAACCTAAGTGGTTTAATCGAGAAATCGGCCAACTGCTTAGGGAGAAGAGAAATGTGTACCGGCAATCGAAGATCTCGGGTGACTTTGACGAATACCGGAGGCTAGCCAGGAGAGTGAAGTCCAGCATAAGGGCGGCTAAGCGGTCTGAGGAACTCCGAGTGGCGAGACTCTGTAAAGAGAATCCCAAGGAGTTTTTTGGATATGTGAACAGCCGTAAACCAATCCGTCGAACGATTGGCCCTTTGAGGAATGAGGAGAGGACATTAAAGCATTCAGATGCAGAAAATGCTAACCTCCTCAACGACTACTTCTCTTCAGTGTTTACTGAAGAGTGTGGTCCCATTCCCCAGCCGACGGATTCCTACTCGGGGGAAAAGCTGGAGGCAATGGACTTCACCGAAGGAGAAATAAAGAAAAAGATCGCTGACCTAAAGACGAATAAGTCCCCTGGACCGGACGGGTTTCTACCTAAAGTGTTGAAGGAAGTGTGCGATGAAGTATCACGACATCTGTGCGCTATCTTTAACATGTCAATCCGGACCGGATGCGTTCCTAGAGACTGGCGTGAGGCGGAGGTGACTCCTATCTTCAAGAAAGGAGACCGTAACCAACCGTCGAACTACCGACCTATCAGTCTCACTTCGATAGTCGGTAAACTCATGGAAAGCATCATGGTGGACAAAGTGACGTCGTATTTAGAGTCAAACCTGCTACTGAGGAGTTCCCAGCACGGCTTCCGAAGGCAACGGTCATGCCTGACGAACCTTGTGGAATTCTTCCACTTCGTTTTCAGTGAGCACGATCGGGACAAGGCGGTGGATGTGGTCTACCTAGACTTTCAGAAAGCCTTTGATAAGGTACCACACCGCCGCCTTCTCCGGAAAGTGCGAGCGCTTGGCATAGACGGAAAGGTAGCCGGCTGGATCGAGAACTGGCTAAGTGGCAGACGGCAACGGGTGGTGGTAAATGGACAGTCTTCTGAGTGGGTGCCCGTTACTAGCGGGGTGCCTCAAGGTTCTGTCCTGGGACCACTACTATTTATCATCTACGTCAACGACATGGACGGTGACATGGTTGCGAAGATTTCCAAATTTGCCGACGATACCAAGCTTGGTATGAACGTTGCAAAGGATGGAAATACTGCCCGCCTGCAGGAAGATCTTGGGAAGATTGGGGAGTGGTCGGACACG
This sequence comes from Ceratothoa steindachneri, assembly GCA_963969495.1. NCBI lineage: Eukaryota > Metazoa > Arthropoda > Malacostraca > Isopoda > Cymothoidae > Ceratothoa > Ceratothoa steindachneri. Next base: position 201,024,280 of record OZ018324.1, on the reverse strand, counting down.
TGGCAAATGCCTTTTAACGTGGGCAAATGCAAAGTGATGCATATCGGCCACAGAAACCCCCAATCTCAGTATATCCTTAAGGGCACTGCTATTGAATCCACCGACACTGAGAAGGACTTGGGTGTAACAATCACTAGTGACCTCAAGTTCTCGAAACAGTGCATTGAGGCGGAGAAAAAGGCCCAAAGGATGCTAGGCTATATTAAGCGCCAGTTTGGTTATCGGAACCAGGAGATTGTACTGTGCCTGTACAACTCACTTGTCCGACCGCACCTGGAGTATGCCGTACAATTTTGGAGTCCTTCATTGCGAAAGGACATCGCGAGATTGGAACGCGTACAAGCCAGGGCAACCAAGCTGATTCCCTCTATCCGACATAAAAGTTATGAGGATAGACTAAGGGAGTTAGATCTGTTCTCACTGGAAACCCGTAGACTGCGTGGTCAGCTCATCGAAGTCTTCAAAATACTTCGAGGGTTCGACAATGTTGACTACCGGGATATTTTCACACTGAGTGAGAACAGAACGCGCAATCACGGCTTCAAACTTGAACTGAAGCGTTACAACCGCAATCTGTGTGGAAACTTTTTCACCTACAGTATCTGCGGTAAGTGGAACGCACTTCCAGTGGAAGTTGTCAACAGTGAATCTGTTGACCAGTTCAAGTCAAGACTAGACAAAGTCTTGAAAAGTGGCCGTTTATGGACGCAAAACAATTGAGCAGCCATGTGCCCGCTCAATTGCTAGTCCAAAGGTACCCTCTTTGAATGGACCGTAAGGTCTCCTAGGGTACTTACTTTCCTTGTTACTCCTTGTTACTCTCTCTCTCTCTCTCTCTCTCTTTTTCACCAGTTCAAGTCAAGACTAGACAAAGTCTTGAAAAGTGGCCGTTTAGGGACGCAAAACAATTGAGCAGATATGTGCCCGCTCGATTGCTAGCCTAAAGGTACCCTCTTTGAATGGACCGTAAGGTCTCCTAGGGTACTTAATTTCCTTGTTACTCTCTCTCTCTCTCTCTCTCTCTCTCTCTCTCTCTTGGTTCTCTATTATTCTTCTACACGACCTCTCTCTCTCTCGATCTCTTTGTTCTCTATTATTTTTCTACACGAGCGCTCTCTTTCTCTCTCGATCTCTTTGTTCTCTATTATTCTTCTACACGAGCTCTCTCCTAGAGACTGGCGTGAAGCGGAGGTGACTCTTATCTTCAATAAAAGAGACTCTAGCCAGCCCTCGAACTACCGACCTATTAGCTTAACCTCAATAGTCAGTAAACTCATGGAAAGCATCATGGTGGACAAAATGACGTCATATTTAGAGTCGAACCTGCTAGTGAAGAGTTCCCAGCACTGTTTCCGAAGGCAACGGTTATGCCTAACGAACCTTGTGGAATTCTTCCACTTTGTTTTCAGTGAGCATGATCGGGATAAGGTGGTGGATGTTATCTACTTAGACTTTCAAAGGGCGTTCGATAAGGTACCACACAGCCTCCTCCTCCGGAAAGTGCGTGCACTAGGCATAGACGGAAAGGTAGCACGTTGGATAGAGAACTGGCTAAGCGGTAGACGGCAACGGGTGGTGCTAAATGGACAGGCTTCTAAGTGGGTACCCGTCACCAGCACTATACCCCAAGGTTATGTCCTGGGACCACTACTTTTCATCATCTATGTTAACGACATGGATGGTGACATGGTTGCGAAAATTTATAAATTTGCGGACGATACCAAGCTTGGTATGAAAGTTGCAAAGGAAGGAAAGACTGCCCGCCTGCAGGAAGATCTTGGGAAGCTTGGGGAGTGGTCGTACACGTGACAAATGCCTTTTAACGTGAACAAATGCAAAGGAATGCATCTCGGCCACCGAAACCCCCAATCACGGTATATCCTTAAGGGCACTGCTCTCGAACGCACTGATACCGAGAAGGACTTAAGTGTAACAATCACTAGTGACCTCAATTTCTCGAAACAGTGCATAGAGGCGGAGAAAAGGCCCAAAGGATGTTAGGCTATATAAAGCGACAGTTTGTACAATTCACTTGTCTGCCCGCACCTGGAGTATGCAGTACAATTTTGGAGTCCTTCGTTTTGAAAGGATATCGTGAGATTGGAACGTGTGCAAGCCAGGGCAACCAAACTAATTCCCTCTATCAGACACAAAAGTTACGATGATAGATTAAGGAAATTAGATCTGTTCTCGTTGGAAATCCGGAGACTGCATGGTCAGATTATCGAAGTGTTTAAAAGACTTCGAGGCTTCGATAATGTAGACTACACGGATATTTTCCAACTTAGTGAGGGCAGAACGAGAAATCACGGCTACAAACTTGAACTGAAGCGTTACAACCGTGACCTGTGTGGTAAATTTTTCACATACAGCATCTGTGGTAGCTGGAACACACTTTCAATGGAAGTTTTCAACAGCAATTCTGTTGATCAGTTCAAATCAAGACTGGACAAAGTCTTGAAAAGTGGCCGTTTGGGCACGTAAGCCGTTAAGCAGAACTGTGCCCCCTCAACTGTTAGCCCAAATGTACCTTCTTTGAATGGACCGTAAGGTCTTCTAGGGTACTTCTTGTCCTTGTAGATCCTGGTAGCTCCTTGTAACTCTATTATTCTTTTACACGAGCTCTCTCTCTCTCTTTCTCTCTCTCTCTCTCTCTCTCTCTCTCTCTCTCTCTCTCTCTCTCTCTCTCTCTCTCGGTTTCTTTGTTCTCCTTTCCTTAATAAATTTTACATATTTTCATAAATGGAAATTTGTCATTGTAACCTTTATCCGAGATGTCGACGTAATTTTATCTTCCACACATTTTCATATCCTGTATCTTGGCCACTTGAGTGAGAGATCTTTCTAAACACACCTGCATATGACCTCGTTGGTTTTTCCTTTAAATAAAACAAAAGGTAAACAGTGAACGGCAGTTTAGAAAGCGACCGGAGAAATGGAAGAGTTAGTTGTGCGATGGAGGCCTCCTGGAAAATATTATGTAGTGTAGTTGTGAGAGAGAATCCAAGGGAGTTAATTTTACGGAAGAGAGTCGGAGTATATGAGTTTAGCAGTTGATTTACAAGAGGAAGGGCGTCGGGTTCTAAGGACCCCAGCTTGAAGGAAGGGCGGGGTTGCCTTATCCACGGAGGCGGACCAAACAAGGAGGAACTTAGCGGGAGAGGAAAATATAATGATGCTAAGAAATAAGCGAGACAAAAGAGTACTATCAAAAAGAAAAGTGAAGAACGTAAAGAGTACTAGGAATGAGACAAATAATCAGAAAATAAGAAATGATGGAAAATAAAACTGAAGGCAAGCGACGACAAGGCAAAAAACGTAATCTACGTCATCTCGCACATCTTTTATTTACAATACTGCCTTTTTTTTCATTCATCTGCACACACAACACATCATTCTTCCATCTCTCAGAATCAGCCTAATGGAGTTTCAGTCTACTATTACTCTAATACTGAACGGGTGGCTTTCCAATGAGCCATAGAAGGTTCCAAACCAGTGGCAGCTCGTAGCTAAAATTAGTGGGGGCGCTGAATCAGAAAATTTATAGATAAACTTGATCAAATCCTAAACAGAACAAAATAAATAAAAAAAAATTACTTACTAATAGCCTAAATTGTTGCAGCTCAAGCTTGATCTATTCATTTAAATACTAAATCCATTCTTCTTGTTTTAATTTGCGCGAAAAGATTAATTATTTTTTCATTGATCTTTGGATGACTACTGAGGAATTTTTTCTCCATTGAAATCACTGCAAGTGTATTTAGTCTTTCAGAATTCATTTTGCTCCTTATAAAAATTTTTATTCTTTTCAGCGTTCTGCCTCTGATGTAGTCATGGGAAGAGTTAAGAGGATTTTTATCAGTTTTTTAATTTCACTAAGAACATCATCCAGAATATTTTTCAAGATAAATTTCAGCAGCTCAATTAATTTTCAATATTCATGAATATCGGACCTGCAAAAGAATAAAAGAACCGAAAAAAATGAATTAAATTCTAATCTTATCACATTCAAGAATATAAACATGTTTTTAAGCACAATACACGCGGATCAAAAACACTACCTTCCACCAGCACACCAGGGTCTGCACTGCATAAGCCACAGTGCTCTCTCTCCCTAGTGTGTAGCTTTAAATCTCGGGCATGTGAGCATGCGCACAACAGCCAAACACCGCGTCACTGGGACTGTGAAGCACACAGTTCTATACAAGGATTTTGTATTTTTTTCATAAACTAGGGATTAGATACAGACATTAAGCTTAAGGATTATATAATGTACAATTATAAAGATAGAACTAAAGAAAAAAAGGACTCATTATATTGAGTGGTATCGATAATATCGAGTGGAAATAGGGGGTGCTGCAGTTCCGCAGTGCTTATATACGAGCCGCCACTGTTTCAAACTCTCGCTGTCTGGTGGTATATACATGTAGCGAGAGAAGAATTTACTTGTGGTGAGAGAAGGTGGTTCTCTTTGATTGGGGCAGTGTCACCAGTACCTTAGGAATAAATATTTATTTTTCATTTGAATTCAAATTCAAATGGTTTGCGAGTATTTACCGATCTACCGTGGCCATTATTCTCTCATCGCCTATTGCAGTTCGTCCCTATTCTACTGGCGGTGTCCACAAATTCGCTCCTGGTCTTGGATCAACGCACCCTTCAAATCAAGTATCGGATCCCAGCCACTGATATTGTCCGGATTTCTCTTTCGCCCCTCATGGGTAAGGTGATTGCTTCTGTTGGGGTGTTTGGGTAGCGAATGATACAGATGACGAGAGACATTTAAGACTGCCATTGCTAAAGGTATCCGTCGGCATTATTTGTAGGCACTGGTCTCTTCTCTAACTCGCCGAAATTGACCGGTCGAAGCCTCAGCTAAGTTGATGTTTGACACTTCCTACCTTATTAATGTCACTTCTCTTGGTTTTAGCTATCATTTGAGGTCTACTTAAAAAGTGCTGTAGTTTTTTAGAAATTAGTTTCTGAAATAGATTAAATTTTCAGGTTTTAGGGCAACTGTCCGTGGCCACATCGCTGTAGCTAACTGGATACAGGGAAGTGGTTGCTAATATAACTACCCATATTTGTAAAAATAAAAGTTAGAAACACTTATCATTTGAGTGCTAGGAGTTGATTCCTCTCCCAATAGCTTTAGAGACGATGCGATTGGACCGAACACAAGAGTTGTGGCAATAAAGAAAGACTGGTGTGGTTTTCTGAGGAGTATCTTTACTGAAAGTGAGAGTATGTTGAAACTATACAAGAGAGGGTAAAATTCAATAACTACTTCAATTCAAGAAACGATGGCAAGTTAACAGGTTGCTAGTTTAAAGTGTATTATTTCACCCCCCTCCCCCCCCCACCCACCCCCGATATAAATAAATTGGGGTCAAAATAGGGAACTCTGAAAATTTCGATTTGTTGACACGGCCAGGGAGTTTATATTCATACATTTCAGTGGTTGTGCTATTTTAACGAAATTAGTTCTTTAAGTTTGCAATAAGCGCCCCCCCCCACTCCCTTCTAGGAGTTATAATTATGTTTTTTCAGCACATTTTTGGTGAAAAAAACTTTCGCAATTTCTCTTTATCCATTTTTGTCTTCCTCTTTTCTCGACTCATTCTCCTTTGAATATAACACCCCCGTTAGTTGAGTAATTTTATTTAAAGAATATACTATATATTCGCTTCAGAAAGTCTATAATGAGAGTTGGTGTCCTAAAATCATAAGAAACTAGAGTTAAACCTGAAACTAGGTTGCATGGGATACAGTACAAAAATATCAGAACGCCTGGATTTCTATCATAACATATTGGGTAAGTCTCGCCTGAGAAAATACAAGGTTTCTAAACTCTGTGTACGATAGATAACCTACAGGCATAGGCTGCGTATAGGTAAACATTATGCAAATTTGGATGAATAAAACGAAAGTTATCAGCAGAAAAGCAATTTTTTGGAACAATGAAGTTTCCAATTATGCAAACGCTTAGGTTTCTTGTAGAGAGAAGCGGTATTGTTTCTATGGCAACTAACTTCAGTTTAATCTCGTGAACGTTAGATCATGTTCTTGCCAGCTGTCGTCCAGGTAACATGCCTAAGAAATGTGTCAAGCCTCTCTTTGTCAAAGTGATGACCGTAAAGCTGCGCCATCAAGATAGTCTTTGAATTGGAGCCACTGTAGAGACTGTCAAGCACTCAAAAAGTTTAGTTCATAATATTGTGTAAACCTATAACAAAACACGTTTTTTTAAGGCTGGTAAATCAACCGGTAGACAAAGGAAAACCTGCCGAAGTCCGATCCTCTCCCTCCCTTGCTACTTTTAAACATCTCCTGAAGACTCACCTCTTCAGAATTGCCTTCTCTTTCCTGTAAACTTTATCTACACTCGCTACACAAACTGCGCTCTGGGAGGGCTAACAGCCCTGAAGGGCCCATTATAAATACCTATTATTATTATTAGCCAAATTGTGAAGAAGGAACTTTTTAAGACACAGGCAGAAGTTCTAGAGAGATTACCAAGATTCTGGCCATCAGGTCTCCAAGCAGAGTGTGTCATGTCGGCTGGAGGAAGACATTCTTCACGCTTGCACAACCAAACTATTGATCAGTCCGAAGAAGAAGAGAATTCGTCTTGCATTCGCCACTGAGCACTTTACATCAGCAGACGACCAATGGAGCCAAGTCCATTTCAGAGACAAATCTAAGATCAATTTGTTCGGCTCCGATGGCTCTGGAGGTTCGTTCGTCGCAGAGGAGGCGAAACATTGTCTCTCAAATCTACCAAAAATAGTGTGAAGTTTGGTGAGGAAGTGCCATGGTCCGAGGCGTGATTTAACAAGAAGGCACTGAGCCAGGTGTGCTTACGGGTGCATAGTAAATGCACAAGTGTCCAAGAAATTGCCGCGATGTGATTCTTTGACTCATCTACGAGCCTCTGATGCTCAAACTGCAATTTTCATTCAGCATAACGCTCCGTTCCAGACAAGCAAGTGGGCGAAGACCTCCCTGGACGACGAGCACATTACTGTTATGAACTGACCTGCAGAGTCCAAACCTGAATCCTATTGAAAATGCTTGGAAGACCTTCGGAGAGAGGTCTAAAGAAAGGAATCCCAAAGGAGTTTAATAATTCTGGGAAATGTTTGTAAGACACTCGGAGAAAAGTCTAAAGCGAAGAATGCGAAAGGAGTTTAATAACTCTAGGAAATGATTTGAAGAGACTCTGAGAGAGATCTAAAGCGAGGAATCCGAAAGGAGTTTAATAACTGTGGGAAATTCTTGGAAGACACTCTGAGAGAGGTCTAAAGCGAGGAATCCGAAAGGAGTTTAATAACTCTGGGAAATGCTTAAAAGACACTCGGAGAAAGGTTTAAATCGAGGAATCCGAAAGGAGTTTAATAACTTTGGGAAATGTCTGTAAGACACTCGGAAAGAGGTCTAAAGAAAGGAATGCGAAAGGAGTTTAATAACTGTGGGAAATGCTTGGAAGACACTCTGAGAGAGGTCGAAAGCGAGGAATCCCAAAGGAGTTTAATAACTCTGGGAAATGTTTGTAAGACACTCGGAAATAGGTCTAAGGAAAGGGATTCGAAAGGAGTTTAATAACTGTGGGAAATGCTTGAAAGACACTCTGAGAGGGGCTAAAGCGAGGAATCCGAAAGGAGTTTAATAACTCTGGGAAATGCTTGAAAGACACTCTGAGAGAGGTCTAAAGCGAGGAATCCGAAAGGAGTTTAATAACTCTGGGAAATGTTTGTAAGACACTCGGAAAGAGGTCTAAAGAAAGGGATCCAAAAGGAGTTTAATAACTGTGGGAAATGCGAGGAATCCGAAAGGAGTTTAATAACTCTGGGAAATGCTTGAAAGACACTCTGAGAGAGGTCTAAAGCGAGGAATTCGAAAGGAGTTTAATAACTCTGGGAAATGCTTGAAAGACACTCTGAGAGAGGTCGAAAGCGAGGAATCCGAAAGGAGTTTAATAACTCTGGGAAATGTTTGTAAGACACTCGGAAAGAGGTCTAAAGAAAGGGATCCGAAAGGAGTTTAATAACTTTGGGAAATGCTTGGAAGACACTCTGAGAGGGGTCTAAAGCGAGGAATCCGAAAGGAGTTTAATAACTCTGGGAAATGCTGGAAAGACACTCTGAGAGAGGTCTAAAGCGAGGAATCCGAAAGGAGTTTAATAACTCTAGGAAATGATTTGAAGAGACTCTGAGAGAGGTCGAAAGCGAGAAATCCGAAAGGAGTTAAATAACTCTGGGAAATGCTTGGAAGACACTCGAAGAGTGGTCTAAAGCGAGGAATCCGAAAGGGGTTTAATAAGTGCCAAATGTTTCAAGATGAATGGAACAAGTTTAATGCACAGGTTTCAACAATTGGTTCGTTCCTGTGGTCGGAGATGTCAAAAGCATCATCGAGTATAAAGATCTCCTGATTAAATTCTAATGATAATATCTACAAATGTTTTTCACTCATAATTTAATCGTTATATTTCAATAGCAATTTTTTTTTTTAGTAAATTGCTTATGTGTTGATAACTTTCTTTTAATTCATCTAAATTTGCATAACTTTTGCATATATGTAGTTTATGCCTGCACGTTATCGTACAAGAATTTTGGAAATCTTGGATTTTCTCTGACAAAAGTTATGGAAGATTTTGTGATACAAATGCAAGTGTTCTGATCTTTTTGACGCTACTAATGTCCTTAAAGGCGATCTGAATCTATCATTTTTGAAGGTGATTTGAATTGATCTCAGTCAAAGGCGATCCGAACCTATTCCTGCCAAAGGCGATCTGAATCGCATTTGGTGATTCTCAATCTCTCTCACCTCCACACATTTTCTCTCTCTCACACACTCCCCTTTCCTTACACTCTCTCGCTCTCATACAATCTACTTCACTCTCACGCACTCTCTCTCTCTCTCTCACTCATATTTTCTCTCTCTTTCTAATTAGTCTCATACTTTCACTCACTCCCACCTTACTCTAACATTCTCTTTCTTCCTCGCACACATATACACACACTCTCTTACATACTTTATCTCTCTCTCTCGGCCTAGTTTGTAAGATATAAAACATATCTATTATAACTTATAGTCAATAGAGTGATGAGGAGTTTGTATTTTCTCACCTCCACACTATAAAAGCGTTGTAAATCTGCGTCCGTTTTCCGAAGTGATCTCATTGTTGACATTTCGCTGTGGCAGACGACATCGCCGTGATCCACGTGAAACCCCCGACGCCGACGGCGGAGATGGGCGAGTCGCAGCACCTGAATCCTGGATGCCTCTTTGGTTCCGACGAAGGAAAGCGGAAGGGCGACCTCGTCCTCCAGACGTGTCATATCATTGAGGTCGTCACCAAACTATTCCTCGTTGTCCAAAATGCTGCCGGCAAACCCCCTGAAATTGCCATTTGCACTGAGTAAGTTCCAAGACAATCTTCCTACCACATACGCCCAATAGTGTAACAGTGGGGCATTGGCAACTATGTTTCATCTGGGGTATTAGGTACCCTCCTGGCCCCAATGTCTGTAGGGTGTTCTGCGGCTATATAAAAGGGAGAAAACGAAGTGTAGACTGTTTGGGATAAATCCTTTTAAATAGGTAGACAAACCTTTAATTACTTTCTTGCAGGTTCTTTCAAGATTTATTTGTGTGAATCAAAGTGTAAATTCACAGCAATAAAACCTGTTTACACATATGAGTGGAAAATGTGAAGCAATCGTGTATCTGAATAGAAGCAGGAAGAAAGCGGACGATATTTTCAAAATGTTGAACCACACTGAGAGCAGATCTGGGGGGGTTTAAAGCTATCAAACGGCTTAAAAAGAGTGAAGACCACACCGCCCCGATCAGTGAGGGACCCAAGCCTCATAAAAAATACGATGGGCAAGATCAGTGGTAATCCAAGGAGGAGTGCCAGACAACTCTCTCTTGAGGCCAAAGTGAGCCATGTGGCCATACAAAATAATCTAAAAGATAATCTGAAACTTCCGTCTACTTAACATAGCTAACGACCATCTACTTTCCAGCCACAACAAAAAGAAGAGATTAGAAAGAGTAAATCTGCTCTTTGAGGACTCGCAGCCTCCAGTTCTGTCCAGGCCGCCTATAACACATATGTAATGCTCGTGTTTGGGCTGGGCTGGACTGCGATAAGGGGCAACTCGTGGTGCTTAGGATAAAGAGGTGTTGGCTAGGCATGGTGTCGTGCCTATGTAAGGTCGAGAATTATTTGATTGAAGTTGGTAGACCCCTTTTCAAAGCATTTAATTTATTTTATGTCTGAAGTTTGTTTTATTTGTTATTAGCTTGCATCTCTGTTGTTTTAGATTATTGGAAGTTAAAGGTAATTTTCCTGAAATAGTTTTTGAATATTTTTCTTCTTGTTACCAGGTTTGAAGTTAATTTTGGCCAAAACGTGATCTTGTTCACTTTCCGAACTGGCGGGGTAGGCGAAATGGCACCGGGCCAAATCCGCATCGTACGCAGACACAATCGCATGGAAGTTATTCTTTGATTGTTAACAACATGGCTTTGGTTATGAAGAGGAGTTGACACGCCATCAAACAAGAGGGTTGGGTGCTCGATCCCCATGAAGCGCACCTAAGTTTAGTTACGAGAAAATATCGGGTCACATTCAGTTCGGGGCAGAAAAGTCTTCTCTGTGAAGAAGAGTTCCAAAACGAATTTCGTTGGAACAAGACTCGTTCGAATTCTATCCCCTTAAAATTTGATGAATTATAGAGAAACTTTTGTGTTTTGGATTTTAATTTTGAAACATAAAATGTATAAAAAACAAAACTGAAAAGTTCAAGTTTTAAAATTGAGGATGATTTTGTTTGTTTTTCGCCAAGATGAAATATGGACCTAAAAGAAATCAGTTTGGTAATTTCATTAGAATTTCTCCATCTGAATTTAGTAAACACTGCGGAAACTAATAATTTCTACCTTAATTGTTGGGATGACGACACTTTCAAATTTTGAATTGAAAAATATTTTGAAAAAATAAACGATTTTCAAATGTTCAATACCAGGAATATTTGTAAGATACGGGTTCCCAATTTCCCTACGTTATATATATATATATATATATATATATATATATATATATATATATATATATATATATATATATATATATATATATATATATATATATATGTGTGTGTGTGTGTACATAAATACATTGATTTATATGTAAGAAATATTTTAACAGAGGCTTACATATTCAGTCATTTTCTAACTTTGAGAAATTCTTGGATATATATATATATATATATATATATATATATATATATATATATATATATATATATATATATATATATATATATATATATATATATATATATATAGTATTGTTGACTATTTTTGTTGAAATTATTTAAAGTAGTGCCAGAATGAATCTTTGTAAAAAAGAAAAAATCCCCGAGAGCGGTTCTCTTCTTTAATCACTTTACTGAATATGCAGTAAATTTTGGTCAATTTTGCCCCCCTCCCCCACAAAAGGGATTATATGACTTAGTCTGATTTTTTAGTCCCGTGGACGCGACTCTTATAAGTTACTTATCGCTCCATAAGTCGGTCGGTTGGTTGGTAACCATTTTACTTTTCAATGTGTTTTTTGGCAATAACATCCTAACTATTCTGCCGAGTCTAACGAAATTTGAAACCCTCATGTTGTTTTACATTCCCTTTCGATTGATATAATTTCCAAAGTCTTCCCAAGGTTAGTCCGGGAGTTATTGAAAGTTTTCAAGGTCGAAAGGTCATAAGTCAGGATAATTGAGAGCACGTGACTTAGGTCTGTTGACTTTGTTTAAAAACCAAAATAGTCTTTTCCAAATATTGCCAAAACATGAGTGAAAAAATGCGATAAACTCTCGAAACCATCCGAGAACCTTACTTGAGGTCTTTCTCCCCGTGTGTCGCTGGATTATTCGCCTGTAGGTGAATAGTTCTCATAGGTTACCATCATTTAATACTGGTTTGGTGTGACGACTCAAGAGTAAACATGAAGAGTGAGTAGTAATTACAAACAATAATTTTGTATGCAACCAGTCTCGTTTTGATGATTCCTTAGTTACATGACCTTTTAATGATTCCTTAGTTACATGACCTTTTGATGATTCCTTAGTTACATGACCTTTTGATGATTTCTTAGTTACATGACCTTTTGATGATTCCTTAGTTACATGACCTTTTAATGATTCCTTAGTTACATGACCTTTTGGTGATTCCTTAGTTACATGACCTTTTAATGATTCCTTAGTTACATGACCTTTTAATGATTCCTTAGTTACATGACCTTTTGATGATTCCTTAGTTAGATGACCTTTTAATGATTCCTTAGTTACATGACCTTTTCAATGATTCCTTAGTTACATTACCTTTTAATGATTCCTTAGTTACATGACCTTTTGATGATTCCTTAGTTACATGACCTTTTGATGATTCCTTAGTTACATGACCTTTTGATGATTCCTTAGTTACATGACCTTTTAATGATTCCTTAGTTACATGACCTTTTGATGATTCCTTAGTTACATGACCTTTTAATGATTCCTTAGTTACATGACCTTTTGATGATTACTTAGTTACATGACCTTTTAATGATTCCTTAGTTACATGACCTTTTAATGATTCCTTAGTTACATGACCTTTTGATGATTCCTTAGTTACATGACCTTTTAATGATTCCTTAGTTACATGACCTTTTGATGATTCCTTAGTTACATGACCTTTTAATGATTCCTTAGTTACATGACCTTTTAATGATTCCTTAGTTACATGACCTTTTGATGATTCCTTAGTTACATGACCTTTTGATGATTTCTTAGTTACATGACCTTTTGATGATTCCTTAGTTACATGACCTTTTGATGATTCCTTAGTTACATGACCTTTTGATGATTCCTTAGTTACATGACCTTTTAATGATTCCTTAGTTACATGACCTTTTGATGATTCCTTAGTTACATGACCTTTTAATGATTCCTTAGTCACATGACCTTTTGATGATTCCTTAGTTAATGACCTTTTAATGATTCCTTAGTTACATGACCTTTTGATGATTCCTTAGTTACATGACCTTTTGATGATTCCTTAGTTACATGACCTTTTAATGATTCCTTAGTTACATGACCTTTTGATGATTCCTTAGTTACATGACCTTTTGATGATTCCTTAGTTACATTACCTTTTAATGATTCCTTAGTTACATGACCTTTTGATGATTCCTTAGTTACATGACCTTTTGATGATTCCTTAGTTACATGACCTTTTAATGATTCCTTAGTTACATGACCTTTTGATGATTCCTTAGTTACATGACCTTTTGATGATTCCTTAGTTACATGACCTTTTAATGATTCCTTAGTTACATGACCTTTTGATGATTCCTTAGTTAATGACCTTTTAATGATTCCTTAGTTACATGACCTTTTGATGATTTCTTAGTTACATGACCTTTTGATGATTTCTTAGTTACATGACCTTTTGATGATTCCTTAGTTACATGACCTTTTGATGATTTCTTAGTTACATGACCTTTTGATGATTTCTTAGTTACATGACCTTTTGATGATTCCGTAGTTACATGACCTTTTGATGATTCCTTAGTTACATGATTTTCTAGACAATAAAGAGATGGTGAATTTAATCCTATCAAATGTATTTAATATTTTCTAGGTTTTTTTTTCTTCAAAACAACCTATGTTGATTCTTCGGCACATTTATTTTTGCCACTCCTTCCTATGATGTTTGTATCGGTGGAACCTTGTTTTTTTTATTGTGTAGTTGTTATTTTATTTTTTTATCCCACAATTAAAATCAATTTTTGAATCAATTCAGATATTCGAGTGGTCAAGTTATTGTATTTCGAGTTCCAATAAATTTTGAGGCTTCAAAAACAAAATGACCTGAAGTGGGAAGACATAAAAATCGTTCTCCTCTTAGTCCGGATTGTAGTGCGAGGGCTCTGTATAGAAAGTAAAGAGGAATTGAATATGTTCGGAAGATATATAGTATTATAACCGCAGATTTACATGCGAACGTTGGCGCAGGAAGGAAACTTAATCTTACAGATGTGAGTTGAAACATGATCACTCATTGTAGCATGGATTTAAATAGATATTTTTTGCCCGAAAATGAAACGTAACATTGGTGAGACAGAAACTGATGATGGGGGGAGGGGGGGGAGTCTCTCCTATCGCCCCAACAACTTGGACCAAGGCAATGGGGTGGTCTGTTGTGTGCCTCTGATCCTCCGAAACCCCCCTTTGAACCTTCCTAAACCTCCTCCTGTAAGCGATCCTTAGCCAGACTACCCGAGAACACCATTCCTTATTGATGACCTCCGAAGGAATTTCATTCCTAGAAGATGACCACCCAAAATATCAATCATAGTTGATGAACCTCAAGAAACTTATCGGTATATTTAAAAAAAATAATCTGTAAAATACCTTTTATTAAAGAAAAAAACAACAACACAAATTAAACAAACAAAGAAGTAAAATAATAATCGAAGGGGTAAAAAAAGAGAAAAATTATGACATAAATTTTCGATCCTACCACATAGTTTAAGTTTGGTGAGATTAGGTTGGGTTAGGTTAGTTCAGATCAGGTTGGGTTGTTATTTGAACCTAACCTAACCAAGATCTTAACCAAATTCAATCCTAGTATCATTTGTACTTTATCTTAATCTTATTATCAATTATTATTACTTATTTAAAAAATTCAATCCTAAGTCATGACTCACTCCCCCCCAAAAAAAAGCTGAATCCTAGGTCATGACCCCTAACATAGGCTGGGGGTATTTGTCTAGGATTGATCCGACTACACATCGCCATTATCTGGAATAATAGCGTGCCCTCAGGCCCCAGTAAGCTCGGTAGTCTAAACTGAGACTGAAAACTACTTGTGTTTTTTTTCCTTCTTCACATCTCCATCTTAACTTTTTTAGATCTCTTCTTTACAATCTCTCTTGACTAACGGCTACTTAAGAAGGCTAGTCGCTGACCAGCTTCCATCCATTTATCCCTGTTCAGGGTAGGTGGGGAGGGCCCCGAAGGGTAGAGGGAATCTGACAGATTTTAACATGCTTTCCCCCACTATTCCCCTAACCCACGAGGGGACGTTTGGTTGTTGCATGGGGGCAACCGTGGTGCAGTAGACATCTTGAATAATGCGTGCACGAGGATCTGAGGCTATATATATCTTCCACACATTTTCACTTCTACCGACGTCAAAGATTTCTCCTTACAAATTTTCTGCCGGAGATGCCCTCGTTGGTGGTTTGTTTTAATTCGAGAAAAAAAAACTCGTCTTCTTTTCCCTCCTCCTGTTCGTAAGATAGGCGCCTTCTGGAACAAAAATCCTTAACACTAACCAGTCTGGCTAAGTAGGACGCACTAACGAGGGTCAATCGTCCGTCATAATCCGCCCCCACTAATTTAAAAATCACTCAAATCAACCCTCAGTGATAGAATGTATTTATTTTACTCTTCTGTTCACTTTCCGAAAAATCCAACTTGCCGCCTTTACCATTTCACGAATTTGCAGCTTTTACCAGAAATCAAACTGACTCTGTCGAATTTTTCGGTCGACTCGTACCAGGGATCGGTCGACTCGTACCAGGGATCGGTCGACTCGTACCAGGGAATCCTAAAAAGGGATTTTAACCCGAGGAAAAGTTAAACTATTATTGCGACGGGTTCAATTTAATTGCCCTTTAGGAGCAGAAAGAATGTCAGTAAGATATTTTTAAGTGTGTGTTTGGAGGGGGGTGAACAGTGGGAAAGAGGTTTGAGGTGGTTTGTGAGGATGAAAGGGGAGCGGCAAATCGAAGTGATTGGACGTGGTTTTGTGTAGGTTGCCTCGATAGTCTTCTAGGAAGTTTGTTTGTTTGCTTAAAGTACGTAAACCCGTAGTGTCGTAGACATCTAGGAAGTGAGATTGTAGTGAAGAAACGAGATGTGAAGAGAGTGAGGTCTTAACGCGTGTTAGGCCTTCTACAACTCGTATAGAGTTACACTCTGCTTCAATATTTCGATTATACCTTCATAACATCGCTCTAAAAAGATGCCCTTACAGTGAAGTAAACTATTTTCTGACCGTCTTTTGCGCCCCGAGGCAGTGCAGTGAGCGCGATTGTGCGTTCAAGATTTATTGCGTTCTTTCATTGGCGTTTGTTATTTCGGGAACAACTTTTCCCAAGTTTTTGACCCACCATCTTTAGGGTCCACTGCAGTGTAATCGCTTTAGTGAGATCCCCGCTGCTTGGGTAAGTTGAGCAGTTTTGGTGCTTGAAACCCTAGGCTGTTTAGGTAATGAATCAGTGACCTGTGCGTGTGGTTTAAGTGGTAATTGTCATTTGAATTAAATTTGTCTAAGGAGATTGTGTAAAGGTGAAAAATCGTGGGTGTATAGTAAGAGATAAAGCGGGGAAAAGAAAGAAATGTAGCTTTGCAAAGAGTTGCAAGGCGCCTGGAAGTCGAGCTAATGGCTTTCTTTGTTAGCTTTGTTTCGAAGCTCCGCCTTTTTAATGAAGGAGAACCGAAGTCATTTAATTGAAAGATGATGTTTGAAGCTTCCGCCACATCCAGTCTTCTATCCTTGATTGTCTAATTCCACATTGGTTTTCGTCGCTTATCTTGGTTGGTGTTAGGTAGATTATGGTCTTGTTTTCCGACACATAATCCCTATAGCTGTTGGATGGATGCTCCCTCCAAATCCATATATGTAGAAGGGTAACATTGGTTATATATGGAAAAGGATTGAAATTCGCGTGCCCTCAGTTTTGACTACTTTGGCTAAATAAATAATAATATGCACTAAATTGTCATAAATATTGTATAAAATTAGTTTTTATACGGGTCTTAGCATTGATTCGTCCTGTTTGGCATATTTGAGGCCTACCCTTCAGCTTGAGGTAACTGTGTGTGTTTATCATATATTTTGTGAGTATCGAATTGTTAATAAGAAGCATTAGTTTTTCTGATCTCGAAAATATTCTTCTTTAGCATGCAAGATTTAATTCACAAGGCAATTAACACGTTTTTTTCCGAATTGCGATTAAATAAAGTTTGCTAAAAATCTTAAGTGAAGACAAGAACCCCAGCACACAAGAGTGCATTAAAACGATGTAAAATTAAGTTAAGAGATATTGTTCGATAATCGGAAATTTCTAATCGCAAATTCCCTATTCCAAACTAATTCTCTCTCTAAAATGCCTCATTTTCCCCCCCACAGTAAACTTTGCTTTCTTGTACAGGGTGATCCGAAAGTCTCGTCACTTCCAACCGAAAAGTAATAAGAACAATAAAGGAAGAATATAATGATATCAAACACGTACTGGTTTTATACATTTCAACCATACATGTCCATACAATTGGTTGGGTCAAAGAAGAGAAAATGGTGCCTTTTAAGATCCATTAACCTCGCATCACTCGGGCATCCTCTTTCCTATGTTGTCGCGATCCCCCTCCCCTCGCCCCGAGACTACCTGCAGGAATTCATGTGACGTCATATATTTAATGATAATGCTTTGATTTTGACATTGAATTTTTTAACTTAGAAAATTTTACGTTAAGGGGAGGGGGGGAGATTAACAAAAGGGTGCTCTTTTAGGATGCGGTCTGTAAACACTCGCTTGGTTCAGCCTACTAACCTCCCCTCCCTTCAAATTAGGCTATTTTACATCCCCCTACCCCCTCAGCTTTTCGCCGGGGGAGAGGGGTCAGGTATATACCAGAGAGCCCCATTATTAACTACAACCAGGCGCTTTAATCGGCTAAACTATTTAGAGGGTAGTTTTCGATTCCCGAGTATATTCGGGCAGATTCGTTAACGCACTTGTCACAGATTTGAAAGGAAGCTGCTCCCATCCCTTTACCATATCCTACGAACCTCCTCTTTAGCTCTTAGATGGGACCCTCACTACTCCATAGGAGTAAATTATTCGATGTAGTGTCTATGGCTCAAGTCGACTTGTTAAGTAGTTAATTATGGGAAAGAAATATTTCCGATGAGAATTGCTTTATCTGTTCGTATTGAGGAGGAAATACGAGAGTGTAATCCAATGAAGGCATACCCACGACAGGGCGGTAATGGAACAGAGAATAGGCGCGAAAAGACGGGTAATAGTAGAGTTTTCTTTTCGTATTTCTGAGATGGATGAAAATGGACGGGGCAAGTCTACCCCAAAGAATTTTAACGGAGCTTCGGGACTATATTTAGGGGGGCCTTAGGGTCGGAAGGGTACTCTAGCACCCTAATCTCATTCAACCATGCAATAAATAATCCAATAGAGTGTAGGAATTCTGGCGGTGTTTCTATACTTTATTGAAATGGAGTTCTGGACCGATGGGTGCAACCAGGGTCGCAGTCTTACTTCAAGGACGCTTAAGGGGGAGTCAGGCGCTAAATTAACCTTTATAAGCTTTTCTTTAGGTGGTCAAATAGGCAGTTTACCCACCCACCCCTTTCCTATTAATAAAATCTTGTAATACTGTCTACAGAAATTCAATTCTGAGAATTTAGATGGGTAATTCTGCCAAATAGATCAATAGGCTCAAACAAACTCAATAAGCGCAGATAGACAAAAACGTGAGTTCGACCCCACTTCAGGGGTTTTGATTACAATGTTTAAAAAGAAATTAACTTGAAATACACGAGACGGAATATTCAAATTAATGGGACGAATTTCATCGTTTGTTCATACTTTGAAAAATTCAGAACAGGTGAGAAATTATGTGAGCAACTATGTGAGAGTCGCTTGTAATTGCAGGCAAGTTCCAGAACAAGGATTTCTTGGTAAGTGAAATGGAAGAACTAAAAATTAGGAAACTGATTAATGGATGGATAATGGGGAACTAGAAAAATCGTGGATGGTATAGTCGGGAATAATGTTGCCTGTAAATGTCATAAACATTCTTCAGAATGGAAATCATGCACAAAAGAGTACAAAACTAAATGGTAGTAGAAAACATGAATAGGTATATGTCGAGAAGATTGCAAGAAGGTTCCCCGTAGGGTGACATCAAAGGTTTGTGCGTCTTCATTCTCAATCGGTACCAGCGACATTTGGGTTCTTTTCTTTAAGAACTAAGTTTTTGTATTACATTTAACAAAATCCAATTGCAAATTTCCTTTTGAAAAGTATGTCAAAATTCCAAGAGCTGCATTTTGATTTTTGTTTATGAGTGAATGTTCTGATTTATCGCTTCTGCGATGATTCACTTTATATTCAGTATTTAAATATTACTAAGATTTAGGAACCAGACCCACATCATATCGGGGAAGAAAATTTAAGATGAGCATTTGGTACTCAAGTAAATACCTATAATCACCATTAAAAAAAAAAATATTTTACCTAATTTCACTATTTCCATGAGGCTAAAAAAAAAGAGGCCAATTTCTAATTTATTTAGACACCATTGTCATTCATACTTATTCTTCCTTTTAGAATGGCTAACTGCTGGTTGTTAGTGGGTACTAATTTTCCTTACATTAGAAATCGTGTTTTACTATTAGAATTATACTTTAGATTCACGTATTATCATAAGCAAAGGTTTATATGAACGTTTCTTAATGTTGAATTTTAACCTTCCAATATAGGTAAGAGTTGTTTGTTGAAATACTACTCGGCAGACGTTGGTAGTGCCCAGAACAGTGGCTTAAAATGGGGGAAAAAAACGAGTGACAAGGAACCGATGAGAATGAAAGAAAATACAGTTATTACAATAAACTGTAAACAAGTGTTACCGGGTTGAGTTTATTTTTCAACTTTGTAACAACTATGCAACCATTTTCGTGAAACACTTATTTTACTTTCAGATAAACAGTACTCAATATTTGTTCAGCTTATTATCGATTAACGTGTTTAAATTACATAATTAAATTCAAGTTATCTATGATTACAAACTATTAAAATACCAACCAACTTATTGTTGTTTCAAATCTTGGTTCGGTAAATTCCTAGAATTAACAATAACGTGTATAACTAACTTTAAAATTGGAACGAAGAGATTGCGATATCAACTTTTTGTTCTAAATTTTCGGCTGTGAACGGAGCAGTTTTAGAACGAAGTCTTTATTTCTCTACACCTTCTAATTTTACTCATCCACTTCGGATTCGAATAGTGAAGTTGGGTCAATATATGCTAATAAATACTCGTACATATAATTTCCTAGAACGTATGTGACACGGGAGAGAATACAACAATACTAAAAACGGGTCGAATGGTGGGAATGATCCTCGCATGATGGAATAGCCGTCATCCGACTACATAATTTATGATATATATATTTCTGTGGTTGAAAAGTTTAAATTTCATTTAATGGGAGTATTACAAAATTGAAGTACATAATTATTTCTTGAAGATATTCTGTTATTGGTTATTTTCAGCATGACGGAGGGAAATATTTTGGGCAGTATGAATTTGCAAAAACTATAGCCCATTGTAAGACAATACAGATTAGTACACAGATTGAATCTGAAGGTCATTCATGCTGTAATCAGGAGGAAAGTTTGATACCATATTTGTTTGTGACAGTAACAGCCCACATGATATCGTTATAAATTAATATTACAGCCCTTTGGGGCAGAATTGTCCTTTATCGAAATGCATATGAATGTTTTATACGAATGCCAGTATTATGCCTACCGCAATCTATCAAAGCTATAATTGTTTATAACAAATAATATGTCGCTTCTTTTAATGACATATTCTATTGCGTTATAGTTAAATAATAAAGTTATTTAAAGCATCCAGTTTAATTTTATTCCAGGATGAATGGGTATTTTTGTGATGTTTTGAGGAATGGGTATTTTGGGGATATTTTGAGGAATGTGTATTTTTGTGATATTTTGAGGAATGTGTATTTTTGTGATATTTTGAGGAATGTGAATTTTTGTGATATTTTGAAGAATGTGTATTTTTGTGATATTTTGAGGAATGTGTATTTTTGTGATATTTTGAGGAATGGGTATTTTTGTGATATTTTGAGGAATGGGTATTTTTGTGATATTTTGAGGAATGGGTATTTTTGTGATATTTTGAGGAATGTGTATTTTTGTGATATTTTGAGGAATGGGTATTTTTGTGATACTTTGAGGAATGTGTATTTTTGTGATATTTTGAGGAATGGGTATTTTTGTGATACTTTGAGGAATGTGTATTTTTGTGATATTTTGAGGAATGTGTATTTTTGTGATATTTTGAGGAATGTGTATTTTTGTGATATTTTGAGGAATGGGTATTTTGTGATATTTTGAGGAATGGGTATTTTTGTGATATTTTGAGGAATGTGTATTTTTGTGATATTTTGAGGAATGGGTATTTTTGTGATATTTTGAGGAATGGGTATTTTTGTGATACTTTGAGGAATGTGTATTTTTGTGATATTTTGAGGAATGGGTATTTTTGTGATATTTTGAGGAATGGGTATTTTTGATATTTTGAGGAATGGGTATTTTTGTGATATTTTGAGGAATGGGTATTTTTGTGATATTTTGAGGAATGTGTATTTTTGTGATATTTTGAGGAATGGGTATTTTTGTGATATTTTGAGGAATGGGTATTTTTGTGATATTTTGAGGACTGTGTATTTTTGTGATATTTTGAGGAATGGGTATTTTTGTGATATTTTGAGGAATGGGTATTTTTGTGATATTTTGAGGAATGTGTATTTTTGTGATATTTTGAGGAATGGGTATTTTTGTGATATTTTGAGGAATGGGTATTTTTTTGATACTTTGAGGAATGTGTATTTTTGTGATATTTTGAGGAATGGGTATTTTTGTGATATTTTGAGGAATGGGTATTTTTGTGATATTTTGAGGAATGTGTATTTTTGTGATATTTTGAGGAATGGGTATTTTTGTGATATTTTGAGGAATGGGTATTTTTGTGATACTTTGAGGAATGTGTATTTTTGTGTTTTTTTGAGGAATGGGTATTTTTGTGATATTTTGAGGAATGTGTATTTTTGTGATATTTTGAGGAATGGGTATTTTTGTGATATTTTGAGGAATGGGTATTTTTGTGATATTTTGAGGAATGGGTATTTTTGTGATACTTTGAGGAATGTGTATTTTTGTGATATTTTGAGGAATGGGTATTGGGGGATATTTTGGTGAAATTTTGACGAACATTAAGCAAATGTGGATCCCTTCTACGAGGGTCTTGCCTCTTAGCTTGTGGTAATAGGAACTGTCGGGGTCCTCGCTAGCTTCAGATTTTTGTCCTGCTCGACTTCTCACTTTTAGTCTTGGTGGGGTTTTATTTTGGGCTCGATGGCCTCTCCTTGATCCTTTCTCCAACGGTCTGTACACCGCTCAGGAACCCTTCAAAGACCACTTTTGAGTCCACTTGGATTACCTTGAACATTCTATAAACTCATGTTGTACTTGCCTTAAAAAACACTCAGATCCAGCTTGGACCTACCTCGAACCCTCTTTGCCCCCTTCGGGTTTTTTTTAATGATACTCATCTGGTGAATGCCCGCGCAGGGTATAGTCGCTGACATTACGAACAATTTAATCCCAAAATTCCACCCTACGAATAGGATAAATATTTAAGTAAACAAAAAAATAGACATCGAAAAGCCTCTGAGGCTCCAGCATGCACCCCAACCCCCCAAAAAACGCACAACAAAAGCTATACAAGACGAAGAAGATCAGCCTCCTCCAAAAAAATTATTATCCCAAAGTAGAAAGTTTCCGAACCTGTCCACAGTACAAGGTACAAGCGGTAGCGAATCCGCTTGTCCAGATACCGGGACTCGTAACGTGCGTGAAGATTCCCCAGACTGCAGCATCCGACAAGTATGGGGTGGGGAGAATAAACATTCTCGTAGTAAGTGACTGGGGAGCGCCCCATCAAGTGGTGCTGAGTCCCGCGACTGTGCACGATTTGGAAGCGACAGAAAACGACTAGAAGCCGTCGAGGCTCTGGGGGATAGGTTCACGGGAATCATCGCGGAGCGATTACACTCTACTTCAATTTCCCGTCGGTCGTCTATCCTCTTCTTTGACAGGCAGCCCGAAGGGATGAACTGATTCATATAATATAATCATAGCAAAACTCTGGTCCTTGTATACAATTTAGCACCCCTATCAGCGGGCTGATTTTCTGCAATTCCTACATGTATAACAAACGAAGCTCTACATCCTCCAAGCTCGTGCCAGGTGTGGCACCACAATTACCTCTAACCAGTGTGGGTGGAGAGCCCAAAGCTTCAAAAGTCCCCCATTGGGAACCTGTTGGTCGATGCTGGGGAGATGCCACTCACTCTGCGCCGCGTGCAGTGCATCACTCGCCTGTACGCGCTAGCACGGCACCTTCCTAAGTCGCCAACAGCTTTCACTGCATCCGCAGCTGATCTCGACGGTGCCTATGCCGCCGAGAGACGCCAGTAATACTCTAAGCCCTTTGGGTTTAGGGCCAGGGAACTCCTTCGAGAGGTAGATATAGCTCTCGGCCCGGTGGCGCCCCTGGTTCTGCCTAGGACGCCACCCTGGAGGGTACCACAATTGGCTATTTGTCGCCACGCCTCTGCTCCTAAAGCTTGTACTGCGCCGGGAGTATTGCGTTCGACCTTTTTGCAGCACACCTCGTGTCACGCTGGAACCGTGCCAGTGTATACGGATGGCTCCAAGTCCCAAGAGGGGGTCGGCTTCCACGCCGCATCCCCTATGTTTGAAGTCAGCGGGGCTCTGCCAGGCGCTGCGTCTTTATTCACGGCCGAGCTGGTGGCAATACACCACTCGGTACGGGAGATTACCCGACGTGCCCGGTTCGGAGACGGAATTGTGATCTATAGCGACTCACAAAGTGCCCCGAGTGCTCTCGGGGCATTGGAATCTCTGCATCCCCTGGTTCGCGATATCCGTGACGCCACGGTTTTGGCGAGCCGGGCAGATGTCGAGATTATCTTCTGCTGTGTTCCTGGACATGTAGGAATTGCCGAGAAAGTGCGCGCCGATGAGGGCGCCAAAGAGTCCGCGAGAACTCTGCGACCGGACCAGCGTTTCGCTCTTCCTCACACCGACTACATGGCACGAATACGGGCAGCTCTTCGGACTGCTTGGCAAAGAAGATGGGAGACGGTCGAAGGGAACTTAAAGTTGCGTGCCATTGCGCAACTACTGTTCCCACGGACCTATACCCCAATGCCGCGGTGGCTTTAGGTTGCTTTCTGTCGTCTCCGAATCGGATACACTCGTGTGACGCATCGCTATTTGATGGAGCGCTCGCCTGCGCCCTATTGCGACGACTGTGTCGTCCCCCAGACTGTTCGGCACATTCTTGTCGAATGTCCCAGTCTGGGCGATCTTCGCGCACGATACCTGTCCCGGTACCGGGATGGGCGGGGTCGCTACCACGTGTCCCTTGTACTCGGGACGGATTCGTGCACGTTGACTTTTGGGGGGAGGCCGGGCTTCTCCCCTTTATTTAAGGTTCTTTTTTGTTTTTTGCTTGTTATTGTTTTGTTTGTAGGTTGCACTCTCCTGCACCGGGGTGAGGGGGACCTCCCCCCCGCTGCCGGAGATTGCTTCCTGATTGTTAAGTTTTTCCAATTTATATCATTATGTTTTCATATTTTCATTTTAAAGTAGCCTAGTTCTAGGCTGTCGTGTTTTTCGGCGAATTATGCCCAAGTGGGCAGTTGCCAGATGGGCTCTATGAATTTTTTTTAAAAATACATAACATCGACAAGGTGGCTCTCTATAGGTGATGGAAAAGTTATTATTGCCATGAAGCTCATCGACCACCTCCCATTTAAAATCAGGTTGTGCCTCCAGAGAGAACAACAACAGATTTGCACAAGAAAATGAAGCAGATCTCTGACAGGGATGCGTGAATTGATCCACATCTAGGATACCGATCTCCAGCTCTTTGATCGAGTTGCCAAGACCTGAAATCTAAGACAACGTCTTGTCTTCCAGGAAGGGTACCTTCCATTTAGATTCCCGAGGAGGACAAACGGCCTTGTCAACTGTGAGAGAATGGTGAGGGAGCCTAAGCTTCCTTGTTTCTGCCCGCCTTTTGGAAGAAAGACTTAAGAAGCCCCGCGGATGGCTTCAACCACCCTCTGGCTATTTGCCTCCTGTTAGTCTAACGACTCAGTAGAGGCGCCTGACCGCTTTTCTTTTTACGTAGGTGTCGCGCGGGGGTGGTGGCCGGTTTTAACCGAGGATTGTGTAACTGTATTGCGACCTCCTTCCCGTAAGGGGCGCGGTGATTTGCTTTCCTGGCCGCCGTGCCGACGGGACTCAGCACCCCGTCCAACCCCAGCTTAGCCTCTTCTCCTTCCTTCAATACACTTGTTTCCTTGCTTTTCATACAACCTCTCCCACAACTTTCTCTGGTCAGCCTTTAATTTCACAGGGTAGATGCTGACCTTCTCAGCCAACCATCCCGGATCGGGGCTGAGGGGGGAGGGGACAATGTTCCCTGAGCTCCGGTCTTGGGTGGTTGGTTTTTAACAACCTGCTTCATCCCCACCCATACCTTCCTCACATCCCTTTTCCTCTCCTCTTCACAATCTATCTTTTTTACGCCGTGTCCAAGGTGGAGCCGCGATGCCGATGGACTGCCAAGCCACCAGGCGGGAGGCGTGGTCTTGAATGGCGGCACCTGGCTCTGCCAGGCCTGTACGCACCCCTTACAGGGCGGGCTACTGCGAAGGGTGATGAGCGTGTGCATCCCGTGAGAAAATTAGGGACACCGGGATGGGCTGGGTTGCTACCGCCTGTCCTTTGTACTCGGGACGAGTGCGTGCACATTGACTGGTGGACTTGTTGACTTTTGGGGGAGGCCAGCCTTCTCCCTTTCATTTGACTAGGTTTAGTTGTTGTTTTTGTTATTGTTTTGTTATTGCTTCATAATTGTTATTTCCTTTTATGCTTGTTTTCTTTTCAAATTTTTTAAAGTAGCCTAGAACTAGGCTGTTTGTTTACGGCGACT
Source organism: Ceratothoa steindachneri (assembly GCA_963969495.1). Lineage (NCBI taxonomy): Eukaryota > Metazoa > Arthropoda > Malacostraca > Isopoda > Cymothoidae > Ceratothoa > Ceratothoa steindachneri. Next base: position 200,998,301 of record OZ018324.1, on the reverse strand, counting down.
TATGCCTAAGTTGGCAGTCGCCAGATAGCCCCTTAAATAAAAAAAAATGTGACCTCCTATAATATGGTGGGGTTTTTATGGTGAGGTCTAATAGCGAGAGCTAATAGACCTGAAGGGTCGGGAGCAGAGGGTGTTTTCTTTACTTGAGGTATCGGAAGTTGCAGGGCGCGACACGACCAATTTCTTGGCTTCTCCGAAAGAGATTCTCTCCTCAGCCTGAGCAGCAATCACCTTATAGAAAAGATACGAGCCACAATGCTTCGAGAAAGCAAGGTGTGGTTCGCTGGTATTCACATACTTAGCCTTACACAATATGGAGTTATTATGTAAGGTTTTTAAGCACTTGACATATATTTTGTGTTAACAAATGGGCCGCCATATCTTCTGTGGTTATCTAAGGAATATTCAACAAATTTCCTCACATTTACTCCGTAAGAGCACGGCGATTAACACCTTATCTCCTCTCTAAAAGCATTTGGTATGACTAGAAAAAGCTGCTTTTGCTGAGTTCAAACCCGGGTTCGTAACTAGTCGCGGGGCGGCATAATTCTTTGGAACTCACGGTGGTTTGCCTTGTCCAGTAATTGCAGCAGAATATTGGCATCCATCTCTATCCTCACTCCTTTTTGTTGCGAAGGAGAGGTGGAACTTGCAATCGGGATTCGGTCCGCGGTACCGGGATTAAACCAAGAAGGCATGAAGTAAGGGATACGTCCTGCATGGTTCCTATAGATTAAAATTTATGAGGGATGTCTGTGGCCCATCTAAATAGGGCCCAGTGCCCGGCGAGTACACGCCAACTGTGTTGGTTAGAACCGGCCCGTGGTTTGCGCCAATGGGAATCCTCATTGGTTACTGGGAACCAGCCTCCTGGTGCATTTCTCAGGTTTCTGCACCCTCTGCTGATCAAAACCAGCCTCCTGGTGCATTTCTCAGATTTCTGGACCCTCCGCCGATCAAAACCAGCCAAATGGAATGCTCACTGATGGAGTCGGGTCTGTTTTTGTCCTAATAAATTCTTTATTCTAAAAACAACTCTTCCAAAACAATAAATACTGCAACAAGAAGTAAAGATAATAGCAATCCCCCGCCTTCCCTTCCGCGCACTCCCTAGTTTGCTAAGTACTGATTTTGGTGAAGAGGGTTCCATTCTCACCACCCTCAATCGATAGAGGAGCTTCACTTCTATCCCTTTTGGAGCCGCCCTCGGGTAACCCGGTCTCTTCTAAGGAGGTGCTCTCCTGTGTTGTCTCAGGAGCCCCTCTAACCAAATATTTCCTAGCGGGAGTATTTCCCCTCTACAATAAATACGTGTTCGGGGGATTCTTCCTTCCCCCCTTGTGCAGAGTTGCCTTCGGGCAATTCTAGTCTACTGGCGGCCTCTCTAAACTTTCTAAGGGGGCCCCCAAAGATTATATTAGCAGAGAGGGCGCTTCCCCCTCTCCAATCCTGACAGGTTCGGAGTTTGCCTTTTACTTCCTTTCGGAGAGTTTCTTCAAAGCGACTCCCCACTTTCGGCGGTACCCCCTTTGCTTTCCCAACGAGGCAAAGGACACTCATTGTCGGTTCTCCCCCCACCCCCACGATGAGGGCAGGTGAATCACATCAACTTTAGAGGGGTAATAGCCGTTGGCGTCCTCTGGGTATTACCAAGACACTCTTGCCGACCCGAGATTTGTCACGTTAATGGAAGCTGCCATGCCCACTATCCTTCTCTTCCCAACGGAGGTCAGCGTACCGGCCATAGTGACTTTCATAACGGGTCCTAAGCTCTTTGAATCCCCGGTCGGCATACTTGACATGAGGGGTGGGGGTAGCTAGCTGAAAAGGGTAGGCATACGAACTAAGGGGACTATACGATCAATCTCAGGGGTCATGTCCGTGACGACCTTATCGACGAGCTAAGTGACCTTAATGGGGATGAGTTTACGCATCATTTTCCTGCCTCGATTTGTCCCTGTGCTTTCCGGATGCACGGTTCGTGTACACGGACTTACAGACTATAACTTTTTGGAGGAGGCTGGCCACCTCCGCAACATCCTCCACTTTATTTGACTCTTTGTTGTAGGTCTCATGTTCCTGCGCCGGGGGGAAGGCGGGCCTACCCCCAACGCCGGAACGAGCTTCCTTCTTTTTTCTTATCTTGTTTATTTTATTTGAAGTTGTTCTTAGCCTTTGTTCCTTTTTATCTTTATTTATTACATGTTTTTACCTGATTTTTAATCTAACCTACCATTAGGCTGTAGCGCGAGTACGGCGACTTTTTCCCTAGTAGGCAGTGACCAGATGAACTCTTAAAATAATAAAAAATAAATCTTCGGATGCACAGCCTGATTTAGGGTGAGAGGGGGTCGGTGACCTTTATGGTAGTCACCAAATTTGCATACAACTAGCATTTTCTAGACTAATGCCACTTGAAAGAGTTGTATAGATGGAAGAAGTAGGTGTTATCGGAAGAAGGAGGGGAGGACAAGGTGGGGCCAAGGTGATAGACCACCTTGGACCAGTTTGGTAGTCAACGATGCAGATAGGCCAACTCACCAAAGGCAATACAGCCTTATGTAGTCGAGAACGGCACCCCGTAAGGGGTGCGGCGATTTGCTTTCCTGGCCGCCGTGTTGACGGGACTCAGCGCCCCGTCCGGCCCAGCTTAGACTCTTCTCCCTCTTTCAGACAGCCTGTATTTCTCCCCTACTTCCTCACTTCCCCTACAACCTCTCCCACAACTTTCTCTGGTCGGCCTCTATTTTCTGAGGGTAGATGCTGACCTCCTTCTCAGCCAACTATCCCAGATCGGGGCTGAGGGGAAGGGCACAATGTTCCCTAAGCCCTGAGCTCCGGGTTGGGATGGTGGATTTTTGACTACCTGCGTCATCCCCACCCATACCTGCCTCGCATCCCTTTTCCTTCTCTCTTCACACTATATCAATCTTACGCCGCGACTAAAGTGGAGCCGCCATGCTGAGGGACTGCCAGGCCACCAGGCGGGAGGCGTGGTCTTGAATGGCGGCACCTGGCTCTGCCAGGCCTGTACGCACCCCTTGCAGAGCGGGCTACTGCGAAGGGTGATGAGCGTGTGCATCCTGTGAGAAAATTAGGGTCACCATGCCCAAAGATGCAAATTTTTAAAAAACACCTTTTCCTTTCCCCCTCACAATCAACGGAGCTGCCTTCAGGTAGCTCCACAGAAAAAAATGGAGGTCCTCCCCTGTGCTCTCGCAGGGGACCCTCCAAATTTCTCTAACCGGAGTAGAGGCTTACTCCTCTCCTTCGCCTACGGATGTAGGGGACTCCCCCTCACCCCCTTGTCTGGAGGTGCCTTCGGGTACCTCCCTCTTTCCAGCGGCAGTCCCCTCTGTTCTTTCCAAGGGGACTTCCAAGAAAGCCAGCAGGCAGCCCATAGCCAACCGTTCCCAATTGAAGCGGCTTGGTAGGGAAAACCCCCTTAGGGCTGAGAGGGAAGCCAGGCCACTTCGGTCGCTCTCCTCAAAAGACCTGCTGGCTAGAATACTAAAACTAGCGGGGGGTCAAGGCCTGTGCCTCTTAAGACGAGACTAATGACACTGCCGCCAATAAGACCTGTGACGTCCTTCAGGGGGAGGGAGTGCCAAATGGAGGCCTCGCACGAGATAGACATGGTCAATGAGGCAACCCAGCCTTGACCGTAGGGCTTTCTATGGGAGCGAATCCGGGCTCGGCGCCAAGCACCGAATTCGAGTCCGCTCCTATGCAAGGTCCTCCTCAAAGGGCTAGGGTTTCCAACAGGGGTACAAGGAGGGGAGGGATCTCCTCGTCCGACCGGTGCCCCTACGACTTTCAGGACCTCCTATATCTCAAAGGACTTTGGTGAGGCCGGTCCATCTGTCCTGGGGGCTCCTGCCGGCGTAGGGGAGAGGAGGGTTCATTCCTCGCCATCCTCCCCTAAAAAGAAAAAAAAACATAAAAAAGACTAAAAAGACTCGGTCCTCCTCTCCATCCGCGGGGGCTGCGGGGACGGATGGGTCTGCGGCCATTTCGGTAAGCGACCAAGCCAAGATGTGCACATCCGGCCCCTCTGCTCCCCGGGTTGCGGAGCACCTGACTATGAGCAAAAGTGCTAGAGCGCAGAGCTATGCCTCGATTACATGGGGCCCTTCATTCAGAGTTTACCCGGCGTTTTCAAGCCCGCTGGCTTCAAATGCTTCCTCGTTATTCGATCCACTGATGGTACCATGTTGGCCAAGGGCAACATGATCCATCAGAGGAGAGGATTAGCTAGTGCAATTGGTAGAGAGCCGAAGGTGACCCGTTTCTCGGATGGTAGCCTTCTGGCGAATGCGGCGAATCCCGCTGAGGCAGCCAAGATAAGTGCTCTTCGGACACTTCATGGCACCCCGGTGAGTGTGACGCCGCACTCTACCATGAACTTTGTAGAGGAGTAGTTTATGCGAGGGAACTCGTGGACTATTCCATAGAAGATATCACTCTAGAGCTGGCCGACCAAGGGACGGTCAAGGTCGAGCGTGTGATGAGAAAACAGGGAGGGGCCTCGAGACCCACTCATACACTCTTCGTTACGTTGGACTGTGACAAGCTCCCCGAGTCGGTTCGTGCCGGTTGGTACCGGTACCGCGTGAAGGCATTCGTGCCACTGCCGCGGCGGTGCTATTACTATCACCGCTTCGGCCATGCGAATCGCTCATGTAGACGTGCAAAGTCTGGGTTACCTAAAGTCTGTGTAAATTGCTCCAAGGCCGCACACGATAAGTCCAAATCGTGTGTGGCCAAGTGTGTCAATTGCGGAGAGCCGCACCCTGCTTCTTCAAAGCAACGTGGTGCATATCTCCTTGAGAAAGAAATCCTGGCCGTTCAGGCCCAGGATCGACTCTCATTCCGCGAGGCAAAGGACTTGGTCCTGGCGCGCCCGGCTCTGCCTGGGACGTCTTACGCGCCCATTCGGGGCCCTTCTGCAGGTTCCACTCAACTCGCACGATCCCCTGGTAAAGCTGGTGGCACAAAAGGTTCACACCCAGCCCCGGCTAAAACTAGCGCTTTCCCCCTTCCCCCAGCGTGACCGTTTCCCGTAAGGCGAAACGGCCACGCGCCTCCACCGAGTCGTTAAAATCACAGGAGGCAACACTCCTGAAGTTGGTCGCCAGGCCATCTTCCGGTGTTCCTTAAGCCGTCCCCCCGAAAGGAGGACAGCAATAAAGGTGCTTTCGCTCCTTCGCACATGCCTAGTGGTGGGCTAGGTGGCTCGGAGACGGTGGATCCTCGAAAAGAGGCCCCCCCGCCTCCGAAGCCGCAGCGCCCGCCTAAGGTTTCGAGGCAGAGGGAGGAAAAGACTCGCATGGCGAGCCCAACCTCCCCCAATAAGTCCTCGAAGGCGACAGCGCCCGGGGTTCTGCCCCCGGGAAGCGTACGGCCATTCCCGTGAGGGTCTTTAATTCGAGGAGGGCCCCCGCGTCTCCTCCGAGCTTGGCCTGGAGGGCATATTCCTTCAATGGAATTGCCGTGGACTCCGGGCCAACTGGGAGGAGCTGCGGAGGCTCGTCTCGTCCCGTTCCCCGTTAGCTATTTTTTTGCAGGAGACCATGCTAGGCGCGTGCCCCCTGCCCTCCCTCCCGGGGTATAAGGGTCTTGCGACCCCACCACCACGGGATGGGAGCCGGTTGGAAAAATATGCGATTTACACCCGGCATGATGTCTCCCTCCTTCTCTTCGCTTTAGATACCTCTTTTCGGGGGGGTAGCTATGCAGCTACACCTTAATAGTAGGTATACTGTTATTTCCCCTTACATTACACCATCAGCCGACTTCGAAGCGGCGGACTTCCGCCGCGTTGTGGTACAGTTGTCGAGGCCCTATCTCTAGCTCGGAGACCTTAAATGGTAGACACCCCCTCTGGGGAGACTACTCTATCAAGCCCCGGGGTCAATTCCTTGCCAATCTAATCGAAGAGCTTGATATAGGTGTCCTAAATGTGGATGAGTTTACGCATCACTAGCCGAGAACCGATTCATTTTCCTGCCTCGACCTGTCTTTGTGCTCTCTGGATGCACAGCCCGATTTTGATTGGGAAGTGGTCGCTGACCTCCATGGTAGTGATCACTTTTCCATTCAAATATCATTTTATGGTCCGCTGCCGCCCGAGAGCTTGCCCCGGTGGTGCTTGGCGCGGGCGCGGTGGTCTGCATTTCAGGAAATGACTGAATTCTCTATTTCACTCGAGGAGTTTAGGTCGGTAGATGAGGCCGTTGAGTTCTTCTGCGGCAACCTCATCGCTGTGGGCCTGACTACTATTCCCAGAACATCTGGCCGTTTTGCACGCCGACCACTCCCATAGTGGCCAGCCTAGTGTGAGACGGCCCTCAAACAGAAGCGTTATGCCTACATGCGCTATAAGCGCCGCTCGAACGATTTCACTGTCGCTGAATTTTGTCGGGCTAAGGCTAGGTTCCGGTATATTTCGAAGCACGCCCGCCGCTCTTCTTGGCGGGCATACGTGTCTTCACTTAACGGAAAGACCCCTGTAGCAGAGATGTGGAAGCGAGTCGAAAAGATTCGGGGCAAGTTCTTGCAGGACCCACCTCCCGTTCTCCAGGATAATAGAACCGCAATCTTGGGCACCGCGTCCTTGGCGGAATCCTTCGCGTCCGCTTTCTCCGTATTCTCTAGCCCGGATGCTGCTCTGACAGCACTTAATGCACGTCCTTATGTTGCGGAAGGCCGCCGACTGGACTTTACCTCCAGATGCTGAGAACCCCTCAACGACAGGTTCAGTCTGAGTGGGTATGATGTCCCGTACACCATGCTTCGACACCTGGGTGAGCGACGCATGGCCTTTCTGCTATATTTGCTCACCAGGTTCTGAGTGGAGGGTCTCTTTCCGGCTTCCTGGCGAATCACTACTGTGCTCGCCTTTTGCAAACCGGAAAGAGATCACTCTACTCCGGCCGCTTTCCGCCCAATCTCTTTAACCTCTTGCGTGTGAAAGTTGATGGAGAAATTGGTAAATGTTAGATTAGCCTATTTACTGGACTGAGGAGGCCATCTGTCTTCTGCACGGTGCGGCTTTCGCAAGTTCCACTCCACGTCAGATGCTCTGCTCCGACTGGAAAATGCCGTCTGCAAGGCCTTCCTTCATAGACAGCACTACGCCACGGTCTTTTTCGATCTGGAGAATGCCTATGATACCGCATGGTGATACAGTATCATAAAGACTCTCCACACGATGGGGGTGAGGGGGACACCTCCCAATGTTTATATCTGAATTTTTGCAAGATCGTCGATTCTGAGTACGGGTGAGGGGAGCCCTCTCCGGCCCAATAGAGCAGGAAGATGGTTTCCCGCAAAGCAGTGTCCTCAGTGCCACACTCTTTGCCCTAAGCATCAACGGCATCACCTCGGTGCTGCCGAAAGATGTTCTCGCTACGCTCTACATGGACGACCTTTCGATCTCTTTTGGTGCGGTCCAGATGCCAACTCTAGAGCATAGATTCCAACTGGCATTAAACCACGTTTCTCGCTATGCCGAAGCGCACAGGTTTCGCTTTCCTTTGGCCAAGATTAAGGTGGTGCACTTCTGCCGCCATCCACGGCTCCACCCTGACCCAGACTTCTTTCTTAATGGGGTACCCTGGAAGTGGTTGAATCGCACCGTTTCCTTGGTCTTGTATTTGACCGATACCTCACCTGAGAGGCTCATATTCGCAGCCTTAAGGTCTCTTGTACCCGCGCCATGGATATCCTCTGTTCTCTGACGTTCTGCGCTTGGGGCGCTGATAGGGCTACTGCCTTACTTTTTTATCGATCCTTTGTTCGTTCGAAGCTCGACTACGGATGCGAGTTTTATGAATCCGCAGCCGAGCGTGTATTGCGGAAGGTGGACTCGATCCACCACACTGGCCTTCGCCTGGTGTCCGGTGCCTTCCGCACTTCCCCTATTGAGAGCCCTTTCTAGTCGATGCTGGGGAGATGCCAATCGCTCTACGCCGTGTACAGTGCATTATTCGCTTGCATGCGCGAACCCGGCGCTTCCTTCAATCGCCAACAGTTCTCACTACATCCGCAGCTGATTTCGATGGTGCCTATGCCACCGAGAGACGCCAGTCATACCCTAAGTCATTTGCGTTTAGGGCCAGGAAACTCCTTCGAGAGCTAGGTATAGCTCTCGGGCCGGTGGCGCCACTGGTCCTGCCCAGGACGCCACCCTGGAGGGTACCACATTTAGCTATTTGTTGTCATGCCTCTGCTACCACAGCTTGTACAGCGTCGGGAGTATTGCGTTCGCCCTTTTTGGAGCACACCCTGTGTCACGCTGGAACCGTGCCAGTGTATACGGATGGCTCCAAGTCCGAAGAGAGAGTCGGCTTCCACTCCGTATCCCCTCTGTTTGAAGTTAGCGGGGCTCTGCCAGGCACTGCGTCTGTAGTCACAGCCGAGCTGGTGGTGATACACCACTCGGTACGGGAGATTACGCGACGTGCCTTGTTCGGAGACCGGATTGTGATCTATATTGACTCACAAAGCACCCTGAGTGCTTTCTGGAAATAGGAATCTCCGCATCCCTGATTCGCGATATCCATGACGCCACGGTTTTGGCGAGCCGGGCAGATGTCGAGATTATCTTCTGCTGGGTTCCTGGACATGTAGGAATTGCGGGGAATGAGGGCGCCAAAGAGTCCGCGATGACTCTGCGACCGGACTAGCGTTTTGCTCTTTCTCACACCGACTACATGGCAGGAATACGGGTAGCTCTTCGGGCTGCTTGGCAAAGAAGATGGGAGACGGTCGTAGAGAACTTAAAGTTGTGTGCGACTTATGCCCGAGTGGGTAGTCAACAGATAGGCTCCTAAAATTTAAAAAAAAAAACGAGTACGGCAACAGGGACGGTTGGCAGGCCATTAGACGCATGGAAAAGATTATTGGGGCTAAATCGATCTTCCTATTAATTGCGTTCCAACACCCAAGACCTCTCAACTGGTCTCTTACAACCTTTAAGACTTTAAGTGCATTGTTTGTAGAGGTTCATAACATCTCTTCTGATTCGGTATAAGGTAACTGGTCAGGCTATTAAACTTAGAGAGAGAAGATGTAATAAAGGGAATGTACCAGCTTCCCTTGACCCCCTCCAAGAGGGCAATATAACTCAGTGTGCCGGGCCTCTTTTGGCACTTGGGCAAGGAAGAGTTGCCATTGCTCCAGATATCATGTGTAAGTGTGCACAGGCTCTTTCCCTGCGAGATTTCACCCTTCTCCCCCTCCTCAAATTCTGTTTCTTTATACAATATGGACCTGCTCGAGCCATACTCTAGCCCTTTTCTGAGCCCTCAGCGAATGACATTCGGCCTTCCTTGATCCCGCCTTGGGCCCTCTTCAAACAGTGCCCTCCTTAATTCAGACCGTCCTTCAACGCACATGCAGCCTCATTAGAACTTCACTCCTTCAACACTCTGGCCCTCTTGTACCAACACGTCGTGTCTCCTGCCTAGAACCTTGGACCCCCACAACCCCGTTGTTCTAACTAAGCCCTTCAGCAAACCATACTTTAACTCTTAACACCCCCCCCCTCCTTTCACAAACTTACTTTAACTCTCTTTGGACGTGGCCCTTCCACAGCTACCACTTGAATTCTTTTCGGGTTTAGTCCCTCCAGAAACCTTCTTTGAACCTCATCATGATCAGGTTGTTAAGCTTCTTCGAGTGGTTAGGGAAAGAGTGGTAGGAAATGGGGAAGGCGGAGAGGTAGTGAGGGTGAAGCGCACCAATAACTATCTAATAACTACCTTCAGCTCTTATTTGGACATACCCTCAACACTTCACAGACCTGCCTTGAGTACGCGCTGACCCTACTGAAAACGTCTCTTTTGCGTGCACCTCTTACTCCACCAAACGCACGCGCACACTTTTCGTCTGGGACCTAAAAAACAATCCTAGTGAAGATAGCTTGAACACGTCTGTTCTCAGACGCTTACTAAACTTCACTGTTTGTTCAAGGGTCGGTCGCGCCAACTTCACCAACAACATAACGGTCTCTTCTTAATATTTTTATTATTTCATCCCTCATGTTTAAGGGTGAGCGGGGTACCCTTAGCCCCAAATGCTAGCTTCGGATCGATCTGTGCATGCCATTTCGCACTCGCTGATTCTAATGCACTTAATTATGTCACTTGAGTTGAGCCAGTAGGTAAACGGTGCCTCTGCGCTTCAACTACAGCTCTATTTCCCTTCACTATCCCTTGGAAGACAGATACACAATGCTTATATTATCTGGGGCAACACCCCCTCGTCCTATCGAAACAATCCGATTTAAGATAATTGGCACTGTGATATAATTAATATGGTACTTGGCTTCTCTGAAAGTCCGAGAGCAACAGAACCAGGTGCACCATCACTCGTGCCCCACGTAAGCCACTTATGCTGATGCTCTTTCCTACTCCAGTTTTCGCTTCATCCGGCCCGCCAGTTTTTTACCTCCGCAGGAGAGTTCCTGTTACCCTTGGTAGCTAGAGGAGCTGCATGTCCTCCCGGCCTGAGTACAAATTATGGGATCCCTCCCTGTCACTGGATCGACTTGAACTCTATGACGGAGCGCTTCCACCTCGCTCTCACTCAGCATTACTTTCTTTTATCTATGACTATCACCTCAACCTTTCGTCTACCTGTACTTGGTACTTGGAGGAGCTGTTCACTCCCGGACCGAGTGCAAATTAGGGAAGCCCCATAACTTGATTGGCTTATGCCCTCGGATGTGGACGGGGATAATTATTGGTGTGCTTCACCCTCGCTACCTCTCAGCCTTTCCTATTTCATATTACTATTCCCCCAACCTCTTGAAGAAGCTTAACAACCTGTTCATGACCAGCCACCTCATGCTGTGTCAAAAGAGATGCCTAGAAACCTCTATTCACAACGCCCTTTAACGCCTGCAGGTTACAAGAAACTAGGACTTGAGGGGTTCTTGGCGTTAGGGTGCGATTAATGGAAAGATCGGTTTTGACCCAATAACCCCTTACCTGCGTGTAATGGGCTGACTGCCTTGTAGCGGCGGGATCGCGAGTCCCTAGCCAAAAGTTCCCGCCGCCCTGACAAGGTCCGCTCGGTGGTTCAAGAAGAGGGTATTGAGGAGAGAGAGTATTTTCTAAATTTAATTTACACACAAAAAAAAGAAATCAACCACAACCACAGAAAACAAAAATGTAAATTTACCCAATTTCCAAAATATTAACTATCTTTAACCACAACCAAAGAGATATATATATATATATATATATATATATATATATATATATATATATATATATATATATATATATATATATATATATATATATATATATATATATATATATATATATAGTGGGCCTTACAACTTTACCCTGGCCACACACACGCAAATAAGGAAATGTTTAGGGCTTCACAACCAGATTGCCCAGTGCCACCATGTGAGTCTGTTCAACTTTCTTCAGCTCTGGGAGCGCTATTACCGGTATGGGAGGGGGGGGGGAAAGGGAGGCGGGCCCGCTTTCTTGAGGGAAGAGAGGTTCCCTTTTCTTAAGGGACTGGAAGTTCAACTTTAGCCGAGGCGAATGATTCGCACTCAAGGATGAGGAAGTGGTGGCTCCAGTCAGAGCGGAAAGTGCGAGGGCTCAGGCCCCAATCGATGCGTCCCTTTACTGCCACACGAGAGTTAAGATTGGCTTCAGCCGTCTTCGAAAGCCAGATGTCGACGACAATCGGTACCACGGAACTGGAAAAGAGAAGGCACATTCAGTCACCTATTCACTGCCACACTCAAACATCTTTACTCCTAACTCATTCAACCATATCCACTCTCACACAATCTTCACTCACCTATCTTCCGTCTAGGCAGCTCTTCCTTCCTCAGTCACAAACTTTACTTCCAAACTTTTACCTACACTTTCTAAAGAAAAATATTTGCTGAAAGAATCCGCCTAAAAAGAAAACAGGAGATAAATGGGGGAGCACGATAGAGATCCATCGAGTCCCCCCCCACAAAGCAAAGACGGTGATCACACGATCCACACCCACACACATTCTGCAAAAGAAGAAAGAGATTAGACATAGGGGAGGGGAGGCGGACAACCAAACTACTACAGCCTCTTTGCGGCCGTTCTCGGCTTCATAAGGTTGCACTGCTATTGGCGGGCGAGGTTCATTACATTGGTGGCTGCCGTGCTCTTGGTGGGTGGGGTTTAATACCTTGGTGGCTGCAGCGCTCTCGGCGGGCGGGGTTTACTACCTTGGTGGCTGCACCGCTCTTGGCGGGCGGGGTTTAATACCTTGGTGGCTGAACTGCTCTTGGTGGGCGTGGTTTACTACCTTGGTGGCTTCACCGCTCTTGGCGGGCGGGGTTTACTACCTTGGTGGCTGCGGCGCTCTTCGTGGGCGGGGTTTACTACCTTGGTGGGTGCACCGATCTTGGTGGGCGGGGTTTACTACCTTGGTGGCTGGCAAGCAAACAAAGTATTGGATCTCGTTTCTGACTCTGCTACAGCAGATCCAGATCCAGATCCAGATCCTGATCATGTCGCCCTGCTTCTCTGACTAGTCAGTCGTGAGCTGCGGCCTTTGGAGAGTGACCAGTACACCAACAATTAACGTACCCACGGTAGAGACCAGGAAGGTCGTTAAACCCGAAACCCTTTTTTTCATTATTATTTTCTTATTTTTAAATCCTCGTCCGACCTTGACCGAGAGGTGCCCCCCTCGGGCCATCTTCGGAGCCGCTCCCGGGTAGTTCAACCTCTTTTAAGGAGGTGCCCCCCACCTGTGATGTATTAGGAGCCCTTCCAGGTTTCTTCAAGCGGAGAGGGTACTTACCCCTCTCTAAGCGCCATGGGTTGGAGGGTTCCCCCCTTACCTCATTGTGAAGTACGAGCAAGTAAGGGGCGCGGCGATTTGCCATCCTGGCCGCCGTGCTGACGGGACTCAGCACCCCGTCCGGCCCCAGCTTAGCCTCTCTTCCTTCCTTCAAAACACTTGTTTCCTCTCTTTTCACACAACCTCTCCCACAACTTTCTCTGGTCAGCCTCTAATTTCACAGGGTAGATGTTGACCTTCCTTTCAGCCAACCGTCCCGCATCGGGGCTGAGGGGGTGGGGGACAATGTTCCCTAACCCCTGAGCTCCGGTCTGGGGTGGCTGGTTTTTAACTACCTGCTTCATCCCCACACATATCTTCCTCACATCCCTTTTCCTCTCGTCTTCAAAATCTATCATTTTTACGCCGTGTCCAAGGTGGAGCCGCCATGCCGATGGACTGCCAGGCCACCAGGCGGGAGGGGTGGTCCCAAATGGCGGCGCCTGGCTCTGCCGGGTCTGCAAGCACCTCTTGCAGTGCGGGCAACTGTGAGAGGTGGTGAGCTGTTGCGTCCCGTGTAAATAAGAGGGTCACCATGCCCAATGATGAGAATAAAAAAAAAACCAACCCCCAACTTCCCCAAGAACAACGAAGCCGCCCTCGGGCAGCTCCCCCCAAAAAATGGAGGTCCCCCCCCTTGTGCTTGCGCAGGGGACCCTCCATACTTCTTTAACCGGAGAGGAGGCTTACTCCTCTCCTACGCCTACGGGTGTAGGGGACTTCCCCTCACTCCCTTCCTTGGAGGTGCTTTCGGGCACCTCCCTATTTCCAGCGGCAGTCCCACCTTTTCTTTCTAAGGGGACTGCCAAGAAAGCCAGCAGGCAGCCCATTGCCGACCGTCCCTCTTGTAAGCGGCTCGGTAGGGCAAACCCCCTTAGGGGGGAGAGGGAAGCCAGGCCCATTCGGTCGCTTCCCTCAAAAGACCTGCTGGCAAGGATATTAAACCTTGCCGGGGTTAAGGCTTGTGCCTCCCCACAAATGACTCTTGACGCTGCCAAGGGGACCTGCGATGTCCTGGGAGGGGATGGCCAACTGGAGGCCCCTCCTGCGATAGACATTGTCCTTGAGGAAACCCAGCCTCAGACGGTTGGGCCTTCCATGGGGGAAAATCACGGCTCGGCGCCAAGCACCGAACCCGAGTCCGCCCCTATGCAAGGTCCCCCTCAAACGGCTGAGGGCTCCGAGGCAATACAAGGAGGGGAGGGATCTCCTCCGACAGGTGCCCCACGACTACCAGGAACTTCTCCATTTCGGAGAGGGACCTGGCTGAGGCCAGCCCATCTGGCATGGGGGCTTCTGCCGGCGGAGGTGAGAAGCGGGTTCATTCCCTGCCCTCCTCTCCAAAAAAGAAAAAGACTAGAAAGACAAAGAAGACTCGGGGCTCCTCTGCATCCGCGGGGGCTGCGGGGACGGATAGGTCTGCTGCCACTTTGGTAGGCGACCAAGCCAAGATCGGCACATCCAGCCCCCCTACCCCCCCGTGTGCGGAGCCCCTGACTAAGACCAAGAGTGCACAGGGCGGAGCCTCGATGACATCGGGGCCCCTGATTCAGAGGTTACCTGGCGTTTTCGAGCCCGCTGGCTTCAAACGCTTCCTCGTTATTCGCTTCCCTGATGGCACCATGTTGTCCAAGGGCAACATGATCCATCAGAGGAGAGGATTAGCTAGTGCAATTAGTAGCGAGCGGAAGATGACCCGTTTCTCGGACGGGAGCCTTCTGGCGAATGCGGCAAATCCCGCCGAGCCGGCCAAGATAAGTGCTCTTCGGACACTTCAGGGCACCCCGGTGAGTGTGACGCCGCACTCTACCATAAACTTTGTAAAAGGAGTAGTTTATGCGAGGGAACTCGTTGACTACTCCATTGAGGACATCACCCTAGAGCTGGCCGACCATGGGGCGGTCAAAGTCGAACGTGTGATGAGAAAACAGGGAGGGGCCTCGAGACCCACCCCTACACTCTTCGTCACGTTCGACTGTGACAAGCTCCCTGAGTCGGTGCGTGCCGGTTGGTACCGCTACCGCGTGAAGGCATTCGTGCCACTTCCGCGGCGGTGCTATTACTGTCACCGCTTCGGCCATACGAATCGCTCATGTAGACGTGCAAAGTCGGGGTCACCCGAAGTATGTGTAAATTGCTCCAAGGTCGCACACGACAAGTCCAAATCGTGTGTGGTCAAGTGTGTCAATTGCGGAGAGCCGCACCCTGCTTCTTCGAAGCAATGTGGTGCATATCTCCTGGAGAAAGAAATCCTGGCCGTTCAGGCCCAGGATAGACTCTCATTCCGCGAGGCTAAGGACTTGGTCCTGGCGCGCCCAGCTCTGCCTGGGACGTCATTTGCCTCAGTAGCAAGAAAGGCACCCTCTGCTCCTGGCCCATCCAGGCCAACGAGCACGGTTGTTTTCGCGCCCATTTGGAGCCCTTCTGCGGGCTCTACCCAACCCGGGCGCTCCCCTGGTGAAGCTTGCGGCAAAAAGGGTTCATACCCAGCCCCGGCTAAAACCAGGGCTCCCCCTCTTTCCCCAGCGTGACCGTTTCCTGCAAGGCGAAACGGCCACGCGCCTCCACCGAGTCGTTAGACTCACAGAGGCAACACTCCTGAAGATGGTCGCTAGGCCATCTTCGGGAGTTCGTAAAGCTGTCCCCCGAAAGGAGGACAGCAACAAAGGAGCTTCGGCTCCTTCGCCCACGCCCCGAGGTGGAGCGAGTGGCTCGGAGAGGGTGGTTCCTCGAAAAGAGGGCCCCCCGCCTCCGAAGCCGCAGCGCCCGCCTAAGGTTTCGAGGCGGAGGGAGGAAAAGACTCGCATGGCGAGCTCAACCTCCCCCAATAAGTCCTCGAAGGCGACAGCGCCTCCAGCGCTTTGTCCGGCCAACAGCGCCCGGGGTTCTGCCCCCGGGAAGCGTACGGCCATTCCCGTGAGGGTCTTCAATTCGAGGACCCCGCGTCTCCTCCGAGCTAGGCCTGGAGGGCATATTCCTTCAATGGAATTGCCGTGGACTCCGAGCCAACTGGGGGGAGCTGCGGAGGCTCGTCTCGTCCCGCTCCCCGTTAGCTATCTTTTTGCAGGAGACCATGCTAGGCGCGTGCTCCTTGCCCGCCCTCCCGGGCTACAAGGGTCTTGCGACCCCACCACCGCGGGATGGCCGAGCTGGGGGATGCGCGGTTTACACCCGGCATGATGTCTCCGTTTTTCCTTTCTCTTTAGATACCTCCTTTCAGGCAGTGGCTGTGCAGCTGCACCTGGATAGGAGGTATACTATCATTTCTGCGTACATTCCACCGTCAGCTGACTTCGACGCGGGGGACTTCCGCCGCGTCGTGGCACGGTTGCCGAGGCCCTATCTCT
The DNA here is from genome assembly GCA_963969495.1 of Ceratothoa steindachneri. Taxonomy (NCBI): domain Eukaryota; kingdom Metazoa; phylum Arthropoda; class Malacostraca; order Isopoda; family Cymothoidae; genus Ceratothoa; species Ceratothoa steindachneri. The sequence continues at coordinate 200,982,090 of OZ018324.1, read as the reverse complement.
TGCTTGGAGATCTGAACGGCAGGCATCCTCTCTGGGGAGATTACTCCATAAATCCCAGGGGACAAGTCCTTGCCGATCTGATCGAAGAGCTTGAGATGGGTGTCCTAAACGTGGATGAGTTTACGCATCACTGTCCGAGAACCACTTCATTTTCTTGCCTTGACCTATCTTTGTGCTCTTCGGATGCACAGCCTGATTTTGATTGGGGGGTGATCGATGACCTCCATGGTAGTGATCACTTTCCCATTCAAATATTATTTTCAGGGCAACTGCCGCCTGAGAGACCACCTCGGTGGTGCTTGGCGCGGGTGCGGTGGCCTGCATTTCAGGAAATGACTGAATTCTCTATCTCAGTCGAGGAGTTTAGGTCGGTAGATGAGGCCGTTGAGTTCTTCTCCGGCAACCTCATCGCCGTGGGCCTGACTACTCTTCCTAAGACGTCTGGCCGTTTTGCACGCCGACCACTCCCATGGTGGTCGGCCGAGTGTGAGAAGGCCCTCAAACAGAAGCGTTATGCCTACATGCGCTATAAGCGCCGCCCGAACGATTTCACTGTCGCTGAATTTCGTCGGGCTAGGGCTAGGTTCTGGTATATTTCGAAGCACGCCCACCGCTCTTCTTGGCGGGAATACGTGTCTTTACTTAACGGGAAGACCCCTTTAGCTGAGGTGTGGACGCGAGTCAAAAGGATTCGGGGCAAGTTCTCGCAGGACCCCCTTTCCGTTCTCCAGGAGAATGGGACCGCAATCTCGGACCCCGCGTCCGTGGCGGAATCCTTCGCGACCGCTTTTTCTGCATTCTCTAGCCGTGATGCTGCTCCGCCAGCATTCAATGCACGTCGTGATGTCGCGGAAGGCCGCCGGCTGGACTTTACCTCCAGAGGCGGAGAACCCTTCAACGACAAGTTTACTGTAAGCGAGTTGCGTTCCGCTCTCGCTTCGTGCGCGGACACCGCCCATGGTCCGGACGATGTCCCGTACGCCACGCTTTGACATCTAGGTGAGCGAGGCATGGCCTTTCTGTTAGATCTGTTCAACAGGATCTGGGTGGAGGGTCTTCTCCCAGACTCCTGGTGAATCGCTACTGTGCTCGCCTTTCGCAAACCGGGGAGAGATCACTCTACTCCGACCGGTTTCCGCCCAATCTCTCTAACCTCTTGCGTGTGCAAGTTGATGGAGAAATTGGTAAATGTTAGATTAGCCTTTTTCCTGGACAACGGAGGCCATCTGTCTTCCGCACAGTGCGGCTTCCGCAAGTTCCACTCCACGTCGGATGCTCTGCTCCGACTGGAAAATGCCGTCTGCGAGGCTTTCCTTCGTAGACAGCACTACGCCACGGTGTTTTTCGATCTGGAGAAGGCCTATGATACCGCATGGCGATACGGTATCATGGAGACTCTCCACACGATGGGGGCGAGGGGACGCCTCCCAATTTTTATATCTGAATTTTTGCGAGATCGTCCATTCCGCGTACGGGTGGGGGGAGCCCTCTCCGGCCCAAAGGAGCAGGAAGAGGGTGTCCCGCAGGGAAGTGTCCTCGCTGTCACACTCTTTGCCCTAAGCATCAACGGCATCACCTCGGTGCTGCCGGAAGATGTTCTCGCTACGCTCTACGTGGACGACCTTTCGATCTCTTTTGGCGCGGCCCAGATGCCAACTCTGGAGCGTCGACTCCAACAGGCATTGAACCGCGGCTCTCGCTATGCCGAAGCGCATAGGTTTCGGTTTCCTTTGGCCAAGATTAAGGTGGTGCACTTCTGCCGCCCTCCACGGCTTCACCCCGACCCAGATTTGTTTCTTAATGGGGTGCGCCTGGATGTGGTTGAGTCGCACCGTTTCCTTGGTCTTGTATTCGACCGACGCCTCACCTGGGAGGCTCATATTCGCAGCCTTAGGGTCTCTTGTACCCGCGCCATGGACATTCTCCGTTCCGTGACGTTCAGCGCTTGGGGCGCTGATAGGACTACTGCCTTACTTTTTTATCGATCCTTTGTTCGTTCGAAGCTCGACTACGGATGCGAGTTTTATGCATCCGCAGCCGAGCGTTTATTGCGGAAGGTGGATTCGATCCACCACACCGGCCTTCGCCTTGCGACCGGTGCCTTCCGCACTTTCCCCATTGAGAGCCTGTTGGTCGATGCTGGGGAGATGCCACTCGCTCTGCGCCACGTGCAGTGTATTACTCGACTGTACGCGCGAGCCCGGCGCCTCCCTCAGTCGCCAACAGCTCTCACTGCATCCGCAGCTGATCTCGATGGTGCCTATGCCGTCGAGAGACGCCAGTCATACCCTAAGCCTTTTGGGTTTAGGGCCAGGAAACTCCTTCGAGAGGTAGATATCGCTCTCGGGCCGGTGGCGCCCCTGGTTTTGCCCAGGACGCCACCCTGGAGGGTACCACATTTGGCTATTTGTCACCACGCCTCTGCTCCCAAAGCTTGTACTGCGCCGGGAGTATTGCGTTCGACCTTTTTGGAGCACACATCGTGTCACGCTGGTACCGTGCCAGTGTATACGGATGGCTCCAAGTCCCAAGAGGGGGTCGGCTTCCACGCCGTATCCCCTCTGTTTGAAGTCAGCGGGGCTCTACCAGGCGCTGCGTCTGTCTTCACGGCCGAGCTGGTGGCAATACACCACTCGGTACGGGAGATTACGCGACGTGCCCGGTTCGGAGACCGGATTGTGATCTATAGCGACTCACAAAGCGCCTTGAGTGCTCTCGGGGCATTGGAATCTCCGCATCCCCTGTTTCGCGATATCCGTGACGCCACGGTTTTGGCGAGCCGGGCAGATGTCGAGATTATCTTCTGCTGGGTTCCTGGACATGTAGGAATTGCGGGGAATGAGCGCGCCGATGAGGGCGCCAAAGAGTCCGCGAGGACTCTGCGACCGGACCAGCGTTTCGCTCTTCCTCACACCGACTACATGGCAGGAATACGGGCAGCTCTTCGGACTGCTTGCAAAGAAGATGGGAGACGGTCGAAGGGAACTTAAAGTTGCGTGCAATTGCGCCGCGACTGTTCCCATGGATCTATCCCCCAATGCCGCGGCGGCTTCAGGTTGCTTTCTGTCGTCTTCGAATCGGACACACTCTTGTGACGCATCGCTACTTGATGGAGCGCTCGCCTGCGCCCTATTGCAACCACTGCGTCGTCCCCCAGACTGTTCGGCATATTCTTGTCGAATGTCCCAGTCTGGGTGATCTTCGCGCACGATACCTGTCTCGGTACCGGGATGGGCGGGGTCGCTACCGCCTGTCCTTTGTACTCGGGACGAGTGCGTGCACCATGACTGGTGGACTTATTGACTTTTTGGGGGAGGCCGGCCTTCTCCCTTTCATTTAACCCGGTTTTATTGTTGTTGTTGTTTTTGTTATCGTTTTTGTTATTGCTTTGTTATTGTTAATTTCTTTTTATTGTTGTTTCCTGTTGAATTATTTTGAAGTAGCCTAGAACTAGGCTGTTTGTTTACGGCAACTTATGCCTAAGTCGGCAGTCGCCAGATAGCCCCTTAATAAAAAAAAAAAAATTGTGAAGTACGAGTATGTATATTATTGGAAATGGTGTTTCTCCCTCTCCTCCCCGCAAGGGGCGGGGGTACCCTGCGTAGCTTGTTGCAATTGGTATCCGGAGGGACTGCACGTTCCCCCGGACTGAGTGCAAATTAGGGCGACCCCGTCACTGGGGTGACTTGAACTCTATGACGGGACCTGGGGAAGTCTTGGTGCGCTTTCCCCTCGCCCCCACTCAGCACTACTTTACCTTATTATTATTATTATTATTATTAACATTATTATTGTTATTATCAATCAATATTATGTATTTATCATTTGTTGTGTATTTCTGATATATAATTATGCGTTATATTTATTTATTATGATTAGTATTAATTATTATTAGTATGTTATTAATTTTATTTATTATATGTATTATTTAATATTATCATTAAGGCTTTCCATTTAACGTTTTCTCCCCGCGCTTTGCACCAGGAGGGGTGTTTTCACCTGGGCAGAGTTCGCTCCGGTAGCCCTGGTGTCTTGGTGGACTGGATGCCATACTGGAATCACCTAGCACCAGAGTATGATAATAATAGGTGATCACCAATCCTACTCGTTAGTGGACCCGCCTATCTCTACTTCTCTTTATTACATACCACCTTACTCCTCCTCCTTCTCTAGGACATTTTCTTTCTTCAGTGGTTGGCCCCAGAGAGTCTCTGCCCTTCTCGTGGTGAGGTGGGTCAGCCCTAGGGCTCTTAGGGGTCCCCTAGTGTTGCGAACTATACTTTTAATATACCCCCTTTCCCTATTACTTGCTTTTACTGCCCTTTATTTCCCCCTCTTCTTTCTCCTATCTAGTGGCCTTGACCGTTACCCGACCCTTGCTTGTTTTTTTCGGACTGATTCTGAATTGTTCTTTTATGAAGGACGGAGGAGGTTGGGCATCTCTACCGCCTTCGTCTGTCGATGCCCAAGGGGAAACCCCTCATTGGCCCATTTACTCCGCGCGTAGAACTCGGGCAGCCTTTTTGGTCTATAAAGATGGTGTAGTGTATCCGTATCCATTCTGCAAGAGGACATACCGGACATAACCGAATCGAGAGTTGCAGTAGCACCGGGCCCTTAAGCTTCCGTGGTGGGGAGTCCCGAGGGAGAATGTGAAGTCATTTATATTTGCAACGGCTGGTCATAAACATAAAACTTCCCCTTCTCGTAAGGGTTCTCGGGCCAAACGTTCTTCAGCCTTCCCTCGCTCGTTGGATCCCTATGCCAACGATGTGGACCCAGATTTAGATTATCCCCGCTTTCTTGTCATGAGTTCGTCATCTGACACTTCACTTGTCAAAGTGGATGTATTTCATGTAAATGAATCAATTGAGTCAGACTGTGGTGAGCCCCACTAGATGTGGTCAAGAGGTAGGGGTGATATCGTGGTTCTGCTGTCATCTCAGTCTCAACAAAACCTTGTCCGAAATCGTAACCGTTTCACACCATCCACGTCTGAATTTTGTTAACGGTGTCGTCCGTTCAAACGAATTAAGGGACTACGACCTCACCAGTCTTCAGAAAAGCTTAGTACCCAATGAGTCACACATGTACACAGGGTGACTAAACGTAGGCTCTACTAGCGTCCCAACTGCCACATTGATTTCAACGTTCGAGCGTGAGGAACTGTCGCAGTTTATTAAAGCTGGGTACTTTCGTGTCCCGGTAGGCTCCTACGTCGAACTAGCCAGATGTTGCTTCAATTGTAATCAATTTGGACATGTTGGTCATGCCTGTCGGCACTCCTGATTCCCATTCCTGCTTGAATTGTAGTTCTGATTACCATGGCTCTGAATGCACCAAAACATCGTGCTGTCCCAACTGCGATGATGCCCACAGTACTGCGTCGAAACTATACTCAATAATCTTATATGAAAAGGAAGTCCTCGCTTTGTGCGACTCTCTGCGTCTGGACGTGAGAGAGGCTCGCCAACGTGCTCAAGCACTAACCTGACGTCTTATCGTCGTCTTCTCTCTGATGTTTTACGTGACGCTGGACGAAACCGACCACCACGTTAGAGTTTCAGTATGCCCGAAGCCTCTCATCGCCTATCTACCGTTAGCGTCAGAAGCCTTCAGGATATACCGTCGAAGCATCGCTCTCACACAGAGATATCCAATGTTGCTTCCCTCTCTCGGGGACCGACGCCCAGGGTGAGACACTTGAAGACATCAGACGTTATCTGAAAGAATCTTCTATATAGAGCAGTGAAGGTTCTTCTACCCAACCCTGGGACCCAAAGCCCCGTGGTAAGAGGAAAATTTTCTCACATGGCTTATCGGCCACCAATAAGTGGGCACCCTCTGGTGCTGACCCGGTTGAACCTCTAGAATCTCCAATGGACTCTTCTCCAGTTGCTCAATATTATCTACCTTCAAGGCTATCCCGCCCTTTACAGGACGCAGATCCCTTACCGGTCCAAACAGTAGCAGAAATCCACCCAGACCCTTGCATTTTACCCAGATCGCCTGCTCCACCTATTCACCCTCCTACTTATGATCTGATGGAAGCAGATGATATTCCAACATCGCCAGCCGTGGTTGTTGGATCAACCCCTCAGGCATCGAAAGCGCTCTCGGTCAATGATTCTGGATCTACCGTCCAAAAGTCTCTTCTCGATCTTCCATTTCCATCGGGCTATGAACCCCAGTTACAGGCAGGGGCCTCGGCCGGTTCCTCGAAACCATCGGACATTTGAACACGGCGTAAAAAGATAGATTGTGAAGAGGAGAGGAAAAGGGGATGTGAGGAAGGTATGGGTGGGGATGAAGCAGGTTGTTAAAAAAAACCCATCCCGAACCGGAGCTCAGGGGTTAGGGAACGTTGTCCCCTTCCCCTTCAGCCCTGATCCGGGACGGTTGACTTGAGAAGAAGGTCAGCATCTACCCTGTGAATTTAGAGGCTGACCAGAGAAAGTTGTGGGAGAGGTTGTATGAAAAGCGACGAGGTAGGGGAGAAATACAGGCTATCTGAAGGAAGGAAGAGAGGCTAAGCTCCATGGTTCACAGTTGGTTCCGCCAAGCAGGGTGAAATGCCTCTCCAACTCTTCGTCTCACCTACGAGTAGCCCCAGGCAAATTAATGATGCTTGAGGGTGGATGGAACGCGACAGAAACCAAGTGAACAAGGTTATTTTGTTTTCTCAGAGTCCACATTCGAATCCAGCGGTCTTCGGGCAGTGTCCCACATCTAAGAGCAGATTCCTGGGGTCCACTATGGAAGTTACAAGTAAAGATGTTTCGGGGGCTAGAAAGGCTAAGGTAATGGGTGTTAAAGGTTGCAGCGTGAGCAGTAAGTTATGGAATGACGGGTCTCGGTTTGTACTAGTGTGCTTGCAGGAAGAATGGTGTAGTGACAGATAAATTGTTAGTGAAAGTCTGGTTGTGTGGTCGAACAAGGTTTAGGATGGGTTGTATATCGTTTTGGGTTTGGAGTGAAAGATATGCGAAGTGGGTTAGTGTTTCATGAGGTGATTTGGCAGGTTTGGTAGAAGATTGACTAGGTGCTGGGTGTATTGGATTTTTTTTTATTCTGGTAGTAGGGGTCGGTATAGCGAAGTGATGGAGGCTTATAAGGAACAGAGTTAACTTATGTAAAAGTGGATGCCATTCATGTTGAATTGGTCATTGATGTGAATTTTGGTTTCTGTGTTAAGGTTGAGCATAGGGTTTGATTTTATGCAACAGGGGGAATGGTTTGGAACCTTTTGTATTTTGTGGTAGGTGCCCAGTCAAGGGATTTAGGTAGTGTGGTATTTATTTACTGCTTTTGTGTCATGGACCAGGTAGCTCGAATCTTTTTCTTTTGGGATAGATCAACTGAGGGTGGCCAACTCAGCAGATTCACTTGGAAAATGTCTTCTAAATCTGTTAGGTTAGTAGCCACATGGTTGTAACTAGTTGGTTAAATTGAGTTGTCCTCGAGCCACCTTCTTCAGCTTCGCGTGATTGATTGTGATAGCAGAAAGAAAACAAAATCATGAACTTTTTTTTATTGAACCTATTCAGAGGAAATGGCGCAATTTACATTTAGGAATTGTTCATAAGTCTAGAAACAATACCGATATCTGCCTACCCTAAAATACCCGAATCACTGTTTTCTACAAAGTTCAAAAGATTTAAGTACAAAATTCCAAATAGAAACTCGCACAATACGATTATGCACTCTTCTGTACTCATACCAGTGTCATTCAAACATGACACTTATACAACGATAATGCGGACGTAATTAAAGCAAAAACTGATAATGTGCCCAGTAGATCTTTGATCAGCCTAGGTCGGCGATAGTCTACTAAATCATATATTCTTCAATTCCTTGAAGATAAATTAGACCGGAATTCGAAGATTTGAAAAAAATCTGCTCTAATTTGTACAATGATGTTACAACTACTTTCAAAACTATAAAGAACTATCTCGAAGTTAAATGTAATACATCGTTAACGTAATTCATAATAAATACGCGAATACTAAAAATATCTAAATATACCAAACTGAATCCGCAAGATAATCGTCCATCAATCACAACCGCCAAAAGAAAGAACCAAAACTAAATTACAATTTCTCCCAGGAACTGACGGTTCTTCCATAGCAAATTCAAACTTAAAACAAGAAATTAGGGCCGCTGAGCGCGGCTGCCTGAACATCTTTGGAAAAAGCGAGGCTCAACTACTTTTGTCGTGGAGATTTTACACAATGTTGCAAAAACATATTTGACTTAGGGCACAAGACCAAGACAAATGAAAGATAAGTTGTTGTTGAGCCTCAAGCTTTCTGGTCGACCCGAGGAAGGGAATCGGCAGTATCGGGTTTTAACCACAGAAGCCTTGTAGATAGAGGGGATTAGGAAATGGGTAAAGAAAAAATAGCGCAAGCGAGTTTCGAACAGCTTCCTGCGGTGCTGGACCACTGTGTTAGCGAGCGGCGAATCCTCTCGGCCATCCCGAGTCTCAAAAAAACCAAAAACATTCAAGCCAAGCTTTTAAGCCGCTCGCTTACACTTCTCGTACGCTCCAGCCTCAAATAAGGTATGTATTACCAGCATGGGTGACTGCATCGTCTGGTAGCTCAGGAGGCCTGGTTGATGTTCACACCACAGCCAGGCCAGGTGACCTCAATCCACCTGTGAGAGTGGGTGCTCTGGGTTTGTGGTTAGGCTAATATTTTGAGACTCATTTCAAGGCGATTCTTGACCTTGAAGTTTGCTTTCGGAACATAAGAAGCTGTCGGTATAGTAGCTGTGCAGTCTGATTGTTTTTGGGGCCGTTTCGTATAGACTACAGGTGAAGATCTTTGGGAGAGGATAGGCAACTAAGCAGAGCTTTCATAGTCCATTAATGAGTGCATGATTTTTTTAAAACTGTGGTTTCTTTGTTTTGCCCACATGCTACGTACCCGAGTAATTGGAGACGATGCCTTTCCGTTTGTTTTTTCATGTTTCTGACATGCTGATTGAATGCTATTCAAGCATTGTATGTTAATCTTTTCTAGTGTTGCCCACTTTGTAACGTTAAAAAGAAAACAGGCAGGGGGCAAATTCATCAATGATCGCTTTATAAAGTTTCAATTTTTTGTCGGATGGTGCATCGCTCGTGAGCAGAAAGCTCTCTCACACCGGATTTGACCACGAAAGAATATCAGATAAAGCCTCTATTTCAAGAGAAATGAATTCCCCCAAATAGAATCGTAAGCCTTTCTAAAAATCTGAAACTATAAACGATTGGATACCACATCGGGCTACTACTAGTAGGCTATAAATATAAAATTTTAAATAGGTTAATCTTCAAATACATAACACGAACATTGTCTAGAGATCAATCTGGAATTATTATACTGTGCCAAATACAAACTTGTTCATTAAGCGACATATTCCAAATATTAATTATATATAAACGGGCTTCTTGGCTACAAGGCTATAATAACCTGATGATTTGTTACTTTTCTTAGGCCAATTTTGAGTTTTTTTCATCCACTTATTAAAGTTTTAAAACAAATCCCAACAAATCTTCAAACAGCTTGTAAATTTGTATCAAAAGGTCCATCCCAGTCGACGATGGGGTAATTCAATTAGCATTTTCCCTTTCTATCGGACCTTTTCTACTTGAATTGGACTTTTTTTGCAAGGAAAGTTGTTTGGTTTGTTTTTTGTTTTTTTAAATTTTAGGAGCCCATCTGGCAACTGCTGGGGAAAGAGAGGTGTATTCCTATATCCCAAACTCCTTGAAGCCGACAGTCCACACTCAAATTGAACAAGCTGTCCACTGATTATTAAAAAATATATATGTATATTCCAGGCATCTGCAAAGGCTTATATATTACAATGCAAAGAAGGTGAACCTAATATTCGTCAAAATAGCAGAAAATCTTTATGCAAACATTTTAAAAGATTATCGGTCTTTTATATATATCTGATATTATAAAAATATTGCTGTGGATAACTGAGGGATTGCGTGCCCTCCCAGCACTAAAGCACCCACTACTTGTAGGACCTGTGCCTCTCCCACACATTTCAACTTCTATTATCCTCACCACTTTGCGGAGCTCTCCTACAAAATTTCTGTAGAAAGCATTTGTTTTCGCTTTAAATTTCGAAACCCCACACCCTTCCTAGATATAAATATAATATATGCATAGGATTGGTTGAAGTCAACAACGCCGGGGGTTGAAAAAAATGATTGGCAAGTGACATCCCTTTATTAGCCTAGATTTCGTTTAACCCTATCTCGCAGGTCATATCAGGGAAAAGTGTGTCAAAATAAGGTGTAACATGTGAGAAATTGTAGTCGGGGGTATAGGATAGTGTCGAAATCGAATAATTGTTTAATAATAATGCGAGACAGAGTAATAATAGGGTGTGTTACAGTTTTATAGGTGACTGGATTGTCTTTACTTATTACTCATCACATACTTCTATCTTCTTAAGTTTAACTTGCCTTCCTGTTGATCACTTCCCACAATCTTTTTCAAAACTTACTCACTGTCTCTGTCCAACATAGGGCCTCACTCACTTGTCTCCTTTACTTGGGTATTAACCTTAGCTTTGGCCACTTTTATCTTAACTGATTGGTAAAACCTGTGCTTATGTTCACCTGTATTTGTATACAATAGATCACACACGTTAAGATAGTTTGTGAGTGACAAATAAAATCACAGAATGGACCACTTTTATTTAACATGCGAATACCAACTAAACATATGGAAAGAAAAAGCATATTAATATATGCTTTGTTGCAAAATCGAGGATCATACCACAAAACAAGTGGTCAGAGAAAGAACCTTGGTGTTCCGAATGTGGATCCAAAGGCCACTATTGGAGAGAATGCAGCGAGACCCAGAAGTGCCTCAACTGTGGAGGGCTCTATAGGAAAATGGCAATGGCGTGCTTGAAATACAAACAAATCATAGAGAGAAAAGATAAAGAGTAGGAACTGCGCAAAAAATAAAGGCTACCGCCAACGAAATGAGAGAAGCAAGAAAAGAAAAATGTATCCAGTGGAGAATCAAGTCAAGTCGTCATGAACATTATAAAACCAAAAACATTCATGTTGACACTCAATAATAACTTAAAGAACAGAATGAATATGTGGTTCCCCAATAACTCATCCTCTTTGGATATCCTAAATTTGTGTTGCTAAAACATTGGGACAAAATAACTCGGGTAAAACAAGGGCCAACCCCCTCAAAACTAGTAATAAAAATGTCCAATAATCTCGACCTCGGAGAAACCCAAGACTAATGAATACATAAAGTATTTGAGAAACTGCTCTCTAAGCGCCTTTGTAGGTTTGCTGAATATAATAATCTGTTACCAACATCACAGTTTGGGTTTCGTAAGGGGCTTGGAACTTGTGATGCACTTTTGTCAATCTCTACAGCTTTGCAATTTGCTCTTGATGCAGGTGCAGAGGTACGCATGGTAGATTTAGATTTCAGTGCAGCCTTTGATTGTGTGAAGCATAGAGCACTTATCTACAAGTTAAGATTATCAGGGATTGGTGGCTCTTTTCTTAATATTTTAAGTGAATTCTTGCGTGGCAGAACTCAGAGGGTCTGTGTTGATGGTCAATATAGTGGCGTTAAAAATGTAATATCAGGTGTCCCTCAGGGTCGCGTTCTTGGTCCCTTGCTATTTTAGTTATACAAGTGACATGTGTCATGGTTTGGAAAACAAACTGGTTACATATGCTGATGATGTAGCAACTCTTTTGGCTGTTCTTCCTTTTCCCCGCCTGAGGAATGCATTAACAGATTCCATGAATAGAGACCTAGCACGTATCTATGAGTGGTGCAAGCTTTGGGGCATGAAGCTTAACCCTTCTCAGGAGCTGCCAAGTGTAGGCCATGAATGGTCTTTTGCAGTCTCCTTCTTTTCTTATGTTCTTCTAAAACTCAGAATATGATAGTTAGTCGGTCCAAAACACTTTGGCCTTTGCATCATGATCTACATATTTATGGAACGGTATTAAATACCAGTGACTATTTAAGGTTTTGGGCGTTACTTTGGACAAGAAATTGACTTTTGAGAAGCACATACATAATATTGCGTCCTCTGTTTCCCAGAAAGTTAGTATCTTGAGATGTATTAGAATGTTTGAAGACAAAGCTATTATAACTAAGTGTTTTAATTTCTTCATTCTTTCCTGTTTGAAGTACTGCTCTTCTGTGTGGTAATCAGGTGCAGATTCTCATCTTAAGCTCCTGGATAGAGTTATGTCATCGGTCAAGTTTATTTTACCAAGTATTAATGTTGACTTGTGGTAGAGGTGTAAAGTGAGTTATTTATGCTTGTTGCATAAAATGTACTACAGTGATAAACATCCTTTGCATTTGTCCTTACCTGATCTAGCTGTTTTTGCTCGTAATACAAGGCAGGCAACCACTGGTAATAGTGTGAAATTTTCTAGTATCAGGTATAGTACTAACCAGTTTGCCATGAGTTTTATTGTGGCTACAACTATGATGTGGTATGGTTTGCCTGGTGCTGTTGTGGAGTCTACTGATCTCCAAACATCTAAGAGGGGAGCTAACTCATTCGTATTATCTGCTGACATCGCCTGATTTCCGGTGGGGTTTTTACCCCTTATACTTAATCTTCGTTTCTTTTGTCTCCATTGTATTTTTATTTGCAGGCTGATCTCCTTCTGGAGCCCCTTGGGTTTATAGTCTTTTGACTTTCTCCATGGGGGTGGTCAGCTCAAAATTTAAAGAAAGAAAGAACAAAATCAACCAGAAGAGCAACAAGAGAATTGAGGCAGCTAAATACAACCTTAAAGTATGCATCAGCGATTAGTACCCTCTTCCCAGAGAGAAAAACAAACAAGCTGATATAGTTAAAGCCCTAAAGGAAGGTACATGCAAATGAGCCTACAAAGAAAAGTCTGTTGAGGAGGATGCATGCAAGTGAGATGATGATCCTACAGGATAGAATTAGAATCTAACCTAGGGATTGATCGCCCTGAAAGGCGATGCGTTCGACGAAGTCAGAAGTGGTAAGTTTGGAAGTGGACAAGACACTTCCAAACGAAACGCCCACCAGATGAATAAGAACACTTGAATTCTCATCCAGTGAACAAGAGAATACGGATGAAAAAAAAAGCTTCCACAAGCTAATATGGATGGCTGGATCGGAAAAACATCATCTCTAGGTAACATGTTCAAGGAAAATGATCCAGACACATTAATATCAGGACATGGGGTAAACCCGTCGTGAAGGCAAATTCGACAGAGGCCAAGCAATTAGAAGAGTACTCGAATACAGAGATCAATGGCTTGGAAAGCCCATTTGACTACTAAAGTTATCACCAATAGTAATAACTACAGCCTATCAACTGCAAAGACGGAAGTACATCCTCATGCACAATTTCATGACAATCTTCAACAGAGGCCTCGCAACAATATTCATTGGAGACTTGAATGCAAGGTGCAGGGAGAATGGCTCCCAAAGAAGTAATCAAAGCAAGCAGAAGTTCGAAATGTTACCAAAAGATATTCAAGATAGGCCCATATAATTCAACATACCTGACTGGCAATGCTACTACAAAACCAGACGTTGCATTATGCAGTCAGTATATACTAAATAACATTCACATGCAGCCTGTCAACATTACATATAGTGAACATGTTGGAATACTACTACTGAGATTCAATCACTCAAACAGAACCTGATACAAGTGCCGGTACCAAAGAGAGAGAGAGCGCTACAACAGAACGAACTGGGACAGATACATGGAATAACTTCTGAACTTCGTCCCACGCGATTTTACAAAACCAAACCTGGAGGAAATAGATGAAGAAAATGAACGATTGAAATATCCTAAGTCCAAGCCACTGCACACTTTCACAACCCCGATGGACACAAGACATGAGGGAGAAGAACAGACAGCTGAGGAGTATCAACCAACAAATAGCGATTCTTGGACTAAACAGAGAAAGGCAAATAACGCTTAATGTAAGGAAAGAAGAGATGTATCTCATAGAACAAGAAGGAAACATAGGGGGATAGCCTCATAAAAAAATAAATATAGAAAATACTTCAAAAGAAAACTGGAGGCTAATCAACAAAGTGAAAAACAGAGTTCTACGGAGTAAGATAACATTAAGAAACAAAGAAGGGGTAAAAGAGAAGAAAAAGAAGTCAATGTTTTCGATAACACTTGGGGAAAATGCAGACTTTCAACCCAATAATCAGACATGGTTGATAACCTCAGAAATAACATTACAGTATTTAAGTTGACCTCCTGGAAATATTTTCTTAAACTTAGTTTATTTTCTCTTACGCTTTCTTTTTCGACCATCTTTCATCATCTTTCTCTTCCATCTGGACCTGTGGGAGAAGGGCAATGGCGAACATCGCCTCTCTCCCTGCCCCTGCTATGGTTGGGACAAGCTGAATCATCCATTTCTTTCACACATTTTTGATTCACTTTGCCTTGAGGATAGACTTGCAATAGGGTTGAAACATATATGGCTGATAAAGGAATGTCAATTGCCAGTCTTTTCTCTCACTTTACTCCTTCTGAGAAGAGCGTTGTGCAAAGAGTGAAAAAGCTGCAACTTAAATAATGCAATCGTTGCTGTAGGCTTCAACTAAAATTGCATTCAGCATGGCCTTCTTCCTCAATATAAACATATAGGTCATCCTGAAAGTTTGTGTTGCTTTGGAAAATTTTTAATATATATATTTTTAAGTAAATTTAATTTTCCATTTTAATGGTTAAAAAATTGAAAAGAAATTCTTGGAACTAATAAAAATTTCTATGCAAAATATTTCCAGTAACAATGGACCTGACCAGAAATAAATAAACAATATTTTTACAGGAATTACCAGGTTAAAACTGGTTAAGCAGTAGTAATAGCATCACAAGGTTAGCCTAGCACATATTTCTCCCTCATTAAGGAGAGATGATTGTTACTTTGAAATATTTTGCAAGGTAATTTTTTTGGGGGGGGTTTTGTCAAAATGGAAAAATAAAATATTAACTAACAAATTAAATTTATCAATATATTTTTGCTCCAAAGTGGTAAGAACCTTATGGATGACCATATACATATATATGAATAAAACAGGAGAAGGTATCTTCAACAAACAAAAAACAAATACAACAAAACACCATGTAGAATGTTACCCTGTTACATAAATATGCCTTCAACAGAAAATAATTATTTAAGTTGTTTATGAAGAATAAATTAAAATGCAATCAATGAAAACATATGGGGGGAAGGGATTCTGATAAGGCCAAGAAACCTCAATTATCTAAAATTAGATCGCAAGATTTCTTTAAAATACTTTGGCTAACTCAGGAAAGCGTTCGAGAAAAAACACACATCTGAAAATAAATACCAACTATAAGGATTTACTCTGATATAAAACACCTATCAAAACCGAGTAATCAAACGATTTCAACACCATGGCTCATTTCAATACAACCTTACTCAAGGACCACAACCAATTACTACTATTCAGAACTTTTACCTATAAAGAACTGAAATGAACCATAAAATTGAGACATGGTTAGATTACCCTTATCTCTACATTTCCCTTGAAATGTTAAATAAAGCTCTTTTCTCCTCTTCCTCTTTAAAACGAGGTAATAGAGAAAGGGATTAAACAATGAAAACCAATAAAGAGTAGATCCCATATCCCTAAACTATATCACGGTTATTGCCACAGATTGGTCGATAAAGTTGTGGTAGATTGGTGAGTGGGGTTTGTGGCACCAAGGTTCGCACCACTTTTTAATAAAGGATTCGCAACTTGAGGTTGCTGCGCCTGAGGACCCACCATGGCCCCGAGGTTCATCGTACCCATCTGGGCTTGCATCTGGGGAAGAAAAGAGGAGGCCGCTTGAATAAAAAACAAAAAAGGGAAACCAGAAAACAACAAAAGCAACCCCCCCGCCCCCCCAAAAAAACCCAGCATAAGCAAAAGATTATTTTTAAACGCCAATTTGGCGACTGCCTACAAGGGCATAAGTAGCTATAATTAAATAAAAGCCTAATACTACGCTAAATTAAATTAAAAATAGCTAAAAAATACCAACAACACAACCAAGGACAAACAAACCCCTCCCCCCCCCAAAAAAAAACACAAGAAACAAAGCAAAAGGAAGAAGAAAGCACGCTCTGGAGTCGGCTGGTGGCCCGCCTAGTCCCGGAGGAGGAGAATGCAGCCAACATCAGAGTGAAATAAAATGGAGGAGGCCAACCTCCTCCAAAAAGTCATAGTCCACAAGTTTGTGTGCACGAATCCGTCCTAAGTAGAAGGGACAAGCAGTAGCGATCCCGCGAGGGTTAACATGCGAAGATCCCCCAGACTGGGACATTCAACAAGAATGTGCCGAACAGTCCGGGGGAGAACACAGTCGTCCCAATATGGTGCAGGCGAGCGCTCCATCAAATGGCGGTGCGGCCCGCGAGTGTGTCCAATTCGGAGACGACAAAAAGTGACCCTGAAGCCGTCGAGTCATTGTGGGGTAGTCCATGGGAACAGTCGCGGCGCAATGGCACGCAGCAGAAGGTAATCTCGACATACATCAGGCTCGCGGATACCGCAAACCAGGGGTGGATGAAGATTCCAGTTTTCGGAGAGAAGTCAGGCCGCTTTGTGAGTCGCTAAAGATCACAATCTGTAGTCAAGCTTCGAACGAAGAAGGGATCGATAGAAAAGTAAGGCAATAACTATCATCGACCTAGTGCTGAACGCCACGGAACAAGAAATATCCCTGGCGCAGGTACAAGAGACACTAAGGCTTACGAATATAAGCCTCACAGGTGAGGTGGCGGACGAAAACAATAACAAGGAAACGGTGCGAATCCACCATTTCCAGGCGAACCTCGTTTAGGAACATGTCCGGGTCGGGGTGATTATTTAATTTTTTTTTAAGAGCCTATCTGGCAACTACCCACTTGGGCATAAGTCGCCGCACTCACGACTGGGAGGGGGGCGGGGTGAAGCCGTGGATGTCGGGAAAAGTGCACTAGCTCAATCTTGGCCAAGGAAAACTGAAGACTGTGCGCTTCGGCATAACGAGAGATGCAGTTCAATGCCTGCTGGAGTCTACGCTCGAGTTGGCATCTGAGCAGCAGCAAAAGAGATCGAAAGGTCGTCCACGTAGAGTGTAGAACGTAGCGATAACATCTTCCGACAGCACCGAGGTGATCCTGTTGATGGTCAGGGTAAGGAGTGACATTGAGGGCTCCACCAGTTCGTAGGCGGAATCGACGATCTCAGAAATGATTCGGAGGCGCGCCCATCGCGTGGAGAATTTCCACGATACCGTATCAATATGCGGTATCATAGGCCTTCTCCAGATCGTAAAATAGGGTGACGTAGTGCAGTCTACGAAGGAAGGGCCCGCAGACGGCATTTTCCAGTCGGAGTAGCGCCCGACGTGGAGTGGAACTTGCGAAAGCCGTAATGTACAGAAGAAAGGTGGCCTCTGTGTTCCTGGTACAAAAAAAAATAGATCTAACATTTTCCGATTTGCACACGCAGGAGGTTAGTGAGATTGGGCCTAAACCAGTCCTCCGTCTATAGTGATCTCTCTTAGGTTTGCCTAAAGCGAACACAGTAGGGATTCGCCAGGAGTCTGGGAGGATACCCTCTACCCAGATCCTGTTAAAGAAATCTAACACAAATACCATGCCTCGCTCACCCAGGTGTCGAAGCATGGTATAGGGGAACATCGTCGGGAATAGATGAAGTGTCTGCGCATGAACCGAGAGCGGAACGCAACTCACTCAATGTAAACCTTAGGTTGAAGGGCTCGCCGCCTCTGGAGGTAAAGTCCAGTCGGCGGACTACAGCGACATCCTAACGTGCATTGAAGGCTGGCGGAGAAGCATCACGAATAGAGAATGCAAAGAAAGCGGTCGCGAAGAACTCCGCGATGGAAGCGTGGTCCAAGATTGCGGTGCCATTCTCTAGGATAATTGGAGATGGTTGATGATAGAACTTTCCTCGAATCCTTTTCACTCGCTTACACACCTCTGCTAGAGGGATCTTACGGTTAAATGATGAAACGTATGGTAACGAGGCAGAATAGCGAGTGTGCTTCGAAACATACCGGAACCTAACCTAGCCCGATGAAATTCGCCGACCGTAAAATCGTTCGGGAGGCGCTTATAGCGCATGTATACATAACGCTTTTGTCTGAGGCCGTCTCACACTCGGCTGACTACCAATGAAGAGGTTGGCGTGCAAAACAGCTTGACGCTACAAGAACAGTAGTTAGGACCACGGCGATGAGGCTTATAGAGAAGAACTAAACGGCCTCATCTACCGACCTAATCTTCCGACTGGGACAGAGAAATCAGTCATTTCCTGAAATGCGGGCAACCACGCTCGCTTCAAGCACCACCTGAGTGTTTTTTTTAACGGCAGTGGAAGAGAAAATGATATTTGAATGGAAAAGTGATCGCTACCATGGAAGTCATCAACAACTTCCCATCCAAAATAATGCTGTGCATCCGGACAGCACAGGGGTAGATTGAGGCAGGAAAATTAAAACCGATAACGGACAGTGATGCGTACACTCATCTCTAGCTCTTCGATCAGGTCTGCAAGGACCTGACCCTTGGGATTGATCGAGTAGTCTCCTCAGGTGGTGTGTCTACAGTTCAAGTCTCCGAGTGGTAGAAAGAGCATCGGCAACCGTGCCGCCACGCAGCGGAAGTCCCCCGCGTCGAAGACGGCTGACGGTGGAATGTATGCAGAAATAAGAGTATACCTCCTATCTAAGTGAATATTCACTGCTACTGCCTGACAAGTATTTATAGCAAAGAGAAGAACGGAGACATCATGCCTGACCCCCATCCTGTGGTGGTAGGGTCGCAAACCCTTATACCCAAGGAGGGTGGGCAGAGGGCACGCGCCAAGCATTGTCTCCTGCAAAAAAAAGCTAACGGGGAACAGGAGAAGACGAGCTTCTGCAGCTCCACCCAGTTGGCATTGAGTCCATGGCAAATCCATTGAAGGAATATGACCTCCACGCCTAACTCGGACATGTGGGGGCGTAGGAGCAGAGGCTCCTTTCGTGCTGTCCTCCTTTCCTGGAGATGCTTTACGAACCCCGGAAGAAGGTGTCACGACCACATTCAGGGGTGTGGTCTCCTGTGAGTCTAATGACTCGGCAGAGGAGTGCGGCAGTTTCACCATACGGGAAGCAATCCGGTAGGGAAGGAAGGGGTGCCTGGGGGAGGAGGAAGGAGTGCCTGGGGGAGGAGGAAGGAGTGCCTGGGGGAGGGGGAGGTGAGCGTCTGTGGGAGGCGGGAGTATAACCTGCAGAAGGGCTCCAAATCGGCGTAAAAGCGACCTTGCTAGTAGGCCAGGAGGAGCCAGGAGCTGTGTGTGCCATTTTTAAATTTGAGGCAGAATACGTCTCAGGCAACAGCGGGCGCGCAAGGTGCGCCAGGACCAAGTCAGTAGCCTGGCGAAATGAGAGACGTTCTATAGCCTGAATGGACAGGATTTCTTTTCCAGAAGATACGCACCACATTGCTTCGAGGAAGCGGACTGTGGCTCTCCGCAATTGACACACTTGGGGACATTCACGATAGACATCGTGTACGCCCTGGAGCAACTTACAGACATCGAGTAACCACGATGCATGTCTAGAGGAGCGATTCGTATGGCAGAAGCGGTGGCAGTAAAAGCACCTCCGAGACAGTGGCACGAATGCCTTCACGCGGTAGCGATACCAACCGACACACACCAGAAAGCGTTGAAGCCAGCTGGCTCGAAAATGCCAGGTAGTCGCTCAAAGAGGGGCTCTGATGTAATCGAAATTCAGCTCAGCGCACTTGCGACTTTGGTCTTTGTATGCCCCACCACCCCATCCGAGGGCGCCTCGGGGTCGGACATGCAGTTCTTGGCCTGGGTCGTTTGCCGAATCGGCAGCGGACGCGTCCATCCCAGGAGCCCCCCACGGAGGAAAAGGAACCTTTGTCCTTTTCTTAGAGAGGATGGTGAGGAATGAAACCGCATCTCTCCATCGCCGGAAGGAGCCCCTAGGCCGAATGGACCGGCCTCAGCAAGATCCTTCACGAAATGGAGACGGTCATGGTTGTTAAAGGAGAACCGTCTGGGAAAAGAGGTCCCTCCTCTCCTTGTGAGTTCTCAGGGACTCCGAGTCACCTGACGAGAAGCTTGCACAGAGGCAGACGCAGGTTCGGTATTTGACACCGAACCCAGGTTCGACCTTATGGAAGATCTTGCTGTCTGGGGCTGGGTCACCTCCGATGGCAAAGGCATCACAGATCCAATTCAAGGTAATTTTTCTTGTGTAATCTCTGCCCAGTAAACCAACATCCATTAGGAAAGAGGGGGCAGGCACACTAACCCCCTGTAAGCTGTAAATACATGACTGCATGATTGAAGGAGGCACAGCACGGCTGGCCATAATATCCCTTCCCCCCCCCTAAGGGGGTTGAGCATATCGAGCCGCTCCAATTTTGAGCCACCTGCCTGCTCACATGGCAGTACCCTGTAACAGTAAAGGAGGGGCTGCCACTGGTAAGAAAGGGAATGGAGTTGCCTGAGGGCGCTTACAGAGAAGGCGGTGAGGACTCTACAGCATCTGTAGGCCTTGGATCCATTACAAGAGGGTTGGATGGGCCCCTGAGAGAACGCGGGAGGCCACCTCCTTTTCAGAGGTGGAGCTGCCGGAAAGAGGCTCCACCAAAGATGCTAAAGGGAAAGAGCCTTACCGCATACGGATGGTGAGAGGGAAACCCCACCACCAGTCGAAGGGGTGTCTCATGTTATTTCGCCCTCCCCAACACCTAGGAAGCGCCACACTTGGAAGTGGATCCCCATGCGCAGTCCCACTATTCTTATCACTTGTTACCATAGTATCAGAAAAAAAAAGGACTTGTGGAAATTAGATACTATGACCTCCCAAGTCAAAGACAAAAGTCTCCATAGGATCAGAAATCCCAGAATGTGATCATTTACATATAAGTGGTCCCGGTCTAGCGTTGGTGGGCTTCGTCAACCTGGCCCGCCATTCAGGCGAAATTGGCCTGGAACTTTAATCATAAAGGATGGTGCTGATGTAACATTATATGTGTACTTGAGTAAGGTGAGCACAGTCAATGGTACAACACACCCCGTACCTAACTAATAGTTGCCCTAGCCAGCGGAGAGGAGGGGGCGGCCCTCGCAGCAGGTAGGGACCTCACGGTATACACTGTCACTCGACTAAGGCTCATAAGAGGACAGAAGTGCACCGAGCAAGCAGAACCCCTCTGGATACGAGAGGAAGTGCATAAAAGGGTAGGAGGGTATGTAATGAAGAGAAGTAGAGATAGGCGAGTCCACTAACGAGTAGGGTGGGTGATCACCTATTATTATCATACCCTGGTACTAGGTGATCCCATGATGGTATGCAGTCCACCAAGGCAGCATAGCTACCAAACTGAACTCTGTACAGGTGGAAGCACTCCAGGTACACAAAGTTGGTGTAGAAAAGGTTGAGTGGATTGCTGTAATAATAATAATAATAATAAAACATACTAATAATAATCAATACTAATCCTAAATAATTATAATATAATAAATACTGATAATATAAAAAAATACTATATAATAATCACAATTCTATTAATAAATATGAAATTAGTGCAGAGAAGGGGGCGAGGGAAAAGCGCAACCACCTCTTTCCAAGACCCCATCAGGGTTCAAGTGGACTTAGTGACGTGGGTTCCCTAAATGGCACTCAGGCCAGGAGGACGTGCATCTCCTCCAGGCACCAAGTGTAACACGCTAGGCAGGGTAGAGTGGGCAAACCCCTTTACTATTAAGTTAATAGGTAAAGGGGGAGAAACCCATATTGGTGAGGAAGACCCATGAACATGGGTTGTAAACTCTAAATGCCCACCCTGAGAAGACAATCTAGAATGGGTGCATGGAGTGTCAGATGGGCCAACAGGGCCAGCTGAGCCCAATTTGGCACCACCTTTCCCATCTGGTTTCCTAAATGTTCTTTATCATGGCATATCCCTGGGACTTGGGTGCAAAGAAATAGCAGTAGAAAAAGAAAGTCAACAGAAGAGTTAAAAGGGAGAAGAATACTGCCTTATTACCCCCTCCCCTCTCATCAAGAGAAGAGCGAGGGTAGGTGGGTAAATCCTCCTCTGGGCCCCATTGTAAAGAAGAGATGTAGAGATGGAATAGGGGTTAGCCAAGTGGAAATACTGCTTCTAATTACTGTCAAGTTAAGCCACATCGTGTGTGGTTAGTCATTAGATGGAGTCCTGATTCAGATAGCCTTAAAGGTGGCATTCATATGCTGCAGATACCTTTTGTTTCGTTGACATTAAACTGTTGGTCCCTACTGGAAAAAAAAGCAGTACTAAAAAAAGGGGGCAAATTATTGGTAAAACTACGACCATATTACTTATTACAATGCGCAGATGTGTATAATACCGAGTGAATATCGACAACAGCATAAATAAATCCTTGCCAGAAACAGGATGCTTACTTGTGCAAAAGGATTGGCAGCTGACAGCTGAATTCTTCCAGGGAGTCCCGGAGGAATCGCAGGAAACATGGAGCCACTCACCATTGGCATTCCTTGGGGGTACATCGATGACTGCATTCCTCCAACCCCTCGTCCTCCACCAGTTGGAGTCTTTAAAAACACACATACACACTGTAAATCCTTTGAATGAATGCGAGATATTGCTAATCATCATCAACTACTTCCCAAATGTAGTGGTTAGTGCGCATTAAAATGTGGATCGGGACTGCAGGGTAAGCTGCCTTTTTACGGCATGCACTGAAAACAGTATCAGGATTCTTCCTGCCATACAAATGTAAAAAAAAAGAGTATGGAATGTGAAGGTATAAATTTCAAAGTCCTCATCATCAATAGTGAACTAGGTAGGAAGGGAACAACAGAGGAGGTATAAACCAAAACATGGCAAAAATAGGAATTCTAATTGGGAGAAGGTTTTGATTCAACCAAAGGCTTCTCTATCCTGCCTCGATCTCTTATAAGAAGTAGAGGAGGAAAATCCATTTCTTAATGCCGAAGCTTTTAGGATTGTACTACTCTCTTTCCTGGACTCTCGTCTAGTTGAGAGGAAACCATGCTAGTGGAGTAAGTTAGGACACATGGGAGTGGTCAGTCGCTAGATGGAGTACTAAATTGAGATTAAATATGCTGTAGCGACTGGTGATTTAGATTGCACAATCAACTATACATCCCCACTTAGAATATGCTAAACAAAATGAATAGTGATTGGTGATAAATCTCGTAACACAAAAAAAATACAACCCACAAGGAAAAGACCTCTTCGAGGAATGAATGAAAACATGAAATACATTAAATAGTAAAGAGGGGGTCTCCTTTCCACATAACCGACTGGATAATGAAATATACATAAAGGTCAGTATGACAATTGCTGGTGAAGACAGGAGAGGAAAGAAAGCAGTGTTCTAATTGGCTATGTGTGTGATGAGAAGTGTAAGATCTCTCCACCTCCGCACAGGGCTAAGAACAGCGTGCACACAAATTGGTGGCCAGATCTCGATGTGTGCTGATGTTTGGATGAATGTTAAAATTAAATTGGATTAGCAATAGACATGACCACTGTACATAATTAATCTTATCAATCTGCCTTATTTATACACATAAATAATTGTAATTATACAATTAATTGGAATAGCATTAAATCAATCATTAAATGTAATAAGTTCATCTGAAGAAATTGCTCTTTTCCATCTCGCTTCCTTTGCACACATTCTACCATCCCAGAACTTGTTGAATGGGTTTCTACATTGACTAACAACTATAAGTTTTCTGTAAATGGGTATCTATCTACTCTTGCTAGATACAAGTTCTCATAGCCTCTCTTTCCTATCTAATGCCTTTTGATTTTGCTGGCATATGAGCACCAAATTGGTAAATACATTATAGCAACACTTATGAACACTATTCTTTTAAGTACTAGTAAAGGGCATTGTAAATACTAGTGTATTTATATATTATTCTTTTCAGGTAATTAGCATATTAATAGTATATTCAGTTGAAAATAAAATCCTAACACTTTCCAACACATACAAGATAACTCATAGCTGGCATATACGTTAAAAACATTGACAATGCCAGCTATGATATTAACCGTACCTTGTATACCCACTAAATATTTACTCTATTTTATCAGAGGAATAGTAAAAAGGATAAACAAACCATACCAATCATCTATGAATGTGTTGTGAATGGACATAAAGGAGGGCAGGAGACAGGAAAGCTCAAAGGTGATGTTAAATCGATTCTGGATAGTGGACAAGGTAGGCTTACAGAGAGTAAAGGAGTGTTCAATGGGCATTCAAAGATGGTTTACACCACACAGGGCACCCAATGGTGCAGGTTTCCTGTCAAAACAGTGACTTGATCCAAGGGGAGCTCAATGGGTGTTAAGGATGGGCCCACACTCGAATGGGCACTGACGGTTGCAATTTCCTGCCAAAACAGACCCTTGCTCCAGGATGTTGAAGGAGGACTGAGAGTTCAAAGGGATTTGAAAGATATTCAAGGTACTTTAGGATTTTCCTCCTTTAAATATAAAAGGAAATAGCAACGAGGCAGCATCAGAAAAAATTATAAGGGCAATGTAAAAAAAAGAAGTAATAAAGCTCGTCAAAGTGAAGATCTGTGGCAGTGGATTCACCCCCAATCATTGAGGCCAGGAGGGCAAACTGTGGGTATTGGGGACAGGATGGCTAATAAGATTCCAGAGGTCACCTGACATCCCTTTAAGGGTGTGTAAAAGGATCAATAAAGAAAAAGTGAAAAGAATGCAGACATGTCAAAACTCACCATACCAGTCAGTGCCAAGAGGGGTTGCACCAGCACCCGCCCATTCCATCCCACTGAACAGGGGGGATGACTGGATGAAAGCAGGTTGGTGACTAGCCTGAAAACTCTATCTAGCAGGCACCAGCAGGGGCATGGTGGACAAAATTACAAAGGAACCTATCTTTAGGAGAATTTAAACTAAATATTTACTTCCACCCACCCCTCAGAAATAGCAGTGATCAAACAATGTATTACCCCCCCCCCCCCGTTTTTTTTATGTGCCCATCTCGCGACTGCCTTCAAGGGCTGAAGTCACAGGAATTAAAAATTTCAGCCTAAAGAAAATAAACAAAGAAAAAATAAATAAATAAATAAATAAAATGAAGACAAAAAACAAGAAGGAAGCATGCTTCAGCATCAGGGGGAGGCCCACCTCTCCGATCTCACAGGAACATGCAACCTACAACAGATTCAAATAAAATGGAGGAGGCTAAACTCCTCCAAAAAGTCAGATAGTCCACAAGTCTGAGTACATGAACCTGGCCTGAGTACGAGGGACATGCGGTAGTGACCTGGCTCTTCCTGATAGTGGGACAGGTAACATTCATGAAGATCACCCAGGTTGGAACATTCCACATGAATGTGCCGGACAGTCTGGAGGACAATGCAGTTGTTGAAATAAAGTGCAGGCGAGTGTGGCTCCATTCAAAGATGAAGAAAAGCAACCTGAAGACATCCCAACATTGGGTGGCAGATCCATGGGAACAGTTATGGCGCAATGGCATGCAATTTTAATTCTCTCCATGGCCATCTCCCATCTTCATTGCAAACAACCCAAAGGGAAGAGTGAAATGCTAGTACAGTTACCCAGTCCTCGCCTATTCTTTGGCACCCTCATTTCCCAGAATCCTTAAAGGTCCAGGAAGCAAGCAGCTGTGACAATACAGATGCCCCAAACCAAGGGTTGCAGAGATTCCAATACCTCAATAACACTTGGGTCACTCGTATCAGTCATTATAAAGCACTATTTCATCTCTGAACAGGGTGTGACATGTAATCTCTGGTACTATGAGAGGTATTGTAAATCTCTTGGCTATGAAGAAGGAGGCAGTGGCCAGTAGAGCCCCACCAACTTCAAACAGTAAGGAGTTGGCATGGAAGCCGCTCCCATCTTCAGATTTGGAGCATCAATGTACAGAGCGATCAAAAAGTCACTGCACACTTACATTTTTATTAACAAAAACAAGTTTTAATATTAAAAAAGAGAATATTATGAATATGAATAAAGTTTATTAACAATGATGAAAATGACCCCCATTAACATAAATACAGGCTTGAAATGGTCAAATGTGGTACACTCCAGGGTGGCATTCTTGTTAAAACCAGAGGCACCACCGACCTGAGAGCTATATCTAGAATTGGCTACGGATGCAATGAGAACCTCACATACAAACACATAATGCACTGCAGTGGAGAGCGAGCAGCACCTCCCCAACATTGATAAGTAGGCTCTTAATAGGGGATGTGCGGAAGGCACCAGTCACTAGACAGAGATGGTGTGATGGATTGCATCCAGCAGCTACAATTCACACTTGCTGTGGATGCATAAAACTTAAATCCATAGTCAAGCTTCAAGTAATAAAACGATGGTAGAAGAGTGTCCAAGATGAGCTGTCAGTCAAAAACAAAACCAAGGAAACGGCAACTTTACTATATCCAGGCAAGCCCCATTTAAAAACAAGGTTGGGTTGAAGCAAAGCTGTGGATGGTAGCCTAAGTGTACCATCTTAGTCTTGGCCAGGGAAAAACAAAACCTGTGTGTTTCAGCAGTGAGAAATGCGGTTCAATGCTTGTTGTAGTCTATGCTCCACAGATGGCATCTTAGCCATTCAAAAAGAGAAAGTTTGTCTACATAAAACATAGCCAGAACATCTTCTAGAGGAACCAAAGTGATGCCAATGATGCTCAATGGCAAAAAGAGTGGCACTGAGGACACACTCCTCTTGTCCTATTGGACAGGAGAGAGCTCCACCTACCAGTACATGAATCGATGATCTCAGAAACTCTGATATGAAGATTGGGAGGCATCTGCTCGCCTCCAGTATGGAGGGTCTTCAAGATACTGTAACATCATGCAGCATCCAGATCAAAAAACACAGTGGGCAAAGTGCTCTCTACAAGGAAGGACTCGCAAAGAGCATAGCATTCGACCTAGAGTGGAATTTGCAAAAGACAATGTGCTGGAGACATGTGGCTGCCTTTGTCCAGGAAATAAGCTAATCTAATATTTACGTTTCTCCATCACATTGTGCATACAGCAAGTTAGAGAAATTGGGCAGAATGATATCTCCCTGGCTTGCTCTAGAATTAGGAAACTGCTGACTGACTGAATGGAGGGGAAAAAAAGGGTAGTGTGGGAGTTAGAGGGACAGACTGTAGAAGTGTATGAAAGATTGAAAGGGGTGCAGTTGAGGATGTGGAATTGGCATACCCAGATTATAGTGAATGTTAGCTGCTTGAGCAGTACATTTAGTAGGTACTATATGATGGGTAGAGGTTTGATGCAAGAGAAGTATGAATGGAGAGTATCTAAGAATAATAATTGGGTATGTACCTAAAGTTTTGAATGCAATTGAGAAAGTATTCAACAGTTGAGAGCTTGCAACCATTTTTGCACTGTGTGAAGTTTGTGATAAAGAGTGATCACCAGCTTTTACTGTATCATCAGTGACTCAAGTTGATTGATAGTGTTGATTGATAGTAGAATTGTGAGAACAGAATATTTAAGATATTTTGATTGTGATTATCTGCTTGATTAAATGAATTGGTGTGGCTTACTTGGTGTCTCATTTCCAAGGTGTGACAGAAGTGAAAGTCTTGTGATTGATCCTGTGTATTTGCCAAAGAGGATTATGAAAGTGAGAGGTAGCAAGAGGGGTGACGATTCAATGTTTGAAAGTGTGTGGTAAGACCTGCAAGATTTGAAAGTGTATGGGTTGAAAAGAAGGAGGTAATGACTGAAGTATGCAAGAGGCCTGATAGGATTGGTGTAACAAAGGTGTGGAACTAAATGAAGGACTTGAAGGCAATGTGTATGCCTAGAGTTCTGCTCTTCCAAGAAATTTTCATTATAGTATATTGCATGGAGTGATTATGTACACTATGGTGGTGAAAGATATGTATAGGGATAAGCAAGTGTGTCAGATGCTACTAGGCTGCACAAAGTATTAGAGTGGAGTGGATTATAATTGGGTTGTTGAGAAAAACATGAAATAATGGAAGATATACCATAAAAAGGAATAAATAATGGATTTGTGAGAATGAAAAAATGAGATCCATTGGATACTGACGATGTTTTGTGAGCATGTAGGTCCTGGAATAATGGAAGCTAGAAGGAAAGTGGGTGAATGTCTCTTTTGTAGATTGCTAGACACAGGGATGCAAATTTTATTAGTGAATGCTAGTATTAGGAATTAGTGAATGGTGTCCTTATGGTAGTTACATTGAGAATTAGTGGTTTGGGAGATGGTAGAGTGATTGCTTAGGAGGAAGTACAATTGATAGCGAGTCTTGGGAGTGATTTGATTGTAGAACAAGACTTTGTGATGATGAAAGATGAGCAGATTCCTTGTTTTTTGGTAGGGATTGATTCCCTGTCTTTGTATACAGAAACAGATTGTGTCGTGCAAGGAGAGAGAGAGCTCATAAAGATAGAGGATGGATTGAAGTATATTGTGAACTTTAGTGGAATGATTCAGCTGGAATGTAATATTAGCGAAGTTTTGAGTGATTATAATATTTTGGAGATGCAAGAGATGTGTCCAATGGCTCAAGAGCTGAAAATGTGTTATGAGAGAAATAGTTTGAATGAAATGCCTGTGTTTGACAGAGTTTAATGGATATGCAAAATATTTTGTGATATGTTTGGATGTTATTTATTATGTTAGACACTGTAAGGATTGTGAAGGTGTATGTTCTTGATTATGTGGTCATTAGTTGGTACGATATGAATGGTTAAGGTTATACATGATAGTTTCAGACACATGGGTATGTTTAAGTTATGGGGTTGTATGAAAGCGTAATCCATTTCAGTTGACTGTTTTGAATGATGTTGCCACTACATGCGAAAGTTGTAAGAAGAGAAAGATTCAGGATGTGTAGTATGCAAAGCCCCCATTGTTGAGATGTTTGTGAGTGATTGTGTATCTTTACCAAGAATGAGTGCTGGGAATATCAAATGGTTTCAATAGTGAACTACATTAGTAAATTTGCCTATGCTGTTCCATTAAAGAATAAGATAAGAGTGACTATTGTACAGATAGTGGAGCAGATGCTTTCCCAAGGTGTGTAGAAGTCAAAGAGAAGTGTGTGTGATAATGGTCCATAATTTGTGAGTGAAGTGTCTGAAAGAATGTTGGGAGAGAATGGAGTGGAACATGAAAGGACAACCCCATATATGAAGGTCAAATGGACTGGCAGAATGACTGGGATGTATGGTTAGGAAGAGTTATGGGTGTATAAATTGACAGAGCAAAGTGCATTGTGTATGTCTGTGTCAGTATATGATAAATTTTGAATGGGTGAAAGAACATTTCTGGCTAGAAGAGGAGGAGTATGATGTATGGCATGAAGTAAATAAGAGGTTCTGTTCATATGAGGTACACAAAAAAGTTTTGAAAGCTAGATGGGGAAGTACCGGTAGATTGAATGTACCAAAGTTGAGCAAATAAGTTTGAATGTCACTGTTTGATTAATGTGTGAGAAAATGGATTGATCTGTTTTGGAAAAAGAGAAAGAATGAAGAATTACATGCATCAGCTGAGAAAATGGAGAGAGGGTTCTCCAGAATACAGTTTTGCACCCAGAGCATCCATTAAACACAGAAGTAGTGTGACTGAGCAAAAAGAATGTTAAAGATGGACAAACTGATTTAAATGGGAGAGTTGATTGTAGTGATTCAGTGAAAGAAGCAACAAAAGAAGAAAGCATTGGAAGGATTGAAAGTGGAAATAGAAAGACAGCTGATTTGGGGAAATTTAGACCAATGGTGAGAGGAATTTTGATTTTTCTGGATCTTGGAGGAAAGTAATGAGGCAAATTTGGTGAGGTTAAATAGTTTTATATATCAAAAGAATGAGCTTTTAATTAGATGAAAGCTGTGAGTGAGGGAGTCAAAGTTAGAATGAGTGAAGATATTAGTGTGAATGAGGTGCATGAATTTCAGATACAAGCAAGGGAATTGGTGAATGGTTGCGAAGTGTGATTGACTGACATTTGTGTAGACTGGAGTCAATGACAAAACAACCAGAGAACTCAAGTGCTCAGACTAGGCAACTAGGCAACCTGCTATGTGTAGCCATAAACCAGTAGGAGAGCGTGAATGGGTTCAGAAAAATTTAAGAGAGTATTGGAGTTAGTGAGAATGATACTGTGTCATGGGTATTAAGCAGAAGGAGAGTGTGTGACAGAAGAAAAATGGATCAAATGGCTTAAAGGAGGAGGAATGTAGCGAGTGGTGAATGTACAAATGAGGTATCTGAGGGAACCATTTCCCCATTTTTATCCTAATTTTCTGTGTGTGAAAGAGGACAGTGCGAGTGTTAGATAGGCTTGTTGTATAAATAAATTTATTCTAGTTATATTTATATGAATTATTTTTTTTCAAGCCAATTTCTTTTTGATAGAAATAAAGATTAGAATTTGATTGAAAAACTTAAAAGAGGCTATTAATTAGCTAACTGGTCGGGTAAGTGGAAAATGTTCCAGTTGAGCAACTTTGTTTTCAAAATGTTATTAGAAATCAAATTATATTTATATATATTAGTGGGCAATATTCTTGTGGCTTGTGCCTCCTGAATGGAATGCATGGTTCATCTCAACCACAGAAATGGCCTGTGACCCAAGTTGTCTACCTCTTTATTTGTGAAAGGGGGATGCACCAAACACTATTCTGACCTTGCATATTATTATGCTCAACTCAGTTCCCCGCCCTTTCCCCCTCCTCTTTCCTAAATTGTTGTGTGACAAGTGTTTGATTGAAGAACTTGGCTCGGTTATTTTGTATTGTGTTCAGTCACTTTTTCTGTATATAATCATTTGTAGTGATGTTTATTTACTTTGTATATTTTTGTATTATGTTCTGTCACCTCTTGGGTATATACCCTTGTACCAACATTATATTACCTGGTATGACCCATTTTAGCTAACAGCCATCAGGTGTTTCTTATAAGAATATAAGAGATTCATGCACGTTTCTGGATGGGTTTTATTCCACTCTTCTTCAGCAAACTTTTCCAATTCAACAATGTTGCAAGGGCCTCTCTTCAGCCCCTTCCAGAGGTACATGATAGACTTCAAATCTGGGTTTTGAAAAGCCTGTTTGAGTACAGTAATGTGTTGCGCGAGTAGATTTGCTGTTATGTTTAGGATTGTTGTCTTGTAGAAAGGTGAAATGTCTTGCAATTCCTAGTTTCCTTGCTGATTGCTTCATGTTTGCATCAAGTATGCAGATCATCTTTCACTTTTAATGCGCATGTGCCCGCAGCAGTGAAACATATCCACAATATAATAAAACCTCTTTCATGTTTGAGTGTTCTTTTGTATTAGGGTTTATCCAGATCTCTGCCAAATGTACCATTCATAGTTTCTACCAAAGTGTTTGATTTTTGCCTCATCTGACCATAGTATTTTATTTTACCAAATTGGACTCTCTATGAACTATTTAACAGAGGCTTCCTTCTGGGGACATGTCCATGAAATCCATCCTCAAGCTTGTCTTCACCATAGGTCAAACATATCTATAGCTCAGTTTCTTTAGTCAACCTTCATGCATACAATTTATTGTTCCATTAGATTTATACTTAATAATGTTCTTTACAGAAAAAATTGCACTGTTCACAATGGAGGAAATCTTTCTATATTCATGCCTGACCTTGTGCAGTTTAACAATAGGGTTACTTACAGATTCTACATGTTCAGCAGTCTTCACCATTGCGCCCTTGGAAATGTTTCCTCAGTGAGTGTCGATTTATATACATTTTGGGGGGTGAGGGCTATTCTGTTTAGTGTGAACCAGTTTTGGGTGTTGTAGGTACATGTTTGAGTTACTGGAGGATGTGCATATAAAGATAGACTAGTATGTGATAGATAGGTACTTAGGTGTTTGTTAAACTCCAATGCCTTATCCATTAAGCTAATGAGAATGAAGAAGCAAGGAAGTTCTCTTTCATGCTTTCAGCCATAGGAGGAAAGTGTCACGAGTACACCTATCTACATCATTATTAGCAACATTCCCACAAGGTGTTGCTATCCTCAGCATGACTGGACAGGGTTTGCTACAGCAATGCCCATTACAGCCATTGTGTACTGCATTTGCAAGAACAAAACATTTTGGTGTGGTACTTCCTGGGCCAAGACTTTATCCGGGTTCTTAGTGCATTTTATGTATGACAAGTCAAGACACTATAGGAAATCATCCTGGCTCAAATACATCTGACCTAAGCACCTCTTTACATGGGTAAGGAAGGTTACGAGAATGAGTGCACCACTGACCTGCTGGAAGAGCATCATGTTCTGAGGCTGAGACATAAGACCGAGGTTAGGTTGTGGAGTGCCCGTCATCGGCATTCCTGCTGTGCTCACAAACATACCTGCACCACCTGCCATGGAAGATAAAGGACTTCTAACAGTTGGGTGTCTTATGCTGAAAAAAAGGAGACTTCCCAACCAGATGGCGCGTTTTAATGAATGGGAAACTGGTAATCCAAAAGGGCCATGCAAAAAGAATGAAGTAGATGAGGGAGTGATCAAAAATGAAAATGGAAGGGAACTGCAGTACGGAGGCTATGTTGTTGTTGTTATATTCCCAATACACTATATATCTGTAACTTTCATCAAAGTGTACATGTAAATGTGTTGGGCTATGTCAGTTCTCAGGGGCAACAAATACAAATATGTTGTTTCAGCCAATGCAGTGTGTGTAGGTTTGGAGTTTGTGGTTGTGACAGGATAAAAACCTTGCCTTAGTGACGTGTGTAATGGGAGGGATGATTTTATGGGTGAATATTAGGTGGAATGGCATTAAAGAGGCCTTGTACCCAGAAATTAGATGGTGTGTTGTGTGATGCACATGGGTCTGCGTGTGTGTAGGGCAGGAAGAATAACCATCCATCCACAGGAGGGTATCATAAAAGTTGTATAGCCTGGAGAGGCCAGTGGCCTGGGAAGCTGGGCCCTCGAACATGCAATGACAGCAATGGGTGCGCTGTCATGAACCCTGCTCAGTTAGGGTGTAGGAAAGAGGTAGTCAATGTTTTTAAAACAGGAAGGCAGGTGCTTGCTCTATGTGAGACAAACATGAAAGGGGATGAAGCATTTGCGTGGGGTGAAGTGAATGGAATGTGACCAGGTGTGGAAGAGGGTGTGGCAGAGCTTTTGAGTAGAGAGAGACATGAGAGTTTGGTATGAATGCATTAGAGAATTATGTTGAAGTTGAGATTTTTAAGGGTTAAATTGTGCATCATTAGAATGTATTAACTCTGTAATAATAGAAGTGAAATTGAGAGAGATGAGTTCTAGAATAACTTGGGGTCAGTGTTAATGGAAATGGGAGTGGTCATTGTTTGATGATTGGAAGAATAGGCAACATTGAAAGGGAATAACTGGAGCTTTTGGTACACCCAGAGAGAATGAAAATGGAGAGGGTTATGTGCTGAAAGAAATGTATAGCAAATGTATTCAGCACAAGAATGTGCATAAATACACATGGGTTAAACAAAGGACAAGGGGAGAAGAGTTAAAGAGTAAAAAATATACTACAAGATGTATTGGATGTGAAAGCAGTAAGAGGTGTGAGTATGGAACAATCTGATGATGTGTTTGTGTTGTGGAAGATTAAATTGGTTGGTGTGTGGATAAGATTTTGTGATTTTAAAGGAGTCTTAACTGACGATTGCTTTCTAGTGCATAGCCCCTGAAATTACAGATTAACCTAGATCAAATACAATTGGAAAAAGCAAACCAAACTACCCCTCCCCATACTACTTGGGAACCCGAGGGACGACCACTCCCTCAGGAACCTGGGCATGGACCCAACTCCCAAAACTAAATACTATGGATCCTCCAGAAATACAATAATTCCACACCCGGGAGTGCATAAGCCCACCCAAAGCACAAGGGACAAGCATTAGCAACCACACTCATGCTGGTACTCGGAGAGGTAACATGCGCATGACTCCTTCAGCTTGGAACATTATGCAAGACAAAGCAGTCATCTGAATAAGACTTAGGGGAGTGCTCCATCAAATGGCACTGCATTCTGCGTATGGCAGATTCAGAGGTGAGAGAAAAGGACACAAAGCCATTGGGGGGGAGGGGGGTAAGCAAATGGGAAAAGTCATGTTTTAATGTGATTAAACTTTAGATTCTCATCAGCCATCTCCCATCTTTTTTGCCATGTAGCCTGAAGGGCTTAATGATTCTTGCCATTTTGACAGAATATGGAAGAGCATAATGCGGATCCAGTTGCTCATTCCTGTTAGGCAGATGCATCACACAGAAGAGCCCTGCAGGCTTGAAACAAGGGGGAGAATGTGTGTAAGAAAACCCCCTCAGCATTTATAGCAATCCATGTGCATGACAATGTGTGCTCCAAGAAATAAAAACCTAGTACACATGGTGCTGTACAAGTTTGGGAGCAGAGGTGTGTCGACAAACATTCAAAGGTGGCACCTTCCATGGGCAGAGCCAGCAATGCCACCAGCTTGAGAACTCCAAAGGGGTTGCCTTGCCCTAAACCCAAAAGGCTTAGGGTATGATTGGCATCTCCCAGTGGGACGGGCACCTTCGAGATTGGTACAAGTGAGATGGCGACTGAGGGTGATGCCGGGCTCACACTACAATCACATAATGCACTGCGTATATCATAAAGTGAGCAGCATCTCCCGAGCAGTGAGAGGAAAACTCGCTATAGAAAATGCGTAAAAAGGGACCAGTCGGCAAATAGAGACCAGTGTGGTGGATAGAAAACACCTTACGCAATTCATGCTTAGCTGTGGATGTGTAAAACTCACATCCATCGTCTAGTTTGGAATGCACAAAGGAAGAATAGAAAAGTAAAGAAGTAACACTATATACTCAGTGTTAAATGCTAGACAGCAAGGATGTCCATGGCATTGCAGTGAGTGGTGAAGCTGTGTATGACAGCATGAGGCATTATCAACATTTTTCTGCTATGTATTTTCACCGCTTTTCCTTAGTCTTTCTTTTTACCCTTTTTCTGTCTATGTCTGAAAGAGGAGAGAGGAGATTTGATAAGAAAGATTAGCTTGGGATATTAGGTTATGCTTGTTGATATTTTATTGACTTATTCAAGTTAAATTAACACACTTTTCCTTTTGAAGGATATTTAAATTGTTTTAGGTCGCATGCACATGAGGCTATAAGTTACTATGTCAGTCTATAGGTTAGTCGGTCAGATGGTACCTTCCCATTTTACTTTTTAATGAGTTTTTTTGGCCATATCATAACTATTTATCCGATTCTAACGAAATTTGAAACCCTTATGTTGTTTAGCATTCTCTTCTGAATGATATAATTGCCAATGTCCTCCCAAGTTTAGTTCAGGGATTTGTCAATAACATCATAACTATTCAGCCGATTCTAATGAAATTTGAAACCCTTATGTTGTTTTACACTCTCTTTTGAATGATATAATTGCCAAGGTCCTCCCAAGGTTAGTCCTGGAATTATTAAAAGAAAATTATGAGTCAGATTGCCCCACTTGTCAGAAGTTTTGAAGGTTATAAGGTCATAGGGTCATGTCAGAATAATTGAGAGCACAAGATAGGTTTATTGACCTTGATTTTAATTTTACATAAAAGATTTAAATCGGAAAGAGCCATTATAAAGGATATTTATTATCAATTCAACAATGGCTAGGTTAGTTGCTTAGTTTTTCTCTTTTAGTCAAAGCATAGCATGTCAACCTGGGCGCATATTTTCATCTTTTTTTAGGAAAAGCCACTGTCAAGTTGTCCAATGCATTTTCATGTCAACCTCCTGACTAGATTCCCTGGTTATTAGAACTACAGTAAACCCTCGATATAACAAACCTCAATATAACAAATTTTGGATATAAAGAACCAAATTTCCTGGCCGAACTCCATCGGGTTTAAGAGGCAAGCGTTACGACCAGCCCGAGAGAGTGTTGGTGTGTCACATGTCTCCTACAGTGCAAGGTTCGTATCAATACTATGTTGTATAGTCCACTTAACTTTATTAGTAATTACATACATATTACATATCCATAACAAACTTAGTTCATTATTTCCATTGCTTTTAACGCCCATCGGGTTTAACGAACGACTCCCCCTGCCCCATATACTTCGTTAGATCGAGGACTTACTGTACTAATTTCATTTTCATCCCAAGTAGGGAAGAGGCTGTCATGCTCAGCAATTTTTGGTGGAAAAGGGGCTAATGTGTAGTTTTTTGTTATTGTATATTCCATTGCTATGTGCATATATTTTATCAAATTTCATCATATATAAATGTAAATTCACTGCCATGCGTTTTAAAATTTTAAACTATTAAGGCAATATTATGTAGTGTGGCAATTTTATTTTACCACACCAAGGGCCTTACCACAATTCCGATCCCAAAACCATGTGAAACTGTGGAAGATGTCATAGATCTTGTTGGAGCATCGGTACAAAAGACTATGACTGTGAATGTGCCCCTGCCAGGTGAGGTATCAGTAAAAAATAAGACCAAGGAAATTGTCCGACTTTACCAGATCCAGGCTAAACCCATTTAGGAACAAGTCTGGGTCAGAGGGAAGAAGTGGATAGTGGCAGAAATGTGCCAACTTAGTCATGGCCAGATATTTTTTTGTGTGAATCCAAGAAAAATACAAACTATAAACAATGAACAAAACAAATCCAATATAAGAAGCAGGAGGGATGCTCTGCCAATGGGGGAAGGGGAGCATGGCTACCCCTGACACTGGAGCATGCATGCAACAACAAAGTCAAATAAAATGAAGACCAGCCCCTTCCAGGAAGTCAAGAGTATCCATAGTCTGTGAGCATGAACTCGTCCCAAATACAAGGGACAAGCACTAGCGACCTCATTCATCATATTAATGGAACAAGTAATGTGCACAAAGATCACCCAGATTGTGACATTAAACAATAATGTGCTAAAGTCACAGAGACAATGCATTAAGGCGCAGGAGAGCGCTCCATCAAATGGTGGTTGATCCTGTAGGTGTGCCCAATTCGAAGATGACAGAAAGTGACCTGAAGCCACCAAGGCATTGGAAGATAGGTAGGTCTATGGGAACACTAATAGCTCAATGACATGTAACTTTAAGATCCAATCAGCCATCTCCCATCTTCTTTGCCAGGCAGCCTGGAGAGCTGAACTGATTCCTGCGATGTAGTCAGTGTTGGGAAGAGTGAAACACTGGCCTGGTGCCCAGGCCATGTAGACTCTTTGGATCCCAGATTCCTCACACTCCCAACATGTCCTGGAACCCAGCACAAGATAATCTCATTATCCACCTATTTGAGATAACTATGGATTACATGCACCTTCTGCAATTCATGCTTGACTGTGAATATGTAAAACTCGCATCAGTATTAAAGCTTTGAGTGAACAATGGGAGGATAAAACAGCAGAGAGGTAGCCATATCGGCACTCCAAGCACTGAACATCACAATGAAGAATGTCCATGGCATTGGTACAAGAGACCCTAAGGCTCCAAATATGGGCCTCCAATGAGGCATCAATCAAAAACAAGAAAATGGTATCTACTATTTTGAGGAAGGCCTCGCAGATAGCATCTGACAGAGTGGATGTCAGAGAAATTGGACAAAAACTAGTCGGGGTAGTGATCCATGCCCGGTTTGAGAAAAACAAGCCCAGTAACCCTTCATCGTGAGGGGGGAGGGGAATACCCTCTGTCCAGATCCTGTTCAACAAATCTAACAAAGGCTGTACCTCACTTCCCTTGGTGTTGAATCATGGCATACTGTTCACCATTTAGACTAGGGGGCATCAATTGAGAGCAGAATACGGCTCACTTAGGGTAAACTTGTCAATGAAGGGTTCTCCACTTCTGGAGGTAAAGTCCAGTGAGTGGGTGGCCTTAAGTGACATCATGAGGTGCATTGAATGCTGATGGAGCAGCTATCAGGCTTAGAAACTGCAGTCGTGAAAGACTCCCCCATGGATGTGGGGTCTGCTATTGCGGTACCATTCTCCTAGGAGAATGGAAGGGAGTCCTGCTCAGAATCCATGACTCACTTCCATACCTCTGCAAGAGGGTTCTTCCCATTCAAATCCATGAGAGAGGGAGAAAGGGCCTCTGCAACTGTGCCGTAATAAGGCACAAGTCCCCTGCATCGAAGTCTGCTGACAGTGGAACGTATGCGGAAATTACAGTATAGCTCCTATCCAGGTGTAGTTGCACTGCCACTGAATGAAAGGAGGTATTCAAAGTGAGTAAAAGAATGGTGACATCAAACAAAGTGCAAATTGTGCATTCAACTGCCCAGCCTCCATCCGGTGGTGGTGGTTGCAAAATAAATGTATCCCAGGAGGGTGGACAGGGGAGGGGGGCATCTAGCATGGTCTCTGGGGAATGTGAGGAGACAGGCCTCCACAGCTCCTCCCAGTTAGCTCAGAGTCCACAGCAAATCCATTGGAGAAATATGCCCTCCGGGCTTAGCTTGCAGGAGATATGGGAGCCCTCTTAGAAGAGAAGACCCTCACAGGAAAGGCTGAATGCTTCCCAGAGACAGAACTTTGGGTGCCGTCG
The DNA here is from genome assembly GCA_963969495.1 of Ceratothoa steindachneri. Lineage (NCBI taxonomy): Eukaryota > Metazoa > Arthropoda > Malacostraca > Isopoda > Cymothoidae > Ceratothoa > Ceratothoa steindachneri. The sequence continues at coordinate 200,943,430 of OZ018324.1, read as the reverse complement.
CCTTTGAAGACTTGTTGAGGGAGGTTGGGCTCACCATGGATTCTTTTCCTTCCTGCAGTAAGCCTCGAAACATTCGAGGAGTGGGGGTGGGGGTACCTCTCATGAAGGGCACAGCGATCCAACCTTGTGTGGGGGCATGGGAACTAAAGTTTCTTTGGTGCTGTCCAAAAGCAGCCCCGCCACAGTGGAGAGTCGCCCAGAGGCAACTCTACATCAAGAATGGAGAGGGAGAAGCACCCTGTCCGCTAGAAGGGAGGCCACCTCCATTAGAAAGTGGAGATGCCTGGAGGTGGTGCTCTGAAAATGGCAAAAGGGAAACCCCTTTGCTGAATTCAGAAGGTAGGAACGGAGCTCCTCCTACTGTCAGTGATGGTGTATTTTAGTTTCTCATCCACCCCAACAGGAATTTCAGGTGAGGATTGAGAGAGAGATGTAGTCCAAAATGCTGATGAAACTAGATAATTTATGAAAATCCGCCACCACACAAAAATCTCCTATGCTTGTGACCACTAAAGAAAAAAGAAGCGGGGTTGATGGTTATATCCAGCCTATCCCATATCTGGTTTTCAGACTTTTCAGGGGTCCACCCTGGGTGCCTTAAAGAATGGTGTTCACAACATAGGACAGCGACTCACACTGACCAGAAGTTACCCAGATGTTGGAGCTCTCAATTGGGCAGCCAGAGAGGTGGGGCGATGATGCTTATTAGAACGCAAAAATACTCAACAGGTCAGCCAAGATCTAAAGATCTATTGTGGCAGACCAAAGATGGAGCCAAGACTTTTACTTGGCCCAGCAGCAAACAATCCTGGCCCGCCACATCATCATAGCCTTATCCACCCCAAGAATGGCCGCAGGAAGGTGGTCAGTCCATTACATGAATGGAAGCGGTTATTGGGGCAAAAGGGAAATTCCCACTATTGCCACAGCAATGCTCAGGTCCCCTCAAGGCCTGGTCTCTTGCAAACTGCGGGCCTTGTTCCAAAGGCTCTCTTCTGACACATCATGAGGTTGCTGGTCAGGTCCTTAAGGCTAGACAGAGGGTTGAAGGGAGAATCATAGAGAAAATGGAATGCTGAGAGAGAGCGAGGAGGAAGCAAACTAGCAATTTCCTCAGGCACTGTCAAAGAGGTCAATTAACCCAGTGGCAGGGTGTGCCTCATTTGCACTCTGTGCGGGTGAGAACAGTTCCTCCTTGTACCAAATGCAGGTAGACAAAAGGTTGAGGGGAGAGTGCACCAACAAATTTTTCAGGCCCAACCAGACAGTTCAAGTCAATCCAGAGACAGGGGTTCTCAATTTGTACTCAAGCTTCCCACTGGCCGATCCTTCCCCCAAAATCGGGGGCTCTCTAAAAAGGAATAGGGGGGAAAACGCCAAACATGTAGCAATTGGAGAGGGGACGCATCCTCTATGCTGGGAAAATGTTGGAGGGGCCAGAGACAAAATTGGGGGATCAGCCGCCCTTAAAAGACCTGGAAAAGAATGAGACAACACAAGGGGGTAGGGGTCACCTCCTAAAAAGAGCTGGAGCACCAAAGATGGTTTTGTTTTGTTTTTTTAGAGCCCATGTGGCAACTGCCCACATGGGCACAAGTCGCCGGAAACATGACAGCCTAGAACTAGGCTACTTTAAAATGAAAATATGAAAACATAACAATGATATAAATTGGAAAAACTCCGGCAGCGGGGGGAGGTCCCCCTCACCCCGGTGCAGGAGCGTGCAACCTATAAATAAAACAATAACAAACAAAAAAATAGAACCTTCTTAAATAAAGGGGAGAAGCCCAGCCTCCCCCCCAAAGTCAACAAGTCCACAAGTGAATGTGCACGAACTCGTCCCGAGTACAAGGCACAGGCGGTAGCGACACGCCCATCCTGGTACCGGGACAGGCATCGTGCGCGAAGATCACCCAGACTGGGACATTCGACATGAATGTGCCGAACAGTCTGGGGGACGACGCAGTCGTCGCAATAAGGCGCTGGTGAGCGCTCCATCAGATAGCGATGCGTCACACGAGTGTGCCCAATTCGGAGACGACAGAAAGCGACCTGAAGCCGTCGCGGCATTGGGGGATAGGTCCATGGGAAACAGTCGCGGCGCAATAGCACGCAACTTTAAGTTCCCTTCGACCGTCTCCCATCTTCTTTGCCAAGCAGTCCGAAGAGCTGCCCATATTCCTGCCATGTAGTCGGTGTGAGGAAGAGCGAAACGCTGGTCCGGTCGCAGAGTCCCGCCGACTTCAAACAGAGGGGATACGGCCCCCTCTTGGGACTTGGAGCCATCCGTATACACTGGCACGGTTCCAGCGTGACACGAAGTGTGCTCCAAAAAGGTCGAACGCAATACTCCCGGCGCCGTACAAGCTTTGGGAGCAGAGGCGTGGCGACAAATAGCAAAATGTGGTACCCTCCAGGGTGGCGTCCTGGGCAGAACCAGGAGCTCTACCGGCCCAAGAGCTATATCTAGCTCTCGAAGGAGTTTCCTGGCCCTAAACCCAAAGGGGTTAGGGTAAGACGGGCGTCTCTCGGCGGCATAGGCACCGTCGATATCAGCTGCGGAGGCAGTGAAAGCTGTTGGCGACTGAGGCAGGCGCCGGGCTCGTGCGTACAGGCGAGTGATGCACTGCACGCGGCGCAGAGCGAGTGGCATCTCCCGAGCATCGACCAACAGGCTCTCAATGGGGAAAGTGCGGAAGGCACCGGTCGCAAGGCAGAGGCCAGTGTGGTGGATCAAATCCACCTTCCGCAATAAACGCTCGGCTGCGGATGCATAAAACTCGCATCCGTAGTCGAGCTTCGAACGAACAAAGGATCGATAAAAAAGTAAGGCAGTAGCCCTATCAGCGCCCCAAGCGCTGAACGTCACGGAACGGAGAATGTCCATGGCGCGGGTACAAGAGACCCTAAGGCTTTGAATATGAGCCTCCCAGGTGAGGCGTCGATCGAATACAAGACCGAGGAAACGGTGCGATTCCACCACATCCAGGCGCACCCCATTAAGAAACAAATCTGGGTCAGAGTGGAGCCGTGGATGGCGGCAGAAGTGCACCACCTTAGTCTTGGCCAAAGAAAACCGAAACCTGTGCGCTTCGGCATAGCGAGAGATACGGTTTAATGCCTGTTGGAGTCGACGCTCCAGAGCTGGCATCTGGGCTGCGCCAAAAGAGATCAAGAGGTCGTCAACGTAGAGCGTAGCGAGAACATCTTCTGGCAGCACCGAGGTGATGCCATGGATGCTCAGAGAAAGAGTGTGACACTGAGGACACTTCCCTGCGGGACACCCTCTTCCTGCTCCTTTGGGACGGAGAGGGCTCCCCCCACCCGTACGCGGAATCGACGATCTCGCAAAAATTCAGATATAAACATTGGGAGGCGTCCCCTGCCCCCCATCGTGTGGAGTTTCCATGATACCGTATCACCATGCGGTATCATAGGCCTTCTCCAGATCGAAAAACACCATGGCGTAGTGTCTAGGAAGGAAAGCCTCGCAGACGGCATTTTCCAGTTGGAGCAGAGAATCCGACGTGGAGTGGAACTTGCGGAAGCCGCACTGTGCGGAAGACAGATGGCCTCCGCTGTCCAGGAAAAAGGCTAGTCTAAAATTTACAAATTTCTCAATACCTTGCACACGCAAGAGGTTAGAGAGATTGGGCGGAAACCGGTAGGAATAGAGTGCTCTCTCCCCGGCTTGCGAAAGGCGAGAACAGTAGCCATTCGCCAGGAATCTGGGAGAAGACCCTCCACCCAGATCCTGTTGAACAAATCTAACAGAAAGGCCATGCCTCGCCCACCCAGGTGTCGAAGCATGGCGCACAGGACATGGTCCGGACCATGCGCGGTGTCCGCGCACGAAGCAAGAGCAGAGCGCAACTCACTCACAGTAAACCTGTCATTGAAGGGTTCTCCGCCTCTGGAGGTAAAGTCCAGAAGCGGCCTTCCGCGACATCACGACGTGCATTGAATGCTGGCGGAGCAGCATCCCGGCTAGAGAATGCGGAGAAAGCGGTCGCTAAGGATTCCGCCACGGAAGCGGGGTCCGAGATTGCGGTCCCATTCTCCTGGAGAACGGGAGGAGGGTCCTGCGAGAACTTTGCCCCGAATCATTTTGACTCGCTTCCACACCTCAGCTAAAGGGGTCTTCCCGTTAAGTAAAGACACGTATGCCCGCCAAGAAGAGCTGCGGGCGTGCTTCGAAATATACCGGAACCTAGCCCTAGCCCGACGAAATTCAGCGACAGTGAAATCGTTCGGGCGGCGATTATAGCGCATGTAGGCATAACGCTTCTGTTTGAGGGCCATCTCACACTCGGCCGACCACCATGGAAGTGGTTGGCGTGCAAAACGGCAAGACGTCCTAGGAATAGTAGTCAGGCCCACGGCGATGAGGTTGCCGGAGAAGAACTCAACGGCCTCATCTACCGACCTAAACTCCTCGACTGAGATAGAGAATTCAGTCATTTCCTGAAATGCAGGCCACCGCGCCCGCTCCAAACACCACCGAGGTGGTCTCTATGGAGGCAGTTGCCCTGAAATGATATTTGAATGGGAAAGTGATCACTACCATGGAGGTCATCGACCACCCCTCAATCAAAATCAGACTGTGCATCTGAAGAGCACAAAGATAGGTCAAGGCAAGAAAATGAAGCAGTTCTAGGACAGTGATGCGTAAACTCATCCACGTTTAGGACACCTATCTCAAGCTCTTCGATCAGATGGGCAAGGACTTTTGCCCTAGGATTTATGGAGTAATCTCCCCAGAGAGGATGCCTGCCGTTCAGATCTTGGCAACCGTGCCACGACGCGGCGGAAGTCCCCGGCGTCGAACTCAGCTGACGGTGGAATGTACGCAGAAATGATAGTATACCTCCTATCCAGGTGCAGCTGCACAACCACTACCTGAAAGGAGGTATCTAAAGAGAAAAGAAGAACAGAGATATCATGCCGGGTGTAAACCGCGCATCACCCAGCCCACCCCCAACTCGTGGTGGTGGGGTCGCAAGACCCTTATACCCCGGGAGGGAGGGCAGGGGGCACGCGCCTAGCATGGTCTCCTGCAAAAAGATAGCTAACGGGGAACGGGACGAGACGAGCCTACGCAGCTCCTCCCAGTTGGCCTGGAGTCCACGGCAATTCCATTGAAGGAATATGCCCTCCAGGCCTAGCTCGGAGGAGATACGGGGGCCCTCCTCGAACAGAAGACCCTCACGGAAATGGCCATACGCTTCCCGGAGGCAGAACCCCGGGCGCTATTGGCCGGACAAAGCGCTGAAGGCGCTGTCGCCTTCGAGGAATTATTGGAGAAGGTTGGGCTTGCCATGCGAGTCTTTTCGCCCCTCCGCCTCGAAACCTTAGGCGGGTGTTGCGGCTTCCGAGGCGGGGGGCCCTTTTTCGAGGAACCACCGTCTCCGAGCCACTCGCACCACCTCTAGGCGTGGGCGAAGGAGCCGAAGCTCCTTTGTTGCTGTCCTCCTTTCGGGGGACAGCTTTAGGAACCCCAGAAGTTGGCCTGGCGACCATCTTCAGGGGTGTTGCCTCCTGTGAGTCTAACGACTCGGTGGAGGCGCGTGGCCGTTTCGCCTTACGGGAAACGGTCACGCTGGGGAAAGAGGGGGGCGAGCCCTGGTTTACCAGGGGAGCGCCCAGGTTGAGTAGAGCCAGCAGAAGGGCTCTGAATGGGCGCGGAAACAATCGTGCTCGTTGGCCTGGATGGGCCAGGAGCAGAAGGTGCCTTTCTAACTATTGAGGCATATGACGTCCCAGGCAGAGCCGGGCGCGCCAGGACCAAGTCCTTAGCCTCGCGGAATGAGATTCAATCCTGGGCTTGAACGGCCAGGATTTTTTCTCGAGGAGATATGCAACACATTGCTTCGAAGAAGCGGGGTGCGGCTCTCCACAATTGACACACTTTGCCACACATGATTTAGACTTATCGTGTGCAGCCTTGGAACAATTTACACAGACTTTGCACGTCTACAAGATCGATTCGTATGGCCGAAGCGGTGACAGTAATAGCACCGCCGCGGCAGTGGCACGAATGCCTTCACGCGGTAGCGGTACCAACCGGCATGCACCGACTCAGGGAGCTTGTCACAGTCGAACGTGACGAAGAGTGTAGGGGTGGGTCTCGAGGCCCCTTCCTGTTTTCCCATCACACGTTCGACCTTGACCGCCCCATGGTCGGCCAGCTCTAGGGTGATGTCCTCAATGGAGTAGTCAACGAGTTCCCTCGCATAAACTACTCCTTTCACAAAGTTCATGGTAGAGTGCGGCGTCACACTCACCGGGGTGCCATCAAGTGTCTGAAGAGCCCTTATCTTGGCCGCCTCAGCGGGATTCGCCGCATTTACTAGAAGGCTCCCGTCCGAGAAACGGGTCACCTTCTGCTCTCTACCAATTGCACGAGCTAATCCTCTCCTCTGATGGATCATGTTGCCCTTGGACAACATGGTGCCATCAGTGGAGCGAATAACGAGGAAGCGTTTGAAGCTAGCGGGCTCGAAAACGCCAGGTAACCTCTGAATGAGGGGCCCCGATGTCATCGAGGCTCCGCCCTGTGCACTTTTCGTCTTAGTGAGGGGCTCCGCAACAGGGGGGGGCAGAGGGGCCAGATGTGCCGATCTTGGCTTGGTCGCTTGCCAAAGTGGCAGTAGACCCCTCCGCAGATGGGGTGGAGCCCCGAGTCTGTTTTGTCTTTTTAGTCTTTTTCTTTTTTGGAGAGGAGGGCGGTGAATGAACCCACTTCTCACCTCCGCTGGAAGGAGCCCCCAGGCCAGATGGACCGGGATCAGCCAGGTCCTTCTCCGAAATGGAGAAGATCCTGGTGGTCGCAGGGTCACCAGTCAGAGGAGATCCCTCCCACCCTTGTAATGACTCGGAGGCCCCAGCCGTTTGCAGAGGACCTTGCATTGGGGCAGATTTGGGTTCGGTGCTTGGCGCCGAGCCCGGATTCCCCCCCCATGGAAGGCCCTACCGTCTGAGGCTGGGTTTCCTCAAAGACCATGTCTATCACAGGAGGGGCCTCCAGTTGGCCATCCCCTCCTAGGACATCGCAGGTCCCCTTGGCAGCATCACAAGTCTTGTTTGGGGAGGCACAGGCCTTGACCCGGGCAAGGTTTAAAATTCTTGCCAGCAGGTCTTTTGAGGGAAGCAACCGAAGGGGTCTGGCTTCCCTCTCCCCCCTAAGGGGGTTTGCCCTACCGAGCAGCTTCACTGGGGAGCGGATGGCTAAGGGCTGCCTGCTGGCTTTCTTGGCACCCCTTGGAAAGAACAGAGGGGACTGCCGCTGGAAAAAGGAAGGGGCCCGAAAGCACCTCCAGAGAAGAGGTTGAGGGAGAGTCCCCTACACCGTAGGTGAAGGAGAGGAGTAAGCCTCCTCTCCGGTTAGAGAGATATGGAGGGTCCCCTGCGCAAGCACAAGAGCGGGACCTCCATTTTTTCGGTGGAGCTGCCCAAGGGCGGCTCCGTTGATGATACAGGGAAAGTTGAGGGTTGTTTTTTTGTTTTTTTTTCATCATTGGGCATGGTGACCCTATTTGTATCATGGGACGCAATCGCGCATCACCTCTCAGTATCTTGCACTGCAAGAGGTGCTTACAGGCCTGGCAGAGCCAGGCGCTGCCTTTTCGGACCACCCCTCCCGCCTGGTGGCCTGTCAGTCCATCGGCATGGTGGCTCCACATTGAACACGGCGTAAAAAGATAGATTGTGAAGAGGAGAGGAAAAGGGGATGTGAGGAAGGTATGGGTGGGGATGAAGCAGGTTGTTAAAAACCAACCACCCCAGACTGGAGCTCAGGGGTTAGGGAACATTGTTTCCTTCCCCCTAAGCCCCGATCCAGGACGGTTGGCTGAGAAGAAGGTCAGCCTCTACCCTGTGAAATTAGAGGCTGGCCAGAGAAAGCCGTGGGAGAGGTTGTTTGAAAAGCGACGAAGTAGGGGAGAAATACAGGCTATCTGAAGGAAGGAAGAGAGGCTAAGCTGGGGCCGGATGGAGCACTGCATCCCGTCAGCACGGCGGCCAGGATGGCAAATCGCCGCGCCCCTTACAGGGAGCACCAAAGATAGCAAAGGGGAGACCTGAATGCGCTCAAAGGTGGTTGGAGGTGAGCCTCCCCCCCCTCCTACCAGTGAGTGTTGTTGTGGAACACTTTGTCCAGCCTGACACCAAGGTAGGGCAAAGATTTGCTGAGAGGGATATAGTCTGAAATGTTGATCTCAAGCCAAGACACACTTAGAGACTGTAATTTGTGACCACTGGGGGAAAAAAGGGGGGAGGGGTTGGTGGTCTATACCCTGCCTCCAGTCTCAGGTTTTCAGGCTTTTCATGTCTCCACCATGGGTGCGTTAAAGAGTGTTGTTCAAAACTGCGCAGCTTCCTGTCACATTTCACACTCAAACCTTTACCATTAACTAATGCTCTAATCATCCCCAGAGACTTTCCTACCATTTAAAACCTTGCAGTTGAAATCTGCTTCATCTCTACCATTATCATTCACAATACTACCTAAATACTTAAAACTCCATTCTCCCCCCCAAAACCCAATACATTAGTCTTCAGGTCAACATTTCCAAATGTCTCTCACTCTCACCATATACTAAGATAGATAGAACCCAATCTCTCAGCAATGTTACACCTCTTTCTGTAAGTCCCATAGCCCAGAAGGCAAGGCTGTTGTTCTATAAACTCTAACCACCCTGTAAAGGATGGGAAAAGTTTAAGGGTAGTCAGCCATTTCCAAATGGATACGAGTCAACCACCACACCTGGATGCAATCCTAAGGAGGATGTAATCCACACGAGGTTCAGTTACAATTAAACTTCTACTTCCTACCTGTGGCACAGGCCCCTAGCACAGAGGGGTGCAATAAAATCCCCCCAGCGTGCAACAGCCTCACTACACTCTAGCCTGGTCCCTCATAACAGTCTCAATGAAGTCATGGGGAAGCTTTAAGCAACAACAACAACAACTTTCATTCCCCTACCTATGTTCTTTTCTTAGAGTACAATCCAAAAGAAAAAAGCTCCCCAAAAGAGTGCCACGGGTGCCAATCCTTTCCCTCAAACTCTTCAAGCATAACATATCCCTCCCCAATACCCCCCAAAAGTCTGACTGAACATCTACACAGATGACATCCATCACATACCAATCCACCTCTATACCCACAATCTCCAAAACCTAAACAGGTACTTACAACTTCTCCAAAAACTGCTTCACGCTAAACAATGTCCACCTCACAAAAATCAACACACACCATTTTTACCTATGACCCATACATCTTGCTACGCAACCAACTTCTCTCACTCAACTGTAACTCCCACATTTCTGTATATCACCTTCACTCAACCACCTACACAGACAGTCACTCGCATGACAATGAACTATGCACCCTCAGCATGAGCACCAGCCATAGCTAATAGACAAGATACAAACAGCGCCCTCCGCTTCACCCCTGGGTGCACAAAAACTACCCCAATAAACCACCACAGCAACAAAAATCATCCCAATTGAGGACCACCTAAACATGATAGGCACACAGTTAAATTGTGATGCCACACAGCCCTTATACATACTCTCCACTCCTCTCACCCACAGAACCCTAAAAACCAACACCCACCGCCCTCTACACCCATTTACTAGCTAACCTACCATAGCCCCCACCAAACCAGAAAAATATAAAACCTAACCAATTTACATATGCATAAAATATACAACACAAACGTGCACAACACTGACAAAAAGATGATTAGCCAAGTATCTGTGGGCAGACAAGTGTCATTTACTGACCAGTCATCACACATTTCACAAATGGTATACTGCAGGTATCCATACTTTCATCAACTCTATTCAACCTATACATGCATGGCAACTCCACAGATAAACAGCTTCCTCTGGAGATGACATAACACATGTACACACCAAAACATATACATAGCCACCCAAATTCTTCAAACCTACATAAATGCACATGGTTCACCACAAGCAGAATTAAGATAACCCCAGCCAAAATCTAAAGCTACTCTTCTCACTTACTGGACAACACAACATAACTACACACCTAATCTCACCATAACCCCTCCCACAAGAATACATCAATGTCATTCAAACAACACAACACAAACGCTCTCAGATCTCATGCAAGTGGAAACAGAGGACGAGAAAGTGGAAGCAGAAGAAGAGAAACGAGAAACAGAAGAAGAGAAAACAAAGGAAGACAAGAAATTTTTTTTTTTTTTTTATAGAGCCCATCTGGCAACTACCCACTTGGGCATAAGTCGCCGAAAAACACGACAGCCTAGAATTAGGCTACTTTAAAGTTAAAATATGAAAACTTAACAATGAATATAAATTGGAAAAACTTAACAATCGAAGCAATCTCCGGCAGCGGGGGGAGGTCCCCCTCACCCCGGTGCAGGAGAGTGCAACCTAAAACAAAACAATTACAAAAAAAAGGAACCTTAAATAAAGGGGAGAAGGCCGGCCTCCCCCCAAAAGTCAATAAGTCCGCCAGTCATGGTGCACGCACTCGTCCCGAGTACAAGGGACAGGCGGTAGCGACCCCGCCCATCCCGGTACCGAGACAGGTATCGTGCGCGAAGATCACCCAGACTGGGACATTCGACAAGAATATGCCGAACAGTCTGGGGGACGACGCAGTCGTTGCAATAGGGCACATGCGAGCGCTCCACCAAGTAACGATGCGTCACACGAGTGTGTCCGATTCGAAGACGACAGAAAGCAACCTGAAGCCGCCGCGGCATTGGGGGATAGGTCCATGGGAACAGTCGCGGCGCAATGGCACGCAACTTTAAGTTCCCCTCGACCGTCTCCCATCTTCTTTGCCAAGCAGTCCGAAGAGCTGCCCGTATTCCTGCCATGTAGTCAGTGTGAGGAAGAGCGAAACGCTGGTCCGGTCGCAGAGTCCTCGCGGACTCTTTGGCGCCCTCATCGGCGCGCTCATTCCCCGCAATTCCTACATGTCCAGGAACCCAGCAGAAGATAATCTCGACATCTGCCCGGCTCGCCAAAACCGTGGCGTCACGGATTTCGCGAACCAGGGGATGCGGAGATTCCAATGCCCCGAGAGCACTCAGGGCGCTTTGTGAGTCGCTATAAATCACAATCCGGTCTCCGAACCGGGCACGTCGCGTAATCTCCCGTACCGAGTGGTGTATTGCCACCAGCTCGGCCGTGAAGACAGACGCAGCGCCTGGTAGAGCCCCGCTGACTTCAAACAGAGGGGATACGGCGTGGAAGCCGACCCCCTCTTGGGACTTGGAGCCATCCGTATACACTGGCACGGTACCAGCGTGACACGATGTGTGCTCCAAAAAGGTCGAACGCAATACTCCCGGCGCAGTACAAGCTTTGGGAGCAGAGGCGTGGCGACAAATAGCCAAATGTGGTACCCTCCAGGGTGGCGTCCTGGGCAGAACCAGGGGCGCCACCGGCCCGAGAGCTATATCTACCTCTCGAAGGAGTTTCCTGGCCCTAAACCCAAACGGCTTAGGGTATGACTGGCGTCTCTCGGCGGCATAGGCACCATCGAGATCAGCTGCGGATGCAGTGAGAGCTGTTGGCGACTGAGGGAGGCGCCGGGCTCGCGCGTACAGGCGAGTGATGCACTGCACGCGGCGCAGAGCGAGTGGCATCTCCCCAGCATCGACCAACAGGCTCTCAATGGGGGAAGTGCGGAAGGCACCGGTCGCAAGGCGAAGGCCGGTGTGGTGGATCGAATCCACCTTCCGCAATAAACGCTCGGCTGCGGATGCATAAAACTCGCATCCGTAGTCGAGCTTCGAGCGAACAAAGGATCGATAAAAAAGTAAGGCAGTAGCCCTATCAGCGCCCCAAGCGCTGAACGTCACGGAACGGAGAATGTCCATGGCGCGGGTACAAGAGACCCTAAGGCTGCGAATGTGAGCCTCCCAGGTGAGGCGTCGGTCGAATACAAGACCAAGGAAACGGTGCGACTCAACCACATCCAGGCGCACCCCATTAAGAAACAAATCTGGGTCGGGGTGAAGCCGTGGGTGGCGGCAGAAGTGCACCACCTTAGTCTTGGCCAAAGAAAACCGAAACCTGTGCGCTTCGGCATAGCGAGAGACGCGGTTCAATGCCTGTTGGAGTCCGCGCTCCAGAGTTGGCATCTGGGCCGCGCCAAAAGAGATCGAAAGGTCGTCCACGTAGAGCGTAGCGAGAACATCTTCCGGCAGCACCGAGGTGATGTCGTTGATGCTCAGGGCAAAGAGTGTGACAGTGAGGACACTTCCCTGCGGGACACCCTCTTCCTGCTCCTTTGGGCCGGAGAGGACTCCCCCCACCCGTACGCGGAATCGACGATCTCGCAAAAATTCAGATATAAACATTGGGAGGCGTCCCCTCGCCCCCATCGTGTGGAGAGTCTCCATGATACCGTATCGCCATGCGGTATCATAGGCCTTCTCCAGATCAAAAAACACCGTGGCGTAGTGCTGTCTACGAAGGAAAGCCTCACAGACGGCATTTTCCAGTCGGAGCAGAGCATCCGACGTGGAGTGGAACTTACGGAAGCCGCACTGTGCAGAAGACAGATGGCCTCCGCTGTCCAGGAAATAGGCTAATCTAACATTTACCAATTTCTCCATCAACTTGCACACGCAAGAGGTTAGAGAGATTGGGCGGAAACCGGTCGGAGTAGAGTGATCTCTCCCCGGCTTGCGAAAGGCGAGCACAGTAGCGATTCGCCAGGAGTCTGGGAGAAGACCTTCCACCCAGATCCTGTTGAACAAATCGAACAGAAAGGCCATGCCTCGCTCACCCAGGTGTCGAAGCATGGCGTACGGGACATCGTCCGGACCATGGGCGGTGTCCGCGCACGAAGCGAGAGCGGAGCGCAACTCACTCACAGTAAACTTGTCGTTGAAGGGTTCTCCGCCTCTGGAGGTAAAGTCCAGCCGGCGGCCTTCCGCGACATCACGACGTGCATTGAATGCTGGCGGAGCAGCATCACGGCTAGAGAATGCGGAAAAAGCAGTCGCTAAGGATTCCGCCACGGACGCGGGGTCCGAGATTGCGGTCCCATTCTCCTGGAGAACGGGAGGGGGATCCTGCGAGAACTTGCCCCGAATCCTTTTGACTCGCTTCCACACCTCAGCTAAAGGGGTCTTCCCGTTAAGTGAAGACACGTATGCCCGCCAAGAAGAGCGGCGGGCGTGCTTCGAAATATACCGGAACCTAGCCCTAGCCCGACGAAATTCAGCGACAGTGAAATCGTTCGGGCGGCGATTATAGCGCATGTAGGCATAACGCTTCTGTTTGAGGGCCGTCTCACACTCGGCCGACCACCATGGGAGTGGTCGGCGTGCAAAACGGCCAGACGTCCTAGGAATAGTAGTCAGGCCCACGGCGATGAGGTTGCCGGAGAAGAACTCAACGTCCTCATCTACCGACCTAAACTCCTCGACTGAGATAGAGAATTCAGTCATTTCCTGAAATGCAGGCCACCGCGCCCGCGCCAAGCACCACCGAGGTGGTCTCTCAGGCGGCAGTTGCCCTGAAAATGATATTTGAATGGGAAAGTCATCACTACCATGGAGGTCATCGACCACCCCCCAATCAAAATCAGGCTGTGCATCCGAAGAGCACAAAGATAGGTCAAGGCAAGAAAATGAAGCGGTTCTCGGACAGTGATGCGTAAACTCATCCACGTTTAGGACACCCATCTCAAGCTCTTCGATCAGATCGGCAAGGACTTGTCCCCTGGGATCCTGGGATTTATGGAGTAATCTCCCCAGAGAGGATGCCTGCCGTTCAGATCTCCAAGCAAGAGATAGGGCCTCGGCAACCGTGCAACGACGCGGCGGAAGTCCCCCGCGTCGAAGTCAGCTGACGGTGGAATGTACGCAGAAATGATAGTATACCTCCTATCCAGGTGCAGCTGCACAGCCACTGCCTGAAAGGAGGTATCTAAAGAGAAAGGAAGAACGGAGACATCATGCCGGGTGTAAACTGCGCATCCCCCAGCCCGGCCATCCCGAGGTGGTGGGGTCGCAAGACCCTTATACCCCGGGAGGGCAGGGAGGGGGCACGCACCTAGCATGGTCTCCTGCAAAAAAATAGCTAACGGGGAACGGGACGAGACGAGCCTCCGCAGCTCCTCCCAGTTGGCCTGGAGTCCACGGCAATTCCATTGAAGGAATATGCCCTCCAGGCCTAGCTCGGAGGAGACGCGGGGGCCCTCCTCGAATTGAAGACCCTCACGGGAATAGCCGTACGCTTCCCGGGGGCAGAACCCCGGGCGCTGTTGGCCGGACAAAGCGCTGAAGGCGCTGTCGCCTTCGAGGACTTATTGGGGGAGGTTGGGCTCGCCATGCGAGTCTTTTCCTCCATCCGCCTCGAAACCTAAGGCGGGCGTTGCGGCTTCGGAGGCGGGGGGCCCTCTTTTCGAGGAACCACCGTCTCCGAGCCACTCGCTCCACCTCGGGAGGTGGGCGAAGGAGCCGAAGCTCCTTTGTTGCTGTCCTCCTTTCGGGGGACAGCTTTAGGAACCCCGGAAGATGGCCTAGCGACCATCTTCAGGGGTGTTGCCTCCTGTGAGTCTAACGACTCGGTGGAGGCGCGTGGCCGTTTCGCCTTACGGGAAACGGTCACGCTGGGGGAAGAGGGGGGAGCCCTGGTTTTAGCCGGGGCAGGGTAAGAACCCTTTTTGCCGCCAGCTTTACCAGGGGAGCGCCCGGGTTGGGTAGAGCCCGCAGAAGGGCTCCGAATGGGCGCGGAAACAACCGTGCTCGTTGGCCTGGATGGGCCGGGAGCAGAGGGTGCCTTCCTAACTATTGAGGCATATGACGTCCCAGGCAGAGCCGAGAGCGCCAGGACCAAGTCCTTTGCCTCGCGGAATGAGAGTCGATCCTGGGCCTGAACGGCCAGGATTTCTTTCTCAAGGAGATATGCACCACATTGCTTCGAAGAAGCAGGGTGCGGCTCTCCGCAATTGACACACTTGGCCACACACGATTTGGACTTATCGTGTGCGACCTTGGAGCAATTTACACAGACTTCGGGTGACCCCGACTTTGCACGTCTACATGAGCGATTCGTATGGCCGAAGCGGTGACAGTAATAGAACCGCCGCGGCAGTGGCACGAATGCCTTCACACGGTAGCGGTACCAACCGGCACGCACCGACTCAGGGAGCTTGTCACAGTCGAACGTGACGAAGAGTGTAGGGGTGGGTCTCGAGGCCCCTCCCTGTTTTCTCATCACACGTTCGACCTTGACCGCCCCATGGTCGGCCAGCTCTAAGGTGATGTCTTCAATGGAGTAGTCAACGAGTTCCCTCGCATAAACTACTCCTTTCACAAAGTTCATGGTAGAGTGCGGCGTCACACTCACCGGGGTGCCATGAAGTGTCCGAAGAGCACTAATCCTGGCCGCCTCGGCGGGATTCGCCGCATTCGCCAGAAGGCTCCCGTCCGAGAAACGGGTTACCTTCGGCTCTCTACCAATTGCACTAGCTAATCCTCTCCTCTGATGGATCATGTTGCCCTTGGACAACATGGTGCCATCAGTGGAGCGAATAACGAGGAAGCGTTTGAAGCCAGCGGGCTCGAAAACGCCAGGTAACCTCTGAATCAGGGGCCCGAATGTCATCGAGGCTCCGCCCTGTGCACTCTTGGTAGTAGTCTTCTTTGTCAGGGGCTCCGCAACCGGGGGGGCAGAGGGGGCGGATGTGCCGATCTTGGCTTGGTCGCTTGCCAGAGTGGCAGCAGACCCATCCGTCCCCGCAGCCCCCGCGGATGGAGAGGAGCCCCGAGTCTTTTTGGTCTTTTTAGTCTTTTTCTTTTTCGGAGAGGAGGGCGGGGAATGAACCCGCTTTTCACCTCCGCCGGCAGAAGTCCCCAGGCCAGATGGACCAACCTCAGCCAGGTCCCTCTCCGAAATGGAGAAGGTCCTGGTTGTCGTAGGGGCACCTGTCGGAGGAGATCCCTCCCCTCCTTCTACTGCCTCGGAGCCCTCAGCCATTTGAGGAGGACCTTGCATAGGGGCGGATTCGGGTTCGGTGCTTGGCGCCGAGCCCGAATTCCCCCCCATGGAAGGCCCTACCGTCTGGGGCTGGGTCTCCTCAAGGACCATGTCTATCACAGGAGGGGCCTCCAATTGGCCATCCCCTCCCAGGACATCGCAGGTCCCCTTGGCAGTGTCGCCAGTCTTGTATGGGGAGGCACAGGCCTTGACCCCGGCAAGGTTTAAAATTCTTGCCAGCAGGTCTTTTGAGGGAAGCGACCGAAGGGGCCTGGCTTCCCTCTCCCCCCTAAGGGGGTTTGCCCTACCGAGCCGCTTTGATGGGAAGCGGCTGGCTAAGGGCTGCCTGCTGGCTTTCTTGGCAGTCCCCTTGAAAAGAAAAGATGGGACTGCCGCTGGGAAAAGGGAGGTGCCCGAAAGCACCTCCAGAGAAGGGGGTGAGGGGGAGTCCCCTGCACCCGTAGGCGAAGGAGAGGAGTAAGCCTCCTCTCCGGTTAGAGAAATATGGAGGGTCCCCTGTGCAAGCACAGGGGGGGGGGGACCTCCATTTTTTCGGTGGAGCTGCCCAAGGGCGGCTCCGTCGATGAGCAAGGGGGAGTTAAAGGGGTTTGGGGTTTTTTTTTTTTGTTCATCTATGGGCATGGTGACCCTATTTTTGCCACGGGATGCAATAGCTCATCACCCCTGGCAGTAGCCCGCACTGCGAGAGGTGCTTACAAGCCCGGCAGAGCCAGGCGCCGCCATTCGGGACCACCCCTCCCGCCTGGTGGCCTGGCAGTCCATCGGCATGGCGGCTCCACCTTGGACACGGCGTAAAAAATATAGGTTGTGAAGAGGAGAGGAAAAGGGATGTGAGGAAGGTATGGGTGGGGATGAAGCAGGTTGTTAAAAAACCCCCCCATCCCGAACCGGAGCTCAGGGGTTAGGGGACAATGTCCCCTCCCCCCTCAGCCCCGATCCGGGGTGGTTGGCTTGAGAAGAAGGTCAGCATTCTACCCTTTGAAATTAGAGGCTGACCAGAGAAAGTTGTGGGAGAGGTTGTATGAAAAGCGACAAGGTAGGGGAGAAATCGGGCTATCTGAAGGAAGGAAGAGAGGCTAAGCTGGGGCCGGACGGAGCGCTGGATCCCGTCAGCACGGCGGCCAGGATGGCAAATCGCCGCGCCCCTTACAGGGAGAAAAAAGAAGAAGAAAAAGAAAAATGTAGAGATAAAAGAGGAAAGCAGTAAGTCTGCAGCCCCTGCTAGCGGCCCGCCTTCGCAGTAGTGTGAAGGTAAGCTGCCTGCCAGGATGGGGTAACCACCACATCAGAGTAGAGGCGAAAAAAACAGATTTCTGAGAGCTCAGTCGTTGCTCTGATGGTCAGTGGAAACGACCTCTACCTGAGAGGAGGTCGGGTAGGCCCTACGGATAAAATCCTCCAAACGGTCATGGGCGCCGTGGACGACTGTGGGCTGAAAACCCGCAAGCGTGTTGTATTCGGGATGCTCCCGAGGAGAGGTCCAACACGGACCGCTCACTCGATAAACGTCTCTTTAAACCGGCGCT
The DNA here is from genome assembly GCA_963969495.1 of Ceratothoa steindachneri. Classification (NCBI taxonomy): domain Eukaryota; kingdom Metazoa; phylum Arthropoda; class Malacostraca; order Isopoda; family Cymothoidae; genus Ceratothoa; species Ceratothoa steindachneri. Next base: position 200,925,881 of record OZ018324.1, on the reverse strand, counting down.
TGGCAGATTTGTGTATGGCAGAGGGGGTCTTTTTTGTGAAACCATACCGCACCTTTTATGGTAGAAATGATCTCTACCAAAGGGATGGGGTACATCTTTCCTTTCATTCGGGGACTCCCTGAAAGTTCTTTTGTTTAATACGAGGTCGATCAGGAACAAGTTTCTTGAACTTCGTGGCCTCGTAACGACGGAAGAACGTGAAATGGTAGCCATAACAGAGTCGTGGGTAAAAACCTCAAGCCGAGATTTTGAAGGTGAATTCACGATTCCCGGTTACCAGCTCTTCCTGAAAGATAGGCCAGACAGAGAGGGTGGCGGTGTGATGTTGTATGTCAAGGATATTCTCAACTCGACGGAATGCAACATCGTATCCGACCATGAGCTACTAGGTGTTGACCTAGAGATAGGTCCTGTCGGATACAGGACCCTGGTGCTTTACAGACCCCTGCCCAACTCTTAGAACAGGACAGGAGTCTGTACCAGCTGTTGGGCGAACTTGTAAAAGACAGTGTGTATCACCATGGGTGACTTCAATACCCATGTTGACTGTGAAACCAGAGAACCCTGTAGCGAGAATGCACTAGTCCTGGAGTTCGCGAACAACGAGTTCCTGACTCAATGGGTGAGAAAGCCAATGAGAGGAGACAATATCTTCGACTTGATTTTCACCTCTGAGGATGACATCGTTGAGGACCTCTCTGTTGGTGAAGAGCTCGGTGGAAGTGACCACCGACTAATTAGATTTGTAGTCAAAGTCCCAAAGGCAGGGCCTGCAACTAGTAAATTGAGGAAACTTGATTTGAGAAGAGCAGGCTTTGCAGGTTTTCATGCTGGACTGACTGACGCGAGGCTAGAAGTGTGCGAGGATGTTGGAGACTCGTGGAACAGTTTCAAAACCACATTCACGAGTCTTCAATCGCGTTTCATCCCTCTGAAATGCTCCCGTCGGTCTTCTGTTCAACCAAAGTGGTTTAATTGAGAAATCGGAAAACTGCTTAGGGAGAAGAGAAATGTGTACCGGCAATCGAAGATCTCGGGTGACTTTGACGAATACCGGAGGCTAGCCAGGAGAGTGAAGTCCAGCATAAGGGCAGCTAAGCGGTCTGAGGAACTCCGAGTGGCGAGATATTGTAAAGAGAATCCCAAGGAATTCTTTGGATATGTAAACCGCCATAAACCAATCCGTCGAACGATTGGCCCTTTGAGGAATGAGGAGGTGACATTAAAGCACTCAGATGCAGAAAATGCTAACCTCCTCAACGACTACTTCTCTTCAGTGTTTACTGAAGAGTGTGGTCCCATCCCCCAGCCGACGGATTCCTACTCAGGGAGAAAAAGCTGGAGAATATGGACTTCACCGAAAGAGAAATAAAAAAGAAGATCACTGACCTAATGACGAATAAGTCACCTGGCCCGGATGGGTTTCTATCTAAAGTGTTGAAAGAAGTGCGCGATCAAGTGTCACGACACCTGAGCTCAATCTTCAACATGTCAATCCGGACCAAATACGTTACTAGAGACTGGCGTGAAGCGGAGGTGACTCCTATCTTCAAGAAAGGAGACCCTAGCCAACCGTCGAACTACGGACCTATCAGTCTGACTTTGATAGTCAGTAAACTCATGGAAAGTATCATGGTGGACAAAATGACATCGCATTTAGAGTCAAACCTGCTACTGAGGAGTTCTCAGCACGGCTTCCGAAGGCAACGGTCATGCCTGACGAACCTTGTGGAATTCTTCCACTTCGTCTTCAGTGAGCACGATCGGGACAAGGCGGTGGATGTGGTCTATTTAGACTTTCAGAAAGCCTTTGATAAGGTACCACACCGCCGCCTTCTCCGGAAAGTGCGAGCGCTGGGCATAGATGGAAAAGTAGCAGGCTGGATAGAGAACTGGCTCAGCGGCAGACGGCAACGGGTGGTGCTGAATGGACAGGCTTCTAAGTGCGTGCCCGTTACTAGCGGGGTGCCCCAAGGTTCTGTCCTGGGACCAGTACTATTCATCATCTACGTCAACGACATGGACGGTGACATGGTTGCCAAGATTTCTAAATTTGCCGACGATACCAAGCTTGGTATGAATGTTACAAAGGATGGAAATACTGCCCACCTGCAGGAAGATCTTGGGAAGATTGGGGAGTGGTCAGACACATGGCAAATGCCTTTTAATGTGAACAAATGCAGTGATGCATATCGGACACCGAAATCCTAAATCACCCTATATCCTTAAGGGCACTGCTCTTGAATCCACTGACACTGAGAAGGACTTGGGTGTAACTATCACCAGTGACCTCAAGTTCTCGAAACAGTGTATTGAGGTGGAGAAGAAAGCCCAACGGATGTTAGGGTATATAAAGCGACAGTTTGGATATCAGAACAAGGAGATAGTACTGTGTCTGTACAACTCCCTCGTCCGACCGCACCCGGAGTATGCCGTACAATTTTGGAGTCCTTCGTTTCGAAAGGACATCGTGAGATTGGAACGCGTGCAAGCCAGGGCAACCAAACTGATTCCCTCTATCAGGCATATGAGTTATAATGATGGACTAAGGGAATTAGATATGTTCTCGCTGGAGACCCGGATACTACGTGGTCAGCTTATCGAAGTGTTTAAAATACTTCCGAGGCTTCGACAGACTGGACTACGGGGATATTTTCCAGTTCAGCGAGGGGATAACAAGAAATCACGGCTACAAACTTGAACTGAAGCGATATCACCGTGATCTGTGTGGGAAATTCTTCACATACAATATCTGTGGTAGTTGGAACGCACTTCCGACTGAAGTTGTCAACAGTGAATCTGTTGACCAGTTCAAGTCAAGACTAGAGAAAGTCTTGCGAATTCACCGTTAAGATCCTCGCGAGTGATCTTCGACGTTGTCAACGGACACCTTCAAGGATTGCGCCAAAAGTACCCTTCTTGTATGGACCGTAAGGTCTTCTAGGGTACTTATTTTCCTTGTAACTCCTTGTAACATTTGGACACAACAAATAAACCACAACTGCAGTATGCAAACAATACATATGCTCAGTGATGGATTATGCAAACCCTGCCGTGGCTTTTAACCTCTGAGAGAACACAATAAAAGTTATATAAAACAAGGCCTTCAAAATGAACGGCACACAAACACTCGCTGAATCCTCTAGGAACATCAAAGCCTGGTAAAGGCCACAGCCTTTCTCAGGGGGCTGTTCAGCTAGGAAGACTGAGGAACAACAAAATGAATACAAAAACATTAGATTCCACCCCTGGCGTAACCTCCATCTATCTCTGAAAACACTGCCCATCTCATTCTATTGTGTGCCCCCCCTCCTCTCTTGATAATCTCAGAACCTCTTTCAATATAGCCTGTGCTGTGGAGAAGAACACGGTGTGGCAGCCTTCCTGAGTGCTGCCATGTTCAATTAAAGAGAACCTAGGGGTGACAAAGTGGTTCATTTACCGCTTTTTTTCCCTCTTTAATCACTTGTTTCATTTTCATATGTACGCATTCAACTGCATCTCCCTGACATCATCTGCACAGTAAGCATTTGCAAGTTCGCCTACTTTTTATTTTCTACTACACCACATCAGTCTATATTTTGATTCCTCTATCCAGTTCTGACACAGCAACACACAGCCCCTGCACTGTGCACTACCACACCCTTAAACCTCAACGCTCACACTTATTTCCAAGCACTCAAAAGTATGAATTTGAATCCCATTGAGGTGGTAATGGAACAAAGTCTTACCGTATACAGGAGCATGCGGTTGGGACTGCTGCTGTGTACCATGACCTGGAGTTTGGTTGTAGAGAGCCAAAATAGAATCTTTACTCAATTTCTCTGACCCTGAAAGATCCGGTAACTTTTGATTGAAGAAATTTGACTCATCAGTTTGGGCGGTAGTGGGACCGCTGTTGTGTTTATTGGGTTCCAAGGTTGAGCTTGAGGGAGTGGTTGATGTATTTGTGATTGTGGGGGCAGTCAAAAAGTCTCCAAAGACATCGGTGTCACCTTCAGTGATTCCATTAGTAGTAGTTGGAACAGGAGTATCTGGAGAAAATATCAAAGTAACAAAATAGATGAAAGATGCAACAATACAATAAAGTGCAATGAATCTATCAAAACTATTTTACCTGAAAAACAAGAAATAATAGTTCAAGCCAAAGAGAAATGGAGGACAGAGGAGTATCTTGCAAAGATGACTAAATCAAGGGAGGAGGGGGTCTGGCATGGATACTGTGTGTGAGCACACCAACCACAATCATAAGTGTTTATCGTATTCAAATTCGCTTCTTTCATACTCACAGTACATAGAATAAACCTCACCCCCAAACTAAAAATGCACCAGATGCAACCCCAAAGCCCAGACAACATAGAACACCTACTCATAAACATGCAATACACACTTCTCTCTCACAGACCTGTGAACCCACCCAGGGAGCATGGTTTCCTTGCTAAGGGCCACCCATCTCACAGAGAGGTATGGGGGCTAGCAAGTAAGTACTAACATTATACCGCACATTAAGTACTCCACCTACTTTTAACCTCTTCATTTCACAATTTTCTATTCTAATCTTTGATATTCACACCTCTCATAGTTCTCACCAAAATACATCATGTAATTTAGCCTCACCCAACACATTCATGTAGTCAGATAGGATCGTACGCATGCACTACACAGCGTTCACATTAATCACATTAAATACATTCCTTATCATCAAACACCTCTCCCATTACAAAAGCCATACTTTATTGGCCTTTTTTTTAGTGGGGGGGGGACTGGCTATCTCCGATGCCCACTAATAATGAGGGTAAAAACGGGCAAAAAATAAATGAAAAATACCAGAAAGTATTAAGAGATGAACCATTAAATAATGAGGCGTGCCAAGGCTGATTTTTTTTTTTAATTTTAGGAGCCTATCTGGCGACTACCCACTTGGGCATAAGTCGCCGCACTCACGACCGCCTAGCACTAGGCTACTTTAAAATATGAATATGAGAAACAACAATAAAAAGGGAAAATTGCAACAATTAGGAAGCAAGCTCCAGCATCGGGGGGGAGGTGCCCCTCCCCCTGACACAGGAGCATGCAACCTACAAAGAAAACAACAAAAAAAACTAGTTAAATAAAGGGTAGAAGGCCGGACTCTTTGATGCGCTCATTCACCACAATTCCTACATGTCCAGGAACCCAGCAGAAGATAATCTCGACATCCACCCGGCTCACCAAAACCGTGGCATCATGGATATCACGAACCAGGGGATGCGGAGATTCCAATGCCCCGAGAGCACTCGGGGTGCTTTGTGAGTCGCTATAGATCACAATCCAGTCTGTGAGCTGGGCACATCGCGTAATCTCCCAACTGAGTGGTGTATTGCCACCAGCTCAGCTGTGAAGACAGACGCAGTGCCTGGCAGAGCCCCGCTTGACTTCAAACAGAGGGGATACGGCGTGAAAGCCGACCCCCTCTTGGGACTTGCCCTGGGGGAAACCAGCCTCCTCTCCTTGGGGACACAAGGTGTGCCAAGGGACCCCAGGGAAAGTCAGCTTCTCCTCAGGACCCCAAGCAAGTCACCAATGATTTCAAAATTTAAACTATAGAAGAGGCCTTGGGTGCAATAGCCGCCTCCCCCGAGGGAAGAGGCTACTCTTTAACACTTGAGATTATCCCCCCCCCCACTCCCCTTGAATTTAAAGCGCAATAGCAACGAGGGTGAGTCACACAAAGTTTATAAGAAAAATCTGTAAAGGTGATGAAATTCATTTTTATTTTTAAATACAGAGTTTAAATCCTTTGCAGGCATTGGGGAGGAGGGGGCACACCAGCCTCCAAAACTGCGATCCCCTTGCAGGTACATAAAATGATAGGTAATGAACAGATGGGAAGGGGGGATTCAGATATGTGAACCCCTCAACAGGGAGCCAAGAGTGATGGGGGAACCAGCCCCCACCCCCTTGCCTGCCCTGAATGGATTAAAGTTTGTTGCCAATTGGCCACAGCAAAAATAGGTGAGGGTAAAATGAAATGTTTAGGAATAAAACCTAGTTAGTCTCAATATAGTTCAAAACTGCCAGAGGCAATGGGGACAGGAGGGTATGCCTCTCCTCCAGGTACAAGGTGTGACAGTCTACATGGGGTTTCCCTTTGTAGGTCAGGCTAGACAAGCAGTTGTGACCACTCACTGTGGTACCAAGATAGCTACCATGAATGGAAATCCCCCCACCCCGGCTACTTAAGACAAAGAGAATGTGGACTACATATGGGAAAAGGGGAGAGGGGCAAAGAGACCCCAGAAAGATTCATAGATTGAAATGGGTCTATTTATTATTTATGTCTACATTTTCCATGAAGTTAAAAGTAATCTTTTTGTTTCAGGATGTCCTGTCGTGTGTGCAACCCTGTATGGTCGCGTGTTCTTAATGCCTTTCCTAGTCTGCCTGCATTTTTGGCTCTGCTTATTTTTGTACTAGTCCCTCTCAGGTAACACGCATTATGCTTTGTATGGCTTTTTTTATTGTTCCATTTGTCTTGCATGACGCTGATTAATTTTTATTACACCTGTATATATTGTTTCATGTGTTCTCCCAATAGGTTAGTTTATGTAAAGATAAAAGCAAATTATTTTTTATTTCTCTTCTCAGGGCAAGGAAACATTAGCCCCATTGAAAGCTTAGACAAAAGGAACTTTAGCAACAATTGTCACTTTCAATGATTCGGAAATTTGAAAATTGTCCTCATGTGCCATCTCTTATCATGATTGTAATACATGTAGAGAAATTGCATAGTGTCAATTTTCTTTATGTATATTTGATTCTGGTTGAGGAAAGTGTCCTGGATTTTGGCAAGTGACCTCAATAAGTCAGAATACTGAACTTAGTTGCACACACAGCTTATTCTTGACCCTAGTCTTATGACTATCATAAAGTTTTAATGAATAGGGATTTGAATTATGTTCAGTGTCTATGTTGCGCTACTGTGGACTTGTTTTGTTAGGCTAGAAGTAATGCATAGAGCACTTTGGTAATAATTGTACATTACTGTTTTTCAGAAAACAACCCGATATCCCTGTATATAATTTTAGATTCATTGCATTTTCATCACACTCGCCTGATTCAATTCTCTTCATGAGTAGTAATTACTAACTAGTTGTAATCCCTCCTGACTTTCACATTTATCTATTCTGGTTCCTAGTGTGGATCAAAATTGAAATATATATGAATATTTGTTCTCGTTTCTAAATGTAAATATTTGTAAATAATTGGGGTTATATATGCATTAGGGTAAATAAGTTTTTTTATTTTCTCATTAAATTTAATCTTAAGGATTCCTATTTTTTCTTTATCCAATGTTAGAGATCTGGAATAAATTAGGAACCTTAACATGGAACTCATATGGTTGCCTTCATGCCAGAATATGAAGGTGGTGCCCAGAAAATAAGTGGCACATTATCAACCAAGATCTTTGGATCGAGTTGGGGCTTATGTAGAGGGTTGTGCTGAGTAACCAGTGGAATTTGATACAAGATGACAGAAATTAACTTGATACCATCATGATATTAGGGCACAGCAATATTGGGAGGGAGGGGGTACAGCTTTAAATTCCTATATGCTGTCATCCATCTCCTTTGCAAGGCCTGCCTAACGCCATAAAATCTTTTCCGAGAGAACATGCCAAAATGATGATTATAAACATACCCAGTCCGAGGAGATCAATGGTTCCTGAACTTAAATTCTCTTTATCGGCTGAAGAACTATTTCCAGGGGCTCGTTTTATTTGATTGGGTGAAGAACTGTTCCTGCCACCAGGTGCTTTGGGGAGGGGTTTGGGTGAAACCCCTCCGGATTTAGAGGTACTGCTCTTTACTGTCGCCGGAAACTCTATACTCCCTGAAACAGACTGAGAGAAAATAAATCTTAATTGAGGCAACTTCCTTTTTTTTCAATTTGTGCCAAAGGTCATATTAAAGTGCTTGATTGTTCATCCAAGCTGTAAATGTAAGTGTGGGGTCTCTTCGCAATAACAAGGACATAGCCAATAACAGCTACCAGCGTAGAAAATGGCTTCCTATCATAAAACAATTTCATTCCTTAAGTAAATCAACTTCCCTGAGGTTGCTCCATCGACAAAGTATAAAATTCAAACTTAATGTTTTCATTCCATTTTATTAGAGTTTGGTAATAATAGTTTGGTAAGGATTTGGCCACTATTCTGTACACTTTTTGAGGCCTTTTAATCCTGTGGGGACCTACAGTTTAATCTGAGATGCAAACCACATGTGTATATCTATAGCAAATGCCAGTCACCATCAAGTTGACCTGAATTGAGTGATTATCCATTGACTTACCATACCTAATGTTGCTTAAATTTGATGTAATTGGAGGCAATTTCATTCACCTAGGCAGAAGCCTGTATTTCAGAAAATATAAACTGTAATTAAGATAATAATAAAAAATATCCCAAGAAGAAAACAGTTTGTTGTGAGACAAAAATCTCAGCTTTTATATGAACTTTTTTAACCACTTTCAGTGAAGTTCAAAAATATGAAACTAACTCAAAATATGTTTGAAACATGAAGAAAAGATCTTAAGGTATTTGCTAATTAGTTAATAAGGAAAGATAGTGACAAAGGAATATTCACATAAGGAAAATAGAATCAGGAAATTAAAAGCACGACAAGTATGAAGAAAAGTAGTGCAAATAAAAACCTTCTAAAGAACCAGAAAAATAGTTAAATTTAAAAACCACCAAATGGTACAAGAGTTTGCCAACTTCTTAACTAAAGTCTGGTATCATGGAATAAATTTCTAGATTAAAGAAGAGAAAAGAAATTATGAACCAAGAATAATGAAATTTCAAAATGCCAAAATTCTCATGACAGAAGGAAAATATAAATCAATATTTCAGTCTCGATGAACCCATGGAATAAAGGCCTCAATGAATTCTCTCTACTCATCAGCTTCCTGCACTTTCTATATCTTTAATGTTCTTTAAGGTCTTAATATAGGCCTACCAAAATGAGCATCATCGAGGCAACACCCAATACTTTGTATTTTAACCTAGACCAAGAGGGGTACATTATGATTAAAAACATCGTGTCTCTCTCAATAATTTATGCCCTATTAATCACATAGACATTTTACATTAAGTAGGCGTGGAAATGTGTAAGACCATTTGTAATGTCTATGATGGTGTAGGTGAATCAGTGGTCAACAAAATTAATAAAAGATTTCAGCTAGAAGATGCAAGTCACTCTGAAGAAGCTTGGGTACATTTCCCTCTATGGGTCCCTCCCCCTCCCAAACTTTCAGAAAAAAACTACATAGACAGATATTCCATCTTAAACTGCTCTTAAATCACAATGAAATGGAACCTTTTTTGAAGCAATTGGTGAGGAGATGAAAAATTAATTCTCTATGACAACTTAACAAATAGTAACTTAAAATACTTTGAGTATAAGTGGCATGCTGTTGTGAGTAGCTCCTTAATACTACCACAATTAAGTGTGGGCTATGTTTCTGTGAGGCTGTCTCGAGGGACAGCCTCCTCTGCTAATGGCCCATGCAACAGCTAGGAAGTCGAAGTTCTACTGCAACTTAACCTCACATTGTCCCACTGCAGGATTGCATGTAAGTGGAGTGGTAGTGTCCACAAGATGTGCATCTTTAGCTAACCGCACAAAGTTGCACAAGCTTACATGGGATTTCTTAACACATCCACCATATTGTCCCATTTTTTCCAAAAAAATTTAAAGGGGCTATCTGGTGACTGCCCACTTGGGCATAAGTCGCCGCAAACAAACAACCTAGTTCTAGGCAACTTTAAAATAAAAATTTAACAGAAACAAGAAAAAGGGATAACAATGAGGAAGCAAGCTCCGGCGTCGGGGGGAGGTCCACCTCCCCCCGATGCAGGAGCCTGCGACCTACAAAAAAAACAAACAACAATGACAAATAAACAACAAAAACAACTAGTTAAATACAAGGGAGAAGGCCGGCCTCCCCCCAAAAGTCTATCAGTCCACCAGTCATGGTGCACGCACTCGTCCCGAGTACAAGGGACAGGTAGTAGCGACCCCGCCCATCCCGGTACCGGGACAGGTCACGTGAGCGAAGATCACCCAGACTGGGACATTCGACAAGAATGTGCCAAACAGTCTGGGGGACGACGCAGTCGTCGCAATAGGGCGCAAAAGAGCGCTCCATCAAATAGCGATGCGTTACACGAGTGTCCGATTCGGAGACGACAGAAAGCGAACTGAAGTCGTCGCGGCATTGGGGGATAGGTCTATGGGAACAGTCGCGGCGCAATGGCACGCAACTTTAAGTTCCCTTCGACCGCCTCCGATCTTCTTTGCCAAGCAGTCCAAAGAGCTGCCCGTATTCCTGCCATGTAGTCGGTATGAGGAAGAGCGAAACGCTGGTCCGGTCGCAGAGTCCTCGCGGACTCTTTGGCGCGCTCATTCCCCGGAATTCCTACATGTCCAGGAACCCAGCACAAGATAATCTCAATATTCGCCCGGCTCGCCAAAACCGTAGAGTCCCGGATATCGCGAACCAGGGGATGCGGAGATTTCAATACCTCGAGAGCACTCAGTGCGCTTTGTGAGTCGCTATAGATCACAATCCGCTCTCCGAACCGGGCACGTCGCGTAATCTCCCGTACCGAGTGGTGTACTGCCACCAGCTCGGCCGTCAAGACAGACGCAGCGCCTGGCAGAGCCCCGCTGACTTCAAACAGAGGGGATACGGCGTGGTAGCCAACCCCCTCTTGGGACTTGGAACCATCAGTATATACTGGCACGGTTCCAGCGTGACACGATGTGTGCTCCAAAAAGGTCGAACGCAATACTCCCGGCGCCGTACAAGCTTTGGGAGCAGAGGCGTGGCGACAAATAGCCAAATGTGGTACCCTCCAGGGTGGCGTCCTGGGCAGAACCAGGGGCGCCACCGGTCCGAGAGCTATATCTAGCTCTTGAAGGAGTTTCCTGGCCTTAAACCCAAAAGGCTTAGGGTATGACTGGCGTCTCTCGGCGGCATAGGCACGGTCGAGATCAGCTGCGGATGCAGTGAAAGCTGTTGGAGACTGAGGGAGGCGCCGGGCTCGCGCGTACAGGCGAGTGAGGCACTGCATGCGGCGCAGAGCGAGCGCCATCTCCCAAGCATCGACCAACAGGCTCTCAATGGGGAAATGGGGGAAGTGAGGAAGGCACCGGTCGCAAGGCGAAGGCCGGTGTGGTGGATTGAATCCACCTTCCGCAATAAACGCTCAGCCGCGGATGGATAAAACTCGCCTCCGTAGTCGAGCTTCGAACGAACAGAGGATCGATAAAAAAGTAGGGCAGTAGCCCTATCAGCACCCCAAGCGCTGAACGTCACGGAACGGAGAATATCCATAGCGAGGGTACAAGAGATCCTAAGGCTGCGAATATGAGCCTCCCATGTGAGGGGTCGGTCGAATACAAGACCAAGGAAACGGTGCAATTCCACCACATCCAGGCGCACAAGGCAGTTTGCAAACGGCCATGCCTCGCTGACCCAGGCGTCGAAGAATGGCGTACGGGACATCGTGCGGACCATGGGCGGTGTCCGCGCACGAAGCGAGAGCGGAGCGCAACTCACTCACAGTAAACTTGTCATTGAAGGGTTCTCCGCCTCTGTCTGGAGGTAAAGTCCAGCCGGCGGACTTCCGCGACATCACAACGTGCATTGAATGCTGGCGGAGCAGCATCCCGGCTAGAGAATGCGGAAAAAGCCTTCGCTAAGGATTCCGCCACGGACGTGGGGTCCGAGATTGCGGTCCCATTCTCCTGGAGAACGGGAGGGGGGTCCTGCGAGAACTTACCCGAATCCTTTCGACTCGCTTCCACACCTCTGCTAAAGGGGTCTTCCCGTTAAGTGAAGACCCCCATATGCCCGAAGAAGAGTGGCGGGCGTGCTTCGAAATATACCGGAGCCTAGCCCTAGCCCGACGAAATTCAGCGACAGTGAAATCGTTTGGGCGCGCTTATAGCACATGTAGGCATAACCTTCTGTTTGAGGGCCGTCTCACACTCGGCCGAACACCATTGGAGTGGTCGGCGTGCAAAACGGCCAGACGTCCTAGGAATAGTAGTCAGGCCCACGGCGATGAGGTTGCCAGAGAAGAACTCAACGGCCTCATCTACCGACCTAAACTCCTCAACTGAAATAGAGAATTCAGTCATTTCCTGAAATGCTGGCCACCGCGCCCGCGCCAAGCACCACCAGGGTGGGCTCTCAGGCGGCAGTTGCCCTGAAAATGATATTTAAATGGGAAAGTGATCGCTACCATGGAGGTCATCGACCACCCCCCAATCAAAATCAGGCTGTGCATCCGAAGAGCACAAAGATAGATCAAGGCAAGAAAATGAAGCGGTTCTCGGACAGTGATGCGTAAACTCATCCATGTTTAGGACACCTATCTCAAGCTCTTCGATCAGATCGGCAAGGACTTGTCACCTGGGATTTATTGAGTAATCTCCACAGAGAGGATGACTACCGTTCAGATCTCCAAGCAAGAGAAAGGGCCTCGGCAACTGTGCCACGACGCGGCGGAATTCCCCTGCATCGAAGTCAGCTGACAATGGAATGTACGCAGAAATGATGGTATACCTCCTATCCAGGTGCAGCTGCACAGCCACTGCCTGAAAGAAGGTATCTAAAGAAAAAGGAAGAACGGAGACATCCTGCCGGGTGTGCAGTGGTGGGGTCGCCTGACCCTTATACCACAGGAGGGCGGGCACGGGGCGGGCATGAAGCACACGCCTAGCATGGTCTCCTGCAAAAAGATAGATAACGGGGAACGGGACGAGACGAGCCTCCGCAGCTCCTCCCAGTTGGCCCGGATTCCACAGCAATTCCATTGAAGGAATCTGCCCTCCAGGCCTAGCTTGGAGGAGACACGGGGGCCCACCTCGAACAGAAGACCCTCACGAGAATGGCCGTACACGTCCCAGGGGCAGAACCCCGGGCGCTGTTGGCCGGACAAAGCGCTGAAGGTGCTGTCGCCTTCGAGGACTTATTGGGGGAGGTTGGGCTCACCATGCGAGTCTTTTCGCCCCTCCGCCTCGAAGCCTTAGGCGGATGTTGCGGCTTCGGAGGTAGGGGGTCCTCTTTTCGAGGAACCACCGTCTCCGAGCCACTCGCTCCACCACTAGGCGTCGACGAAGGAGCCGAAGCTCCTTTGTTGCTGTCCTCCCTTTGGGGGACAGCTTTAGGAACCCTGGAAGATGGCCTAGTGACCAACTTCAGGGGTGTTGCCTCCTGTGAGTCTAACGACTCGGTTGAGGCGCGTGACCGTTTTGCCTTACGGTCACGCTGGGGAAAGAGGGAGGAGCCCTGGTTTTAGCCAGGGCTGGGTATGAACCCTTTTTGCCGCTAGCTTTCCCAGGGAAGCACCCTGGTTGAGTAGAGCCCGCAGGAGGGCTCCGAATGAGCGTGGAAACAACCGTGCTCATTGGCCTGGATGGGCCAAGAGCAGAGGGTGCCTTTCTAACTATTGAGGCATATGACGTCCCAGGCAGAGCCGGGCGCGCCAGGACCAAGTCCTTAGCCTCGCGGAATGAGAGTCGATCCTGGGCCTGAACAGCCAGGATTTCTTTCTCAAGGAGATATGCACCACATTGCTTCGAAAAAGCAGGGTGCGGCTCTCCGCAATTGACACACTTGGACACACACTATTTGGACTTATCGTGTGCAGCTCTCCGCAATTGACACACTTTGCCACACACGTGTGCGGCTTTGGATCAATTTACACAAACTTTGGGTGACCTCAACTTTGCACATCTACAAGAACGGTTTGTATGGCCGAAGCGGTGACAGTAATAGCACCGCCACGGCAGTGGCACGAATGCCTTCACACGGTAGCGGTACCAACCAGCACGCACCAACTCAGGGAGCTTGTCACAGTCGAATGTGATGAAGAATGTAGGGGTGTGTCTCGAGGCCCCTCTGTTTTCTCATCACACGTTCGACCTTGACTGCCCAATGGTCATCCAGTCTGAGGTGATGTCCTCAATGGAGTAGTAAATGAGTTCCCTTGCATAAATTACTTTTTTCACAAAGTTCATGGTAGAGTGCGGCGTCAAACTCACCGGGGTGCCATCAAGTGTCCGAAGAGCACTTATCTTGGCCGCCTCGGCGGGATTCGCCGCATTCACCAGAAGGCTCCCGTCCAAGAAATTGGTCACCTTCGGCTCTCTACCAATTGCACTAGCTAATCCTCTCCTCTGATGGATCATGTTACCCTTGGCCAACATGGTGCCATCAGTGGATTGAATAATGAGGAAGCGTTTGAAGCCAGCGGGCTCGAAAATGCCAGGTAAGCTCTGAATCAGGGGCCCCGATGTCATCTAGGCTCCACCCTGTGCACTTTTCGTCTGTCATAGTCAGGGGCTCCGCACCCGGGGGGAATGAGGGGCCGGATGTGCCAATCTTGGCTTGGTCCCTGTAGCCCCCGCTGATGGAGAGGAGCCCCAAGTCTTTTTAGTTTTTCTTGTCTTTTTCTTCTTTTTAGGAGAGGAGAGCGGGGAATGATCCCGCTTCTCACCACCGCCGACAGAAGCCCCTAGGCCAGGTCCTTCTCTGAAATGGAAAAGGTCCTGGTGGTCGCAGGGGCACCAGTCAGAGGAGATCCCTCCCCTCCTTGTACTGCCATTTGAGGAGGACCTTGCATAGGGGTGGATTCGCGTTCGGTGCTTGGTGCTGAGCCCGGATTACCCCCCATGGAAGGCCCTACCATCTGAGGCTGGGTTTCCTCAAGGACAATGTCTATCACAGGAGGGGCGTCCAGTTGGCCATCCCCTCCCAGGACATCGCAGGTCTCCTTGGCAGTGTCACCAGTCTTTTGTGGGGAGGCACAGGCCTTGACCCCGGCAAGGTTTAAAATTCTTGCCAGCAGGTCTTTTGAGGGAAGTGACCGAAGGGGCCTGGCTTCCCTCTCCCCCCTAAAGGGGTTTGCCCTACCGAGCCGCTTACACGAGGGGCGGTTGGCAATAGGCTTCCTGCTGGCTTTCTTGACAGTCCCCTTAGAAAGAAAAGGAGGGACTGCCGCTGGAAATAGGGAGGTGCCTGAAAGCACCTCCAGAGAAGGAGGTGAGGGGGGAGTCCCCTTCACCCGTAGGCGTAGGAGAGGAGTAAGCCTCCTCTCCGGTTAATGAAATATGGAGGGCCCCCTGCGCAAGCACAGGGGGGATGACCTCCATTTTTCCGGTGGAGCTGCCCGAGGGCGGCTCCCTTGATGATACAGGGTAAGTTGAGGGTTGTTTTGTTTTTTTATTTTCATCATTGGGCATGGTGACCGTATTTGTATCACAAGACGCAATCGCGCATCACCTCTCGCAGTAGCCCGCACTGCAAGGGGTGCTTACAGACGCCGCCATTTGGGACCACCCCTCCCGCCTGGTGGCCTGGCAGTCCATCAGCATGGTTGCTCCACCTTGGACACGGCGTAAAAAAGATAGATTGTGAAGAGGAGAGGAAAAGGGATGTCAGGAAGGTATGGGTGGGGATGAAGCAGGTTCTTAAAAACCAACCACCCCAGACCAGAGCTCAGGGGTTAGGGAACATTGTCCCTTTCCCCCTCAGCACCGATCCGGGACAGTTGGCTGAGAAAAAGGTCAGCATCTACCCTGTGAAATTAGAGGCTGGCCAGAGAAAGCTGTGGGAGAGGTTGTTTGAAAAGCGATGAAGTAGGGGAGAAATACAGGCTATCTGAAGGAAGGAAGAGAGGCTAAGCTGCCATATTCTCCCAACATTGGACCATTTGACATTCATTTGTCCTAGGTCCCTAAAGAATTCCTTGAGTGGAAAATCATTATTGATTTAGATGTTGTTAAAAGCCACCTGGATAATTTCTTTTCCTCAAGGCCAGCCCAGTTCTATGTAGATGCAATTACAAAGCTGCTGAATAGATGGACTGAAGTTGTTACCAAAAATGTAGATCAACAGAAGTCATTACCAAAAATAAGGTGTATTTTCACAAATAAAAATTATTGTAATAGGAATAAATTTCTTTTATTTCCATCCTTCAGAAATTTCCAGATGACCTGATATATATCCGATTGTATTTACTATCATAAAAATAATAATCTACATGTTGTAATATTATTTCTTTATAAATTAAACAATCGAGACAATTTTCCTAACAAATTTATATCAATCTCACTGCATCAAAAAAACATTTTTGAAAAGGTTTAAGTTAGGGGTTGTCAATTCAGTGTGATTTGGGGGTGTTTTGTTACTTGGTGAAATCTGCTGTGAAAAGTGTGATTGATAAGGGCAGAGATGGTCCTTTTGTTTTGTGTGCATCATTGTTCTAGAGTATTCATGTATTGTTGTTTTGTTCTGATGGCTATTTTGAGTTTAGGGTGTTGTGCTGTCATTGAGATCTCATCTGTCCATTTGTTTGAATAATTGGGGATTGTGGTTGCGAAATATGCCAACCCAAGGGAAGCTGTTATGAAGTGGCAGTGTGGGTGCAATTTATGTGCTTTGTGCATAAATAGTCGTAGTGAATTGAATATAAAGTTTATTAGCCATTTTTTGTTGTAGTTAGTGAGGTTAGTGTAAGATTTTTTGTGACAGGTATAGTTAGATACCATATCAAAAGCTTTTTTATGTCTATTGCTATTAAGGATTGTACACAGCATTTGTTGAAACCAACTAGAATGAGCTCTGTGAGTCAGGCTAGGAGTGTTGTGGTTGAGTGATCTTTTCTGACTGTTTAGTTTGCGAGAAGGGTATAGCTGGACCTATTCTTCTGTGATTGAGTTTTTTAAGGTTTGAGATAAATTTACAGTGCACAAATGTTTTACAGAACTAAAAAAAGGTGATGTATACTGAATGTTACAAGAGAGAAACTGGCTAGCTACCTTAGGTTTGAACATAAAGGAATGGTTCATATATGACAATTTTTTATTACAAAATTTGCTTGTTCACATACAAATTTGTCTAATAGAGATTCCACTGTAGTTTGTTTTGCCAGCAACCAAGGAACCTTTGGTGGCCCAAAGAAGGACCATCTGATACTGGTTGGGAGAATGTAAATGAAAACCCATTTTGACAGGTTCTAGAATGAAAGACTGATGCGTGGGCAAAAGAATAGGGAAAGAACAGTGTGTTGCAATTGGCTATATGTGTGATAATGTATGTTGCCTAAGCTGTCTGCACATACGTCTTAGACTCATTGCACTGCCTAACAGGTAGCAGCTCCCTACATGGAAATCCAATATTCCATCTGCTCCCAGGAAGCTATAAACAACATCTAATGTCTTATCTATGAGGTAAGTGAAAGCTCTGAACACAGAACAAAAACTGTGAATACCCAAATCCTGGAAATGCTAAGTTTAGCCATACAATGAGCATACTTCTCATATTGGTGTCACCTAGCTGTTATATAGTCATTTAAACTGCAATGTGTACTGCCAAAATACATGTATGTCATTAAGTGCACAAAGATTGCGAGTGATTTAAGTAGTTTTCAAATTTCCTTATATTTTATTGTAGAACTAAAAGATGAGGAGAAACCTCAAAATTAGCTGTATACTACAAGGCAATGGTTAAGAAAGACTGAGGACAGTAAAGTATTATTTGCAAACAACTTTTCAAAGACAACCAAAAACAACTAAAATACCCACTTGAACTTCATAGGGAATAAACCCCCAAGATCCCATTGTTGAGCCAGTAGGATTTAATAAAAAAATAGTCTGTACCTTCTTTTCTCTTTTCTTCTTTAACTGTTTCTCAATGTCCAAGTCCCAAGTTGGATTAGGCAAAGCTGGTGGAACCCATTCTCTTGCAATGTACTTCTTAGCTTCATATTTAGCACGTATAAACTGCTCAAGATGAGGATTTGATCGAGGTCGACAAAAATTATCTTGAAGGTTTGCCTCATAAACGGCTCTTGCTCTACTATTACCCATTTGCTGTATACACTAAAAAGATTGAGCATAAAATAATTGAAAAAAATCATTTGAAATATAAAAACCTTATAACTATTACAAGCCAACTAGGTCTTCATTAATGATAAAGATTTTTTTCAACAGAGGTAATAGTAAAGAGCAATATAAAAGTGAGTAAACAGCATAAGGAAATATATCAATTTGAGCAAGGCACAAAGAAAAAAAAACAAATACAACCAAAAACCTAAGAATAATTAAAAGTACAAGGTCAGAAAGTGAACTTACTGCAACTTGTTGCGGAGTCCATGAGTCGAGACTTACACTTTTTACTTTAGAAATGTGAACACCAAGATTTCGGTGGATTCCTGCACAATTCATACACAAGAATATACCAATATTCCAAGAAGCCCATCTAGGACCTGAAGAAGAAATGATTTTAAGAATAGATTTCTTAAGCAATTACTATTATTATGCACTAGAAAAATAAAGATTATTCACATAAGAATAGATATTGATGGCTGTCTTTGATAACAAATGGAAAGGGAGAATAAGAGAAACTACAAGTGGTACAAGGTTCTTTATCACTGATGTTTTGCTCCTCTGGAGCCTCTCGTTACTTTGAGGAGACTAGACGAGTGAAAGGTCAGTAAAAGAACCTCTAATCACTTATGGTTTCTCTTATTCTCTGCCTCCAAGAATAAATATATACAGGGTGCAGGCACAAGAACAGATATATAGGGTGAGCATTAAAATTTGTATTTTTGAATGATCATAAATCATTAGGCTTTAAATATAGAATGATGAAATAGTGATTGAAAGATGGGCTCATGATTTTATTATGTAGCTAAATTAGGTTTTGAAAATGGCATTCTTTCATAAAATATATTCAATACATGCCTTTATGTAATTCATTTCGCTCAGTAGTAAACATATTTTAATATTGATATTGCAACGGCATGCTTTAGTTTTTGACAAGCTCTGATTGGAGATGCTTTAGAAGCACTATTCTGGATGGAGTATTTGAGGATGATGGGTAATTCAGAGGCATACTATGCCCCTTGCTTCCAAATAGACAAACTTGTTTTGGCAGGGGTTGGGTGGGAGGGAAGGGGGGTCAAAACTGGTATTTACCCTTTAATATTGCTTCAGAATATCACCAGTGATTGTGTTACTAAACATGTTTAACTAACCTACATCATGGCTCAAATAATAAAAATTAATATCAACAAGCAAATGTGCAAGTGTAACTAAAGTCGTCTCATGGCATTTAAAGATGACATCCTGAAAAAATTTGTATTCCAAAATTAGGTTGAAATAATGACTTTTTTGTGATTTTATAAGGTGTGATAAACCCTCTCTGCCATCAAAATATTACTCCTAGGACACTATTACAATGATAAAAAGAAGTATTACAAGATTTAGTAGCTTAAAACGTTTATGCCCATCTTATTCAAAATTACCAGGCCCTTGAACTGATTTAGGCATAGTACCACAAATTAAAAATGACATGATAAACTTTATTTTCATTGTTTAGGGTGAAAAAAAATAAATAAATACTTGTCTGTTGCTGATTTTTTGGCTTTAATACTTGCATTACAGAATCCGATTGAAATATTGACTTTTTGTAATTTTATAAGGTGCAATACACCCTCTCCGCCATCAAAATATTACTTCGAAGAAACTATTACAATGATACAAAGAAGTATTACATGATTTAGTAGCATAAACTGCTTACACCTATCTTATAGAAAATTACCTCTACTTTACCAAAAGAATAAATAAAGTATTTCTATCCTATTTGGTCATTACCTTGACAAATAGTGCGTTTTACTTGTCACAAACATAGGGTAAATACTTAGAGTGAAGGTTTTTGGCATATATATTATAATATTTTGAGATAATTTTGAACCTAACAAGATGTGTTCCTTCTTTTCAACTTCTTTTCTACAGCAAAAGTGTTACTAGGAATAAATGGGTAGTACCACCAACCAGCACAGATAGTGACATAGAGGTTGATGATGAGACGGAGGATATCCTTGATGTTGATGATGATGTGCTGGACCCCAACGATGACCTTACTCCTACAATTTCTGGTTTAAAAGGCCCAGTGCCAGTGGCACTCGCAGCATATTTTCCAAGAGGGGGAGACCTTAATACATACATGGATAGTTTCCGGTATCAAGCAGACAAACACTTTTGACCCTTTGACCTAGCAGCAGCAATGCCCAGTGCTATGTTTTGGTAGAACTATTAAAAGGGCGGGGTTTCCAGGGGTTATATTTAAAGGGTGAGGTTTTTGGTATAGTCTTTAATAAGTCATAGGACAGTATTGCCATTTATTGTGCACATTCTACTTATTGTAATTATCAACTTTATTTTGGGCAGGTGCGGTGTCTAAAGTACAGCCTCAGAGTATACCCGATGAGGAGGATGAGGATAAGGAAGCCAGTGACAACATAGAGCCAATGACTAGGAAAATCAAAAGATCCAAGCCACCTGCAGTCAATAACTCAAAGCCATCTGTGGCTTTGGAGTGCAGGTGGGAGAAAAAGGACATCAACAGCACCCCTCTCCCTCCTTTTCATCACCCCATGACTGATTGTATTCATTCTCCTTTTGAATACTGCCAGGACATGTTCACAGCTTCCCTGTTGGATGAAATTGTGTACCAGACCAATCTATATGCCTGACAGAAGGATGTGAACTCCTCCTTCTATACTGACAAGACTGAGCTGATGAGGATTATCATGTATATGAGGATTTCTCCTTTACCAGTGATTCAAGATTATTGGGCAACCACAATGGGGGTTCCCCAGATAGCTAACGTGGTGTCATACAAGCGATTTTGCAGCCCAAGAACACTGGTCCACTTTAACAACAATGAGAATGCAGAATCATAAAGACAGGTTTTTCAAGATACAGCCAATTTTCTACTCCATCACCAGGCAGTTCCTTAAGGTGAAGGCCACCCTGAACAGTCCATAGATGAGGTGATGGTAGCCTACAAAGGAAATCAAGATGAAACCTGATAAATGGGGATAAAAACTCTTTTGTCATGCTAGTATAGACAGCTTCATTCATCACATACTGATGTATCAAGGGAAACCCACTTTCACTAGACTCCACACTACACTAACACAGGTAGAATCTGAACTTCTGATGAGCTCACAGACCGTAGTTGTCCTGGCCACACTATCAAGAACCCCCATCAGACTACCATATATGCAGACATTACTTCGCTAGTACAAGCCTAATGGAATATCTGAATGATAACTTAGGGTGTCGGTAGGTGGGGACAGCGAGGGTGAATCGGATGGGCAATGCTCCTTTGAAAGATAAAAAGGAGATGGTGAAAAAGATAATACCTTGAGTAGAGTATGACTACTGTTCTACCAATGACATTCTTGCTCTGCGTTGGAAGGACAATGATATCACAATTCTCTCTTCTGATGCAGGGTTGGAACCAGTCAAGAGCATCAAGCACTATTACTGTACCTCTAAGAAGATTGATGTCAATTGTCCGAACATTATCAAGGAATATAATTGTAACATGGGTGGAATTGACAAGTCTGATATGCTTACCCACCTCTACAAGACTCCCATGCGCGCTAGGAGGTATTATATGTGGCTGTTTGGCTATGTAAAGGATCTCTGTATATGCAATGCTTGGATCCTATACAAATGAGACTGCAAAGCGCTGGGGGAACAAACCTATGCCACTGAAGCAGTTCCGCTTGGATGTCATTCAGTTTGCCTGCTGTCAGAATGCCATGATTAACAGGCTGATGAGAGTTACCCGAGGTACCTGTTTCAGTTCCCCGGCGGGGCCAGAGGTCAGCTGGTCCATCTTCACTATGACTGCTCCAAACAGCACATGCCCATCTTTGTCTCCACTATCCAGACTTGCAAGCATCACTCCAGGAAGTCATACATCCATCGCTCCAGGAGAATGTGTGTCAGGTGGCTCTATGCCTTTCTGACGCTTGTAATTGTTTTAAGACATATTACATCCCTTCTGCTGATCATTATCCTTCTTTATCTACTACTTCTTAGTTTCCTTAAAGTATCTAATACAAAAATTGCTGTAATAGATTATTCAATAAACATTTATATATGATTTGCACTTTGGGTTTCATTTCAAACAAGCCTTATTGTCAAGTAATATTAAAAAAAAATTATTTAGTAGAATATATAGCATCCTATAGAGGACATTGGTACCAAAAAAAACAGACATTGAGAAAGGTTAAGAATTGGTATTTTTCATACCCTATAGTGGGTGAAGTATTCCAAGAAGGATGTATATATTCTCAGGGAGGTCGGGGTGAAGTATATCGTTAAGGATATGTATGGTTTCTGGGAGGATGGGTGAGTAGCCTGTGCAGGATACTTCATTAACGCAACATTGCATGCAATTGGTGCATCAAATAAAAATAAAATTATTAGTAAGAATATCTTAAGAAATGCATCTAGTTAAATATTCTATTAGGAATTTTTAATGGCATTATTCTTTCTATGAGTGCCTATTAAAGCGTTAATATTGTCCTTATAAAGTTTTTCTGTCATTTTGCTTTTATGATCATTACATCATTTATTATAGAAATTTTATTAACTTGAATTAACTAAAAATATATAAATTTACACTTCTAAGAGTGCATTGTAATTTTTGCAGCCCACTGTATATAATAGATCACTGGAGTTTGGAGAAATATCTAATGATTGGAAAATGTCAAATGTAGTGCCAATTTTTAAAAAGGGAACTAAAGATGACCCAAATAATTTTAGACCTGTAAAGCTTAAAATCTAGTGTAAAATTCTTGAGAAGGTAGTTAAGAATGGTATTTCTGAGTATCTAGAAAGAGGTAGTTTAATGAATTATGCTCAGCATGGGTTTAGAAGTGGTAGATAATGGTTAACAAACTATAATTTATGGATTATATAACTAAACAATTAGATAAGGTTCCAAATAAGAGACTAGTGCACAAATTAAAAGTACTTGTAATATGTGGCAAAGTTTGGAATTATATAGCTGAATGGGGTGAGGTCAGAGGGGATGTTATCAGTGGTATACCTCAGGGATCAATTCTAGGCCCATTATTATCCCTGGTTTATACAAACAATCTTAGGAAGGGCTTAAATAGCAAATTGTCAATGTTTGATTATGACACAAAATTGGCAGCTATAGTAAATGAAGTTAAGACTAACTTTAAAATGCAGAGTGACTTAAATAAGTTATCAGGTTAGGTCCAAGTTAATTTTCAATGAGAGCACTGCATTTTTTTCCTAACTTTTTTTAAGTTAGTTTCTAGATCAAGTTAGTTATAGTTCAATATACTTATATTAATTCTATGGGTACAGCTCTGCTAAAAAAAAATGGCTAAAATCTAGCCATAAAATGGTTAAAACATCATGCGGCACTCTCCTTGAAAATTACTGTGTGCAAAAATGTCAGATGAATTTTAACCTTAAAAAATGTAAAATTATTTCAGAAAAAAAATTTCCTTTCAAAATGATAATACATTATGATGCGATTCCAATTAATAATGTGGCTCACAAGATGGTGGCCAATCTAATTTTCGTCATAACATTATGATTAGAAATTTACCCACATTAATTAGTGAATGTGCTATATAGTGTATATCAAAGATATATATACAGTGGTACCTTGATTTATGAGTGAACCAACTTACGAGTTTTCCAAGGTACGAGCTGTTGTTCAGTTGATTATCTGCTTTGTGGTATGAGCTAAGATTTGAGGTACGAGTTATAAGTGAGAATTAAAGCATGAAATTATCGAAAAACCTTAGCAAGGTATGTGTGTTGTCTACTTGGTGAGGCAGTATGAGCATAGTACATCACCAATATGTACCTACTATTTTGAAACAAAGGAGTCGATAAAGGCTATAATGCCAGCCAAAGGTGTTAAGATCATTTCAAAACTCTGGACCTCTGTCTAAGAAGAGATGGAGAGGTTGCTCTTGGTGTGGTGGACAGAGAAACAGCTCGCAGGAGATACTGTGACTGAGAGCATCATCTGTGAGAAGGTACAACCATTTCCAGGATCGTAAATGACTCTTAATTAATAAGAGATAAAGTGTAGCAAGTAAATTAAGCAATAGGACACAAAACAAGAGTTCCCCCAACCTTCTCTGCCAATCTCCTTCACCTCCGACAGCATCTCCGTCTGATCAAGGTAAAGTATGCTTAATAAAACCAGATTATTTTCTTGCATTCTCTTTTATTATGGTTTATTATTTTCTTATGCATTATTCATCATTTATAAAGTACATGTTTCTTATATAAAATTTTGTACTTAAAAAAAAATTAGTGTGGTTTTTGGGGGGCCCGGGACTCATTAATGGCCTTTCCATTTATTTCAATGGGAAAAACTGCTTTGATATCTGAGTAAATAAAGTTACAAGCTTGGTCACAGAACCAATTAAACTTGCAACTCAAGGTACCACTATACACTATATAGCAGTTGCAAATTTTTAAAAATAGAAATATTTATAACTATAACTAAGTGCCCACAAAATTGAGGGCAGGTATTTTCCAAAATTTAACCAATTTGATCAATGGGGATATATTCCAATTATTTGTTTTTCCTATTTTATTATGACTATTTCTAGCACCACCCTGAATAGGCCTAGCTAGAAATGGAGTCATAAAATTTCCTTGAAATCAGTGGCTGTGTATTCCATATTTATCTTGGATTTTAGCAAGTTCTTTGAGCTGAAAGGAATTGGGGCCCATCACTTATAAATTTTGAAAAAAAAGAAGAGGTGTAGGTTGGAAGTGAGAAAGTATTTTTTCACTACCAGAGTGGTAGATTACTGGAATAACTTACCACAGGAGACAATATGCAGCCCAAACTAAATGTTTTTAAATGCAGGTTAGATGGATATATGGGGACAGGGTAATTGTTATGATTAGTGGTGCACAATTTTTTTTCAGAGATTTTTGCATTTGGGGGTTGCATCATATTGGAAAATGCCTTTCCTTGAATTTTGGGATAATTCATATATAAATGTTTGAAAACAATTGTTTTTTTAATGTAGACAAAGTTTTTTCTTGGGCAAATTCCAAAAACTACTTTTTTAAGGGGTGGGGGGGGTTAGGCTATTGCAATTGCATCATATTGTATATATCATTTTTAAGGTAATTTTGAAATGGGTGGCTTCACCCCCATACCCCCACAATACAGACAAATCATCCAAAGCCCCAATCTTAACATGGGGGAGAACTGTTTGAAATTTTTGAAGAATGGCTTGAGTATCATCATCATTTATGATAGTCAACTCACATTTGGAGCTTTAATCTCTAGCCCTATTTTGTTAAATTCAGAAATGAGAGACTGAAGTTCATCAAATACTTTGAGGGGTATCAGTAATTGAACCATCATTCAAGTACCAAATATTAAGCTCTGATTTTAGGCTTTTAATGATCTTATCTATACCGAGTGAAAACAGTACAGGTCCCAGTGGGTCTCCCTGTTGTATGCCAGTAGCAGAATTCAAAATCTCACTGCCATACAAGTGAGGTTGGCTGGGAGTATGCTTGATTTAACATTTTGCTTAAAGGAGGCATCTGCTCATAAGCAACCCCAAGGAAAACATCCTGAAGAACACAATTCTTCAAGTCCACCTTAAAAAAAAAAACCTGGGGCGTCATTAGTCAAATATTCCCAGACTGAATGAGCAGCAGCCTCACAATCTCCCATAGTAGTAAATCCAGTAAAACTGAAGATCCATACCCCGCAAGTCAGTTTTTAAGAGTCCTCTTTAGATGAGGGGGTAACCTCCACAACAGCTGGCTCCTGGGAAGGAGCAAAAGTTGGTTCTTTCTCATTCAGGAATTGAAGGAATTCCAAAGCAGTACCAATAAGGTGGGTGGAGTGATAACTGGCTTTGGAACTGAAGAAAAGCTTGGTCCTTTAGGGGCAGGGTGAATGTCTAGAGGTGGAATGGATACCACCTGAGGACCAGCATGATCAACATCCACATGTTCTGGAGCGGTAGCAAGGTGCTTAACCACCCTTGGGGAACCAGGAGAGGATGGAAGGTTCCTCTTCTTGTTGGTAACCTCAGAAGCACTGTTAGGTGCTGACCAAGAGTGTTCAACATGAGGAGATGTATGTTTAGGACGGGGAGGACTTTTTACCTGGTCAGACACAGGAGAACCAGTAGGAGGTCTCTGGCTTCTTCCTTTCTTTGGCCTGGTAGAATGCAGAGCACCAGAAAAGCTCACACCAGGTTGGACATACGAGTACATCTCCTTTACTCTTCTTCTGGCCTCTTTAAAACTGACCCTGTTCTCGTTTCTAATGGCAATGACTTCTCTCTAATAGAGAAAGAAAGTGCATTGCTGTGATGTTGCAGGGTGTTCTCCACCACAGTTAGGACAGCATGGCTGTTGAGAACAGGGCATCTGGTGATAATCCAATCCACAATTCACACACAACCTTGCCTGTTTACAAAACCTGCTTACATGGCCAAAGCATTGGCAATGGAAACATAGCCGTGGGTTTTCAACGTAAGGCTTGATTGGGATGTTAAGATACAGCCTTAATGTACTTGGGCGGTTCCAATCTGTTGAAGGTCAGGATTATGGTAGCGGTAGTTAACCTAGCCAAGCTGTTGAAGGTCAGGATTATGGTGGCGGTAGGTAACCTAGCACCATTCACAAACCTGGAAATGCGGTGGGCACTTACAACCTTCTGATTGGTAAGTTTTGATACCAGCCTGTCAACATTGTAATCTATTAACTCTCCCAATCAGATAACACCTTTATAGGTGTTAAATATTGGGTACAAAGTAGAGGACATGTCTACAGAAGCTAAAGACTGTAGGGTCTTAATCCGCTGATGCTGCTCATTTGATTTTGCCTAGACTATCAATGCGCCATCATTA
This sequence comes from Ceratothoa steindachneri, assembly GCA_963969495.1. Lineage (NCBI taxonomy): Eukaryota > Metazoa > Arthropoda > Malacostraca > Isopoda > Cymothoidae > Ceratothoa > Ceratothoa steindachneri. The sequence goes on along the minus strand of OZ018324.1, from coordinate 200,899,072 downwards.
CGTGGCCATACACGGGTAGGTTGGCCACATTTCTTAACAAAATCCTCGTAGATGTTGAAGATGTCAGCCATATTAAGAGGACTACCCTTCACTTTCAAGACTAAAAATCGGTTGTAATCCAACTCAGGGTCGACTTCTGACCCAAAAGGATCAAAGTGTCTATCATCAGGGTCCAAGGCACGATGACCAGTATGGTCTCTGCGAGTTATTTTTGTTAAATTTACCCATATAAGTAAATATTTTATTTTGGGCATGCACCAAATTGTCATTGTGAGTCCAAAGAGTGCCCATACAGCCCAGATGGGGTAATCCACCCACCCCCGAATCCCACTGTCATTTTAAAAATAGCGGAGCCACATAACAGAGATTCTCTGGACTGCGGTGCAAAGACCAGCCAGAAACAAAATGATGACCCAAGCAACCAAACCTTCTCTAAGGCACGGTCCTGCAGACGATGCCCCCCAGTATGCGCATCCGTTGACCCGTACAGAGGCAGAAGTAAGAAAGGATCAGTCCAAAAGCGTAGCCTGGTCAAGTACCAAGCGACTATGGGGCCCGCAAAGCCATAGTCACAACTTCTGTTGAAACGGAAAAAGAAAAAGAGAAGGGAGAAGTGAAAAAAAAGACAAATGTAAAAGAGGGTACCTAAGGTACTAAATAACTAAACTAACTTGTTAAAAATAAAAACTTAAAGCTAACGAACTATCCAAACAATGGGAGTTGCTCAACACAGAATTTCCTGAACTGTTAATGTATGGGTACAGTGCACATTATATTAACCTTCTTGAGAAAGAGCAAATGGCATTTAAAATAACAAAAGATTAGCTATTTGTGAAGCTATCAATACTAAAAACATCTGAAGAAAGTAAGGATAGTTAATGACAAATGAATCTAGAATACAAATAAAAATTCTTAAGAACATTTAGCTATCAATTAATTTTGACTAAAAGTAAAAAAGCCATTAAAATCCAATAAAACCCCCCAAAACCCAATACCCAGTGGGTTTTTTTAGGTCGGTTTTATTGGGTTTTTTTTTATTGCCAACCCTGGTTGTAACATGCACCACAAGGTCTTTCTCAATTTTGGGTGGTTGCTAGTTGCCCTCCACCCATGGAGTAGGTGTGGCTTTGGTTTCCTCACCCCAGGTGCATCACTTTACATTTTTCCTTGTTAAAACTCAAAAGCCATTTGTTACTTCATTCATGCAGTATGTCCTGGTCATCTTGAAATCTTGTTTTGTCATCTGCCATCTTTATTCAACTGTACACCTTGGCATTGTCGGCAAACAGTTACCCTGTGGACTCCAGATTTTTGAAGATGTCATTTATAAAGGTGAGGAAAAGAACTGGTCCCAGAACACTCACCTGTGGGACTCCATTCCATATCTCCCTCCAACTTGAGTGCATACCTTTTACTGATACCTGTTGTTTGCTATTTCTAAAGAAAGCTTCGATCCAGTAGAGCACCTTTCCTCTGATCCCAACTGCCTGAAGCTTGGCAAGCAATCTTTTTTGAGGAACTGTGTCAAAAGCTTTCTTGCAATTGAGGTAGACGACATCCACACAGTCCTGTTCTTCCACAGCTGTCTCCAGGTTTTCTAAGAACTCCATGAACTTGGTGAGGAATAATCTACTCACTCTGAAACCATGCTGGTGTCTCGTGAAGAGGTTGTTCTGCTCTAGGTGGTCAACTACTTCTTTTCTTATGTTTCTCAAGAACTTGCAGGGTACCAAAGTCAGGCTCACTGGGTGGTAGTTTAGGAGATCAGCTTTGTTTCCCTTTTTGTAGATTGGTGTCACATTTGCTGATCTCCAGTCCATGGGGACGATGCCAGTTTCTAATGATTTATTGAATATCATCCACAGTGGTTCAGCCAGAATGGATTCCTTCAGGACAGTAGGGTGCATCCCTAAGGTTATCCACAAGTTCCTTCACATCCTCTATTGTGAAAGTGCATGTCCTCAGTCCTCTGCCCTCAAAAACTCTTGCAATCCTTGGGACATTGTCATCCTCTGTTTGGAAAACTTTTTGGAATTCCTCATTTAGGAGTTCACAGGCATCTAAGTTTGTTGTGGTTAGAGACTCATCTGTTCTCCTCAGCTGTAGCACCTCTTCTTTGATGGTAGTTTTGCTCCGACAGTAGGCGTAAAATGCTCTTGAGTTAGTCTTGACTTCTCAAGCAAGACTTTGCTCAAATCTTTGCTTGGCAGTGCTCACAGCTGCTGTGGAGAGATTTCTTCTTCTGCAGTAGGCCTGGTATCGAGTTCTGTTCTTTCTTATCCTGTATCTTTTTCAGGCTTTTTCCTTTGCCTCTATTTTACCTTGTACTGAGGCTGTCATCCACTTTGGCTTCCGGGTGTTGCCCTGTTGGAGGTTTGTTTGACAAGGCACATATTCAAAGACTGCTGAGTTGTAAGTGGATAAAAAGAATACCCACATTTCTTACACAAATTTTTATTAAAGTATTCAGTCCAGTCAATCCAGTCTAGGTATTGATTCATGTTGACATAGTAACCTTTAAAGAAGCTGTATTTCCATGAAGCAGAATTGTTTGCCACTACCAATTCTGTGACAGCTGGTCACAGATTGGTATCCCCATCACCTAGGGGCCATGCCCGATACCATACAGGTCCAGCCATGGGCCCTCCCACCCACCTCTCTTCTCCAGTCTCCATACTATGCCAGTGTTGGGTTTCTTGCTGGTTCCCAAGCCGGTGTGGGTTTCTTCTCCAAGGTTCCCAAGCCTTCAAGTGCATTTCTAGCTGGTTCCAAAGTCATGTGTGGGTTTCTTATCTGAGGTTCCCAACCTTTGCAAAAATGTAGGTCAGACTAGTCATTTTCAGCACCTCAAAGCATATAGCAACTGAGTAAAGGCCCCCTAAAAATACCTCCATGAAACTGCCAGTCCCGGTTTCGGTGTTTGGGGTCAAAAGCAGTGGTACTGTATCTTGGAAACTATAGCAGCTATAGAGCTGAAATTTTGCACAGGTCTGTTTGGGCCAAGTACCAACTTGTGTACGAAATTTCATCAAAATCTGAGATGGTGAGGTAGGGCCAATTACTAAAATTGGACTGCTTGATATAGAATGAGCCAGTGCACAAAGCGATGCTCCATATAAAAAAAGTGCACCAGGCCATCAGGGACCCCAACTTGCAAGACCAAACTCACAAAATCGGTCAAATTAGACAAGAGTCATAAACCTGCCTCGGCAGTTTCACGACCCAACAAAGATTTAAGATGCCCTTGGGTAGGCTCTTACAGCTTTTTTCATTACATTTGGGTATATTTATATCAGGCTCCAAAATCCATCACATATAGTGTTGCTCAGAGGGGCCTCCACTGTTTACATCATCACATACAATCAGTTGTTAGAAGTTCAATTTTGAAAATGCTTACATTTTCACTAATTTTCACATGTTCAGGTAACTTGTTATACAGTCTTGGAGCAGAAAATTTAAAAGCCCTTGAGCCAACACCAGCATTAAATCTAGGTTTTACTAACCTGTTCTATCTGTTGCACATCTTACAACCATATTAGAACCTATCACATAATCCTTAAGTACCCTCATTCATGGCAAGATAGGTCAGTGTACATATCTTAAATATAATTCTAGCCCTAATAGGGAGCCAATGAAGACCAATCAGTACTGGATGATCCTATCATATGGAGAGATACCTTTATTTAGTCTAGCAGCTCTATTAATATCTTGTAACCTTCTTAATTGATATTTAAGTTGATTATAAAAAATTTAATTACACGTAATAAATTATTTATAACAAAATTATGCATTAACATTTTCAGAGAATTTTGATCTACGTACTTCTTTAAAAAACCAATGTTTCTTAAGTGATAATTAGTAATTTTAGAAACTTTACTAATATGATTTTGAAATGTTAAATGTCTATCAATGATTACCCCTAAGTCTTTTACACTGTCAGTTATTTTCACCTCAGTACTGTTTATTTTCATAATTTGGAGAACCCCAAGTTTCTGAATATTTGTCATTGAACCAAAAATTATACACACCGTCTTATTTTCATTTAACTTTAACCACTTAGACCTCATCCACTTCTTAATGTCATGATCCTTCCCAGTTTTTCCTGTGTTGAAAATATTACATATAGAAAAATAAAATTGCGTATCATCAGCAAAGAGCTTAAAACTAACACCATGGTTCTCTAAAATATACGACAATTCTATTGTATAAATACAAAAAGGAATGGGATCCAATACACTTCCCTGGGGCACTCCTCTAACAAGAGGTTCAGCTTCAGAAATTGTATTGTTCACCTGAACACAGAAACTTCTATTTTCAAGGTAAGACTTAAAATATTCAAGAGCATCATCAACCACACCTATACATCCCAAGTTTTACAATAACAGGCTATGAACAAGTGTCAAAGGCTGCACTTAAATCTAAGAGAATCAATATACCACACTCTCCATTGTCCATCATCTCCAAGAGATCACTAATCACAGCACATATAGCAGGCTCTGTAGAATATAGTCTCCGATAAGCAGATTGACTATCAAGCAAAATATTTATTCTATTTAAATGATCCACTAGTTGATCTAAAATAACATTTTCAATTACACAGAATAATTTTAATCACATTTTCTGGTGACTTAGATTTATTGCCAATTTTAATTCATTTTTTTATGCTGATTTCAAATATATAATCCATTTTTCCTATATACTATAGTTATTCTGTAATTTCTATTTTCTCATTTCCTTTAAAACTGCCCTCCGGATGGACAGAGAGGGTGCTTGGAGAAAGTACCCACAATACTGGGAGAGTATTTTTTTTAATAACCTTTAAGGGCTCAAGGATTTTTTGCGCGGTACACAAGCATCGGTTTTAATTTAAAATCCCCTGCCGCATTTCCACCCAATAAAAGTGTCAGACGATCTTTTGAAACTTTATATCCAGGGCATGACTTTTCATTTGCTGATATAAAAGTGTGTGTTGGCAATTTTTTCCAAAACGATCCTGTTTCGTCGACACTGAATATTTGTTCATCTTTATATCCACCATTTTCTATAATATCATTTAATTTGTGAGGATATTTTAAAGCAGCCTCTTTATCTGCACTCGCACTTTCACCAACAATATGCACATTATGAAGGCCAGTTCGTTTTTTAAAACGATAAAACCAACCACGACTTACATTAAAATTTTCACTAGTTCCTCCCCCTTCTTCATTTTCTGCTGTTCCATTTTTTTTCAAGTCAATGTAAAGACTCCTCACTTTCGCTTGAATTTCCATTTTACTTAGTGGAATTCTTTTTTTATTTAAATCTTCTACCCATATCGATAATAGTTGCTCCATGTTTACCATTAGCGAGCTTCTGTTTTTAGTTAAAGATTTTGATAAATAAGATGCTGTAGCCATTCCATGCGATTTATAGTGCTTTCTTTTTTATAATTTTTTGAACTGATGATTCAGCAATATGTTTCTCACATGCAATTTTGGCATGTGATACACCTTCCTCATGAAGCTTTATTATATTGAGCTTCTGTTCTAATGTTAGCCACTTCCATTTCTTAGGCACAGAAACACTTTCACTCGCTTTTCTTTTTGTGCTCATGTTTATAAAAGGGTGTTTATAATTTTAGAAATGATGATAAGCACGCCTTCACTCGCATGTGGCTCGTTATTTACTGAGGTAGGTGAGGAGAACCGCACGACTGTGCACAAGGCATATGTCAGTGCTACAAACTAACATTTTATTCTTTTCGCATGTAAATTATGGATTTTATTAAAAGGGTCTTGAAATGAAAAACCGTACTATAGCAAAACCCAGACTAAACAGGGTATTGCTGTATTACACCAGATTTTATAACCTTAGAATCCATGATCAGTCATGTTTTTTCTTCTGTCAATTTCTAATTCAAATAATCTAGTTTCTACTATTTACAGTACAACCTACTACACTTTCACCACCTCTTACACAATTAATTAATACATTTAACAAAGTTAGACTTACAATCCTTATTTCTATGCTCATCTCCACAAACCACAGAATCACCATTCTTTTTATAGTTACAGTCCTTCTCCACATGAACAGACCTTTTACAATAATAGTATGTCATCACATGAAATCGATCCCACACTTTATATCTAGCCCATTTTAAGCAAATAATGTCATTATGCTCATGAAGTGTCTTGCTCACATCTGAAGTACACTTAAATGATGTAATGTACAGTATCACCCATTGCAGGCCTCTTTGCTACCAGGTCAATTTTACCATCAATACAATTTACATAATCATTTTTACATATAAAGTACTCCAGAATTTCATCTTCGCTCTCCTCCTTTTAGACATTATATATCATGAATTTAGGTTGAATTTTCTTAACTTTATACATTTCAAGTCCACTCACATTCTCAATTTTATTCACTGTTTCATTCATTTTAGACTCATATTACTTCGTTATAAGTAAATTTAGCAAAAATTGAGCTGAATGACATTTCTTCTATAACCTTTATTAACTAGAAGAGTCAAAAACCCTGGGAATGATGGCGCTATCATCATTTCAATTTACCCCAAATACTATTTAATTGTTTACTCATCAGTGCTGATCCAAAGGCTATACTGGTCTCAAACTTTGTTCATTTTAACATCTTTTTTTTCTTAGTGTAAAACAATTATTTATTATAATAAGAACTTGCTTCAAGAAAAGGTAACAAAAGAGAATATCCAACAACATGGCTACTGCAGATGCCTCCACCGTAAACCAAACAAACAAAAATATCTGTGCAGCATGTGGCAATGACGATGACATAGCTCATGCCATTCGTTGCAATGACTGGATACACTCCTGCACACAACTCCCCCCTGTATCAGCTCATGTACCTAGTGAAAATGAGCAGGAAGTATACCTGTGAGAAATGTTGTGCCTCAAAATTTTGTGATAAGTGGACAAGGGAAGCTCAGGAAACCCATGATGCTATAAATTGGCAGGCAAAACCAAAAATAAAAACAAACTCTGCCATCCAGGTAACCCAATTAAGTCCACCTAACTTAGACCTAGGCCCACCTCTAGGCATCACCCCCACCCAATTAGCTTAACATCAAGGTCAAGCAGTGCAGGAAAAATACCCAAAGGCCTTCCTGTGCAAGACAACTATGCAAATGACCAGTGATGGACAACTACAAGTACAACAAAGAGAAATACCAGCTTGAAAACCACATAAGGTCCCCACACCATCCAAAGATGCCTCACCCCCTGCAGTACAGCCCGCAGAAACTGGAGGTACCGGGGAAACCAGATCAGCAGTGAAGGCTACCACAAGATCAGGCGAGCCCGCTACTGGTGAAACTGACCCAGACAAATTCAATGATACAGTAAGAATAAAAAAAAGAGGAAATTAGCTGCATGTATACATTTCTTGAACAATGAATGCCGATATGGTTATGCTGACAGAGGGTGTAAACTCGCACATCCACAGCTATGCCCAAAGTTCATGAAGCACGGGTTGGAGGAGAAAATTGGTTGCAAGCTTGGGTGTAAGTGTAAAGACTATCACCCCTTTGTATGCAGGAACTCCCTACATAGAAGAGAATGCGACCACATTGATTGTAGGCTCCCCCACTTAAAGGGAACCAAGAGGCCAAACAACCCAACTAGAGGATTGGTCTCAGAGCAGAAAAAAGGTAAAAGGCCTCCACTTGATACCCCAGGCCAGCCAGATAGCCAGGACAGCACAGCATGGAAGCCTACAACTAGCCAACAATCAATTTGGGAGCATAAAACCATCACAAACGCAAACTTTGGATGTATGCCAGACCAAGGCATTTTTTTTCGCAAGCAAATCATGGAGCGAATGCTGCACCTAGAAAAACAGTCGCAAGTAATGATGGGGGCGACTCCTGGCTCAGACCAAAGCGCCTTGCAAGCCAACGTGCAGCTGCCACTAAATTTTTATGTGAGCAACATTAGAGAGCTTTACCACCAAAATAACCAATGTAAAGTGCCTTTGCTAGAAGAAACTACAAGAGAAGATAAGTAACTTTTTCTAGCCCTCACTGAAACACACCTAACCAAAAACATTCTGGATGCAGAAATCAATATACAAGACCACCTTATTCAAAGCGGATAGGGTGGACAGAAGTCATGGGGGCATTGCCTTATACTTAAGGGAAGATATGGCTGCAAATACAGAAATGCTTGTATCCTTCTCAAATGGCACAACTGAGTTGCTCGCAGTGCATGTGAGGAAGATAGACACTCTTCTAGTGATCATTTATAGGCCCCCAAATACCACAGAAAAAAAACTCAGGGAGGTAACAACAAAGGTGTGGGCACTACTACAAAATTTGCCAACAACAACCACAGAGGTCATTTTCACTGGGGACTTCAACTTGCCCTGCAGGTATGTTGATACACGTCATAAAAGAACTTCACATGTAAAATTATAGCTCTGTACTTCAAACAGTTCCAGAGATATGCCCCACATAATTTGGGGGGTGTTTTAGAGACTATGTCGATTTTTCAAATTTACTTACATTGTGGCCTCATAAAATATGTAGTTTGAAAGATATAGGTCTGAAAAGTTCAGGTCCTACAGAATCAAGGCCTTAGATTCCCAAAAAAGCAATCAAAACCAGTCTATCTCTAACCATCAAAGAGTTATAAGCTAGCAAAAACTGAAATATTGAATAAATCATCACATCTGAACCAACTTCCGATTCAAAATATTCATGCTTAGAAACAATACTAAAAGTTATAACTGATAGGATATGATGATATATGTCTTTCATTGTATTTAAAACCATTTCTGGCAGAGAAACACACATAGCAGCTGAGAAATAGTGTTTTAAATATAGTCAATTTTCATGATTTTTAGAGAATGACCTTGACCTTTTTGACTCCATGGAAACATGAAGACCCCCTTCAAATTTTTTGTGCTTGAAGGGAAAGGTCTATACACTAGCTATACTAAATATCTTATTTGTTCCATTATTCCTTCCTTCATTTTCACAATGCTGAATTCAGCATTACAGCAGGGTCCCTTTATATCATGAATTCTGTATAACATGGTTTCTATTTGAAACCTCTGATATTTTTGGCTTCTAATGTATTGGGCTGATAGTTAGGGATGCTTGTAATGATATTTCAATATTAGCATTGAAATTCCAATTTGCTTAGCAGGATGAGTTTTGCAGGATGGCTGATGCAAAAGCTGAATCTAGCAAATGCTGTATTGGAAATTATCTGAAGGAGGATTGCCACAGCACTAATTTTTCATGGAAAAAAGGTGTCTTATCTTTGGAAGACTTATCCAATGACAGTGTTAAATTGTTAGAAGTAAGAACTGGATATAAATGCAAAGGTAACTCACTTTGTTATCATCATGAGAAAGTCTTTTTAAGTAGATATCAAAGTTTGCAGATAAGTTGTGCTGACCCATTCCAGAAGCATAAAAAGCGAGTGACTGGTAAGTAGAAATTCATTAGTTTTTTATGTAAAGTTACATTTTAGAAATAAGTTTAATTCCACATTATAGGGGCCTTGATATATGATATGATTTATTTATACACAAAATACAAAACTCAAAATATGCACTAAACCAAGCTAGAGATCTAAAGAAGAAATCTGGAATCCTTGCACGACCCGACGCCTATCTAGGGAGTAAGACACTGTCACAAGATATTATTACTGCTGATGAATTGTTTTATCAAGATGATGAGTTTTCCAGAATGTGCCCAGGAAAGAAAGACTTTGTTTCTGTCAGAATCAATGGTGAAAAAGTTTGCAAACAGAAAAGACTGATTTTGGTAAACATCGCAGAATTGTACGCAATTTTCAAGGTGAAGTTACCCAATTTTAAGATTGGTATATCAAAGTTCTTTGAGTTTCAGCCCAAATGGTGTGTACATGTGGGGAGTAAGAGCTCTCACTCTGTTTGTGTGTGTGAGAAACACCAGAATGCCAAGTTGTTACTCGATGGGTTACCCACCGCCGCCGTCAACGGTACTGATTACAAAGATATTTTGTCAATGGCTATTTGTGACATATCTAAGCGGCACTGTATGTTGAGAATCTGTGAAAAATGTCCTGGTGTTCAGAAAATTAGAGAACATTTGATGTCTGTGTTTACTACTAATGAGCAAGAGCTTGATGATGATATATCATATAAACAGTGGGTTAGGAATGAGTCAAGTAAAACAACTCTGGAAACATTGTCTTGTACAGTTGAGAATTTTATTGGCAAGTTCTGTTCTGTGTATGAAGCAGTGCTTTCTCACCAGTTCATCACAAAAGCTCAAGCACAGCATCTAAGCAGCCTGAAAGAAGCCATTTCTGAAATTACTGGGCTTTTGTTGTTAGACTTTGCTGAAAATTAGTTTTGTTGTTCAAGATGCAGTTCAAGGCCACCACTGGGATAACAGTCAAGCCACACTGCACCCATTTAACATAAGAACATAAGAAAAGAAGGAGACTGCAAAAGACCATTCATGGCCTACACTTGGCAGCTCCTGTTCCATTCAACACACAAAAGATTTCTCCTCTACTACATTGTAAATGATAAGCTGAAAGTTTTGAATATGTGTGTGATATCAGATTGTATGAATCATGAAACCAATACTGTTCATGCTTTTCTAGAAGTTGTTATCAAACATATCAAAACGGTGATGCCCACTTTTACAGATATACAGTACATCAGCAATGGTGCTGCTTCCCAGTATAAGAATTACAAAAACCTTGTGAATCTTTGCTACCACAAAGATGATTTTGGAATACCTGCACAGTGGAATTTCGTTGCCACTAGTCACAGTAAGAGTCCCTGTGATGGCATAGGTGACACTGTCAAACATCTAGTTGCACGTGCTAGTTTGCAGGCCACTATCTCTGGACAAATTCTAACCCCTCTAGAAATGCATGATTGATGTGTCATCAATGTAAAAGGTATAAAATTCTTTTATGTATCAGTGACAGATGTCATCAATAGTTGTGAACGGTTCAAGTTAGAGGAAAGGTATGTCATGTGTCTACAGTCCCAGGTACACATTCCCATCATAGTTTTGTGCCAGTTGGGGACATGAAACTTGAGATTAGGTGAATTTCAGTAGACACCATCTTTAAAACAGTTCAGATGGGAGGCTTGCAGGGTATCAAGCCACAAGATGATAGTGCTTTTGAGGTAGGAAAGTATGTAGCTTGCATGTATGATGAAGACTGATATATTGGGTTTGTAGAAGATCACTGACAAACAGCATGACTTGCTTGTCAACTTCATGCAGAAGGGTGTAACAGAGCAGTCACTTTCATGGCCACGGAAACATGACATCTGCTGGATTCCTTTCCAAGATGTAATCTGCACAGTTGATGTCCCTAGTGCCCAAGGAGCAAGTGGCAGGTGGTATTTCTTGTTGAATTCCAATTTGCAAAGAATCCTGCAATACTGTGAGAAATCATAGATATCTGATTGATCAATCTGTTTGGAAAGGAACTACCTGCATGATGATATAGAAGTACTGTTAGTGTTTTTGTTCATTTCATGGTTATAACATAGATATATTTTGTGGCACATACAATATCATACTTTCCATTAGTCCATACAGTAAGGTGTGTAAATACGATAAGTAAATTAGCTAAATCAATGGTGAAATGGTCTGTCCTAATATCCACGAATAAAGGATGGAACAAATAAGATATTTAGTATAGCTAGTGTATAGACCTTTCCCTTCAAGCACAAAAAATTTGAAGGGGGTCTTCATGTTTCCACGGGGTCAAAAAGGTCAAGGTCATTTTCTGAAAATCATGAAAATTGACTATATTTGAAACACTATTTCTCAGCTGCTATGTGTGTTTCTCTGCCAGAAATGGTTTTAAATACAATAAAAGACATATATCATCATATCCTATCAGTTATAACTTTTAGTATTGTTTCTAAGTATGAATTTTTTGAATCGGAAGTTGGTTCAGATGTGATGATTTGTTCAATATTTCAGTTTTTGCTAGCTTATAACTCTTTGATGGTTAGAGATAGACTGATTTTGATTGCTTTTTTGGAATCTATGGTCCTGATTCTGTAGGACCTGAACTTTTCAGACCTATATCTTTCAAACTGCATGTTTTATGAGGCCTCAAAGTTGGCGATTTTGAAAAATCGACTTAAGTTTCTAAAAAGCCTCCAAAATCACGTGGGCCATATCTCCGGAACCATTTGAGGTACAGAGCTATAAATTTTGCATGTGAAGTTCTTTTATGACATATATCGACATACCCAAAAATGAAGAAAATCCAAGATGGTCACCGGTTTGGCATTGCCTGATTTCATGCCGAATGACTGCTGCAGATTTTGGCCATCGATGAAAATCGATGGAGGACCCAGAGAGGAGAAATATCAAGCAGAAGAATTCCAGTCCATCATGGAAAGTTGCTATCTAATCCAGTCCATCGAGGAGCCCACTAGAGGTAAAAACATTAGACCTGGTACTAAGCAACAACTTTGAGCTTGTACACTCTTATGAAATAATTAAAACATTAATGTCTGACCACAACCTCATCAAAATCTACACCAACCGTCACCAAACACCCTCAAGACCTCAGGCATCCATAAACCAGCGCACAAGTCAATCCCTCAGTGATCTCAACTTCTATAGTGAAGAAGTAAACTTGGAAAAGCTAAGAAGTGAACTTGAAATTGATTGGACACCACTTCTCAGAGGAAAGAACACAGAAGAATCTCTTGAAGAAATGCCTAGAGGTATGCACAAACAATGTACCTCAAAAAACATCAAAGTAAAAAAACCAAGAAAGCAGATCCCACGGTGCAGAACTTTAATGAAGCAGAGGTCCAAAATAAGAGTAAAGCTTAGAGAGACATCACACCCATACGGTATCACGGTATTCAATTATCCAATTCAAAACTCTACCACATATCCCATGCATTTTTAATTTGTGAACTAGTCTCCTATGTGGAACCTTATCAAAAGCTTTGCTAAACTCCTAGTAAATTACATCAACATTCTCTCCCTTATCTAATTGTTTAGTAACATAATCCATAAAATCTAATAAATTTGTTAAAGACGATCTACCTCTTCTAAACCCATGCTGAGTATTATTTATTAACCTACCACACTCTAGATGGTCAGAAATCCCCTCCTTAACTATCTTCTCAAGAATTTACATTGTCCTAGTTTGCCACATATTCCAAGAGCTTTGGTCTTGTGGAGGAGTATTCCATGATCCACTTTATCGAAAGCTTTGGCAAAGTTGAGATATACGACATCAGCGTTTTCTGGATCTTGAATGTCTTGTAGAACTTTTTTGTGATGGGTCAGCAACTGTGAAAGGCAGGAATGTCCTTTTCTGAAGCCATGCTGCCCATCATTGAAAGCTCCTGTGTCTTCCATGAAACCGGCTATTCTGGATCTAATTATTCTTTCAATTTTCTTTATTAGATGTGAGGTTAGCACTACTGGTCTGTATTTTTTGCCAAGCCTTTACTACCTCCCTTGAAAACTGGTGTGATACCCATTTTGAGTGCTTGTGGTACTGATCCAGCTTCCAATGATTTTTCCCATATTAGTTTCAGTGGCAAGGCTACTTGGTACTTGCACTGCTTCAGGAGTTGAGTGTGGAAGCTGTCTGATCTGTCGTCCGAGTTCGGTACAATTTTGTCAATTGCTGCAGCTATGTCATTGGTTGCTATTGCCACTGATGAAAGCATGTGTGTCCCCCCTTGAGGTTCTTCAAAGAATGAAGATGGATTCATGATTTTCTTTTCTGCATCTGGTGGCCTGAAGACGCTTTCATACTGGAGTTTAAGCCTTTTGGTTATTTTTCCTGGTTGGTTATCCAGTTCCCCATTGTCTTTCAGGAGTGGGCCTATGGAGGATGTGGTATTTAGTTCTTTTTTTGGCAAAGGAATAGAAGAATTTACTATTCTTTTGAATGTTTGCTATTGCCATTGACACTTCACCCATCCTTTGCTCTTTGTGTAATAGGATAAGCTTTCTTTCAATATCCTCAAGGTGTCTTTGCAGTTTGGTGATACCGTATGGGTGTGATGTCTCTCTAAGCTTTACTCTTATTTTGGACCTCTGCTTCATTAAATTCTCCTGCACCGTGGGATCTGCTTTCTTGGTTTTTTTACTTTGATGTTTTTTGAGGTACATTGTTTGTGCATACCTCTAGGCATTTCTTCAAGAGATTCTTCTGTGTTCTTTCCTCTGAGAAGTGGTGTCCAATCAATTTCAAGTTCACTTCTTAGCTTTTCCAAGTTTACTTCTTCACTATAGAAGTTGAGATCACTGAGGGATTGACTTGTGCGCTGGTTTATGGATGCCTGAGGTCTTGAGGGTGTTTGGTGACGGTTGGTGTAGATTTTGATGAGGTTGTGGTCAGACATTGATGTTTTAATTATTTCATAAGAGTGTACAAGCTCAAAGTTGTTGCTTAGTACCAGGTCTAATGTTTTTACCTCTAGTGGGCTCCTCGATGGACTGGATTAGATAGCAACTTTCCATGATGGACTGGAATTCTTCTGCTTGATATTTCTCCTCTCTGGGTCCTCCATCGATTTTCATCGATGGCCAAAATCTGCAGCAGTCATTCGGCATGAAATCAGGCAATGCCAAACCGGTGACCATCTTGGATTTTCTTCATTTTTGGGTATGTCGATATATGTCATAAAAGAACTTCACATGCAAAATTTATAGCTCTGTACCTCAAATGGTTCCGAAGATATGGCCCACATGATTTTGGAGGCTTTTTAGAAACTTAAGTCGATTTTTCAAAATCGCCAACTTTGAGGCCTCATAAAACATGCAGTTTGAAAGATATAGGTCTGAAAAGTTCAGGTCCTACAGAATCAGGACAATAGATTCCAAAAAAAGCAATCAAAATCAGTCTATCTCTAACCATCAAAGAGTTATAAGCTAGCAAAAACTGAAATATTGAACAAATCATCACATCTGAACCAACTTCCAATTCAAAATATTCATGCTTAGAAACAATACTAAAAGTTATAACTGATAGGATATGATGATACATGTCTTTTATTGTATTTTAGTCAAAATCCAGAGATATTTATTGCAGAGGCATTGAAAAACTAGTTGAACGTTGGTAAGAAGTCGTAAATAACAACGGAGAATACATTATTGATTAAATTGTATATTGTTATCAATTAAAAATGAAGTATTCTAAAATTGTTAATGGTAATGAATAAATTTGATAAAACCGCAAGAACTTATTCCTCAACCCAATATATTACGATTGATTTGGATTTTGATGAGTCTTGATGATGATGGTTTTTGTTTTTGACACATTCCTGAATATGGTTTGAATTGTATATTGTAGATGCATGATCTGACACAATCCTATAGATTGTTAGAATTATATATTGTAGATGCATGATCTCACACAATCCTATGTATGCATTTTGTGGGTGGGTTTTGACAGATGCGGATGACCTTTGATAGGCCCTTGTGGCTTTTGTCATCCATGAAATTATGTTATAGTTTTCTCCACAACAGAGAACAATGGATAGTTGTGGAAGGGGAGATATCAGATGCCAGCTGGGTCATTAGCGGGATTCCTTAGGATTCTGTGTTGGGCCCCCTACTCTTCCTAATCATGATTGGGGACATTGACCAGGACCTGGAACATTCCACCGCTACATCCTTTACTGATGACACTAGGGTATCCAAGAAAATCTGCCGCAACCAGACGTACAGTCCTTACAACAAGACTTAGAAGTGGGTGGAGACCAACAACATGGCACTCAATGGGGAAAAGTTTGAGCTCATAAGATATAGGAAAAAAGAAGAACTTATACGCTTGACAAAGTACAACTGCAGCCAGCAGAACATTGAGGCTAAGGAGGTGGTAAAAGACCTGGGGGTAAATATGAGCAAAGATGCCACCTTCTCACACCATATCACAAAAATAACAGGAAAAGCAAGGCAGCTATCAGGCTGGATCCTAAGAACCTTCCGCTCAAGTGAGCAATGTATGGTCTCTATAGAAAGCTTTAGTGCTACCCCATCTGGAATACTGCTGTCAATTATGGTCCCCTAACAAAATTGCAGAAATAGCTGAACTGGAAGGCCCACAGCGAACTTTCAAAAGCAAGATCCAGGGAAAGCAACATCGGTAATACTTCAGATTTGGGGCGCACGGTAAGTGGCACTGTTAGTAGGCTACAATATATCTCTTATGACGTCAAACAGTAGCTTCAGATATGACCAATCATGGCATTATATTTTTTTATTGTTTTGGGGTTTTGTAAATTTTAGTCTGTATTATCTACTAAATATCTAGGCCTCTGCTCGTTTATAGTTTTTTCTAAGTTAGTAAGGTTTCTTGATGTCTTAGCATTTGTTTCTCTTTCATTATGGCTTTTTCGTGCTCTATAACGCCGTAATTGTTCACATATGACACTACCGTCTGACATCATAAGACATATATTGTAGCCTATAAACAGCACCACCTACTGTGCGCCCCCAAACTGAAGTGTTACCATCATCTATACCTGGAAGATTTTAGAAAACAGGGTTCCTAATGTCAACATCACTGCAAAAAGACACCCAAGAAGAGGAAGGCTATATTATGTTGAGACTACCCCAGGAACATCTCAAAGAATTAAAACCTTGACACACCATAGTTTCACCTACAGTGGAACACGACTCTTCAACTGCATCCCGGGAAATCTCAGGAACCTGAGTGGTATATCACCTGACACGTCCAGCCACCGCCCGGACAAGACCCCAGACCGACCACCCATGCGAGTATGGCAGGATGCGATTCTAGCTTATTTGGGGGGCTACTTTTCGGGGGGTTTCTGCTATTGCACTGGCCAATCACAGATCTGTATTCAGTTTTGTCAATGACCAATCAGAAAGTTCTATTTATTTCAAGGCTTTTTGTGCTTTTTATATTGATCAAAACTAGGTTTTTCTTTTATTTTAGATGGAGGGATGAGAGCTGGATGGCCTCAGTGGAGATCCATCTCAGCTGTGTCAATAACAGATGGAATACCACATCAAGAATAGAGAAATTATTGGTAAATATGTAGATGAGCGGCCCGGCCAGAAAAAATTATTTTGTGTAAATATTATCATTCACCCGAATCAATCATTTCATGACGTCATACCCCCACCCCCAATTATAATTCGCAAAACGATTAAAGGCGCTGACATGTAGTTAAAGCATTCACCTCTGTAAATATAAGAACATTATAAAAATTAGGATTATATACTGGGGGCTGTGCCCCCCAGACCCCCCCCCCCAATTTAAAGAAACTCAGGATCATCGTAGTGCGGTCCATGCATCGTGTTTAACCCCCCATGAGCCGTCCCGTCAAGAGCCAGCGAAGGGTTTCTGCCCCAGTCCTTAACCGTCTGCCTTGGGAGTAGGTTCATCATCAAAGTTTAACACTATATTTCCTCCTCATTAAATTATGTTAATATGCTTTCTTAGAAAATAAATTTTGAATGTGGTATGATGGAGCACAAGGTACATATAGCATATCAATAACTCATGGTACTAATGTAGGGTTAGCTTAGTAAATCTGGAATAACCTAAGTGAATCATAAACGAAATTATAGTTACGTTATCTCTTGACTCACTTTTAGCATCACAATCGACGCAATACTTATTATCTTCGTCTTGTAATAAATTTTCTATAATAGTTCGACATTTCTCTAAAACAAGTCTATTTTTTTCTCTTTCCAGGGCCATTATTTAAGGAATAAAATAAATAAGATGAAGATAACTAAACTTGCAACTAGGATCTACAACACCAATAGTAGGAGGAAGGGAAGAGTAACTCTGGCAGGAAGAGAGATAACGATTGTAGTAGTTGTTATACGAAAATAAGTAAACACCCCCAAAAAGAGCAGTGGTAGGGGTGAATAGAAATAATTGGTTTCATTGAGGGTGAAAAATCCTGCATTTATAATTGTAAAAATATTGGTAAATACATATGAATTAGAAAGTGCATATATTCATTATGGAAGTACATTGCAGTTCCGTAGTATAATAAAGGGTGTTCCAATAATTTGGACCGATTTTAAATGTGAGTTAAGTTTAGGCGTCTAATGTTTTTGTTTTTTCTTTCAGATTTAACCACTTCAGTCTTTGGCAATTTCAACCATGAAAAGATTAAGAATCGAACAATGCGTTAAAGTTATCGAAGCCTATTACGAAAATGGACATTCAAACAGAAACGCATTTCGGGCACTTCGCGATTTTTTTAGTCAACATAATCAACCAACTGAGAGTGTACTTGGGAAAATTGTTCGTAAATTCAAACAATCGGGGTCAGTGGCAGATATGAAAACATCATTGCGTGCTCGTTTACGCCGTTTAGCTGAAAACATTGCTGCAGTGCGCGGGAATGTGGCCGAAGATCCAGACACCTCTATTCGTCATCGCGCGCAGGAATTGAACCTCTCCATAACAACGTTACATTGAATTTTGACAAAATATTTGTCTCTATACGCTTACAAAATTCAATTGACACAATAATTGAAAACTGATAACCATTTGAAGCACCGTACATTCGTCAATTAGGTACACGAGCAAAGATAAGCCGATGATGATTTTTCACAAAATATCATCTTTAGTGATGAAGCCCATTTTCATCTTTGTGGATTCGTTAATAAGCAGAATTGTCGCATTTGGGCTGATGAAAATCCCATGAAGATTGTTGAAAAGACACTGCATCCACAAAAGGTCACTGGTTGGTGCACAATTTTTGCTAGCGGAATCATTGGGCCGTATTTCTTCGAAAATGATGCCGGGAATTCTGTTACGGTGACAGGCGTGCGATACCGTGCCATGATAACCAACATTTTATGGCCTGAATTGAACTCTATGGATGTGGAAGATTTGTGGTTTCAACAGGACGGCGCCACATGCCACACAGCCAATGCAACAATGACTTTATTGAATGAGAAGTTCCCAGGTCGCATCATCTTTCGAAACAGCGAGGTCAATTGGCCACCACAACCGTGTGACTTGACGCCTTTAGATTTTTTTTTGCCTTTGGGGTCATCTCAAAAGTAAGGTGTATGCCAACAAACCAACAACAATTCAACAGCTGAAGGATGAGATGATAAGGCATATTGGTGAGATCGAGAAGCATCTATGCAGAGACGTCATCAAAAATTTTGACCATCGAGTGGAGGTATGCCGCCGAAGCCTTGGCGGACATTTAGGCGATATTATTTTTCACACATAATTGCCATGACTCAAATAACATGATCCAATAGAGAAATCAATAAATTTTCACCAATAACACTGTTTTATCTACTGCTAACTTCGATCTGTCTTAATGGAACACCCTATACAATGATATGAATATATATCTTAGAGTGAAGTACAGCCTAGACTAAGTAAAACGCACAAGGCGATTTTCTTTTTCTTATTTAAGACCATCTTGCCGGACTATAGGAGTGAAGGAAGTTTTAATGACTTGAGAGCTGCTTTCATTTTTTTTTTTTTTAGTTTGTTAGGTCTCAGATGAAAAGAGTGTGTGAGCTTCTGATCATTGGGGACAGAAATCCCACTCGCTTCATTGCTTACCAAGAGAAATGGTCCTTGCTGAATAAATAATTCAGAAGAAGCTTTTTGAAGCGTTGCTAAACATGTTGTTCACCAGAACCATATTAGAGTACGTTCTTCTCTTATTAACAGTTAGTGGGCCCATAATCTTTGTCGTGGAACATTTCGACCATGTGTACTATATAGTTGAGAATAGTAATATAATGATTCCTAACCCTAATCCTAAACATGGCTGTTGTGTAAATGTTCAGACACCGGAGAAGCTTAGAGACCCTTGACCAGATTGAAATACTGTTAAGATTCAACCTTCCTCAGAAAGTAGCATCAACATGGAGGAGATCCTGAGACGTGAGTGGAATGTTCTTCCAGCTTCTTATAAAAAAAAATCTTGCCCTTCTTCGGATCTTCTCCTTCGTGCAACTAACTTTTCAGACATTATGTTTTGTGGAAGGTGTAACTTTCAAGTTTCTTAAGCTTCTTTCATTTTCGACGAGTTTCCTGTTTTTTCCCTGTCTCATTCGAAGGAAAGGATGATCGAGAATCAAACTTAGTGAGGTTCAGGGGATAGGAGCGACAAAATTACGTGTTTTGCTACTCCTATGCGTCCATCCTTATACGGACTATCGGTAGTGCGTAAGTACATTGATTATGTGCTGAATCCGGCTAGTCCGTTTGTCTGTAGGACACACATGTATTCAACTGAAGGGTGTAAATGTAGATACCCTACACAACGGAACTCGAGGTAAGGAAGAGAGAGCTAGTTTAGAAAGTCGAGATAAAGGCTCGATTTTCTCACTGTAATTATGTGGTAGTCTCTATATCTGGACTTAAGTCAGACAGGGGCCAGAGAAGTAAGCATTAGGAAACTGAGAATGTCTGGAGGTAATAAAAGGGCGTGTGAAAAATCATTTCACCATTCTGTAACAAAGATAGCCAGAAGTTAAACAAATATAAGCTTAATAATAGAGATCCGCCTTCTAAAAATATTAGCCAATAGCAAGGTACTGCAGTGTAGACGCCATCCAATCAGAATTAAATAAAGGATTAATTTAAGCCAATCAGGAGGCGAGATAAAGGAATGATCAGCCAATCACGCGCGACAACGTCATTTGTAGGCGGGGCGTGAGGCTGGCTTGATGAAAGTTTCTCCCCCTTTATAAAGGGGTGTAGAGATGTTAAAATAGAGAGTCTTTCAGTATTACTATCGTAATTGTTACGCGTTCATTTTATTCGATAAGTCGATCATTATAATTCCCCGGTTTCTCTACCATTAACATATAGGGGGTGGCAACTATAGCTGAAAACAACCAAGTCAAATCATCATCATAATACCCCCCCCCCCCCCATAACTGGCGACCTTTTGCCGTCGTTCCACAAAAT
The DNA here is from genome assembly GCA_963969495.1 of Ceratothoa steindachneri. Classification (NCBI taxonomy): domain Eukaryota; kingdom Metazoa; phylum Arthropoda; class Malacostraca; order Isopoda; family Cymothoidae; genus Ceratothoa; species Ceratothoa steindachneri. Next base: position 200,878,163 of record OZ018324.1, on the reverse strand, counting down.
TATAACACGAGGAAAATCCAAGGATTTAAGAAGAGAAGAAGAGGGAAAATTAATGATGGAGAACCAGCAAAGTAAACAAGGTGAGTGGGATATGGTAGACGCCGTGGCGATTAAAGCACCTCTATTCAATGAAGCAGCAGTGACGAGATGGTTCAGAATTATCGAGGCACAATTTCACAACTCCAAAGTAACAAAAGGAGAAACTCAATTTTACCAAGTGCTAGCCTCGTTTTCTCTGCAAACGGTGCTCAAATCATCAATAATGGCTCGCAAACAAGACTGGCTGGCGGCACTACCAATAATTTTACTAGGCATTCTTGCCTTACTGAATGATTCGGGATTTTCCCCTTTCACATCGTTAACGGGCATGACACTATTATGCCCCAAACCGCTGGTTTCCACGGACTCGTCCAAAGCACACGGCAAATTTATTAAGGAAATGGCTACAATGATGGCCCAGATAGATTTTATACGCGCATCGGCGAGCAATCTCCACTCAGTGTCAAAGTATTACGTACCACCTGACCTAAAGGATGCATCCTTTAGGACGCCTCTTGAGGCGCCCTAAAGAGGCGCCCTACGCGGGTCCCTTCCTGGTAATCGAAGGCGACAATAAAGTCTTCAAATTGAAATTTACGGATGGGAAGAGAGACACAGTTTCCATAAATAGGCTAAAGCCAGTAAAATTGCCTCCGGCAGGCGAAGACGCAAGACACAATTACCGACAATCCCCGAAGTCCCAGGTTGGCCAGAAGAGATCTGACTCTAATCGCCCAGGAAGAATGGACGAAAGAGAAGAAGATAGTCCTGTCATTTCTCGAGGAACATCTTTCTCACATTCGCTAGCTCTTGTCCTTCCTTGATTGAAGAGTATGGTTATCATCTCAACACTTCTAACTGCCACTCGTTGTCTTGCAACTCTCCCCGTTCGGGCTCGTTTCTCTTTAAGATTTCGTTCCCTTGAGGACAAAGTTTAATCGATTCGCAAGTTCATGTTTCCTCGGTTGGTTTTAATCTTCCAGTTCCCTTCGTAGTTGCTGAGGTTGCTGATTTCCATTGTTGTAACCCTTGCCTGAAAGAATTCCTTCTTATATAGGAAACCACTAGCTGCCTTACGTTGTCCGCGAATTTTACGTTTAAGAAATCAGACATTCTTGGTGCTGGCAGGTTTACTATATATAACGAGTACCTGCGTAAGACTGAGACAACCGAGGAAACATGAACTTGCGAATCGATTAAACTTTGTCCTCAAGGGAACGAAATCTTAAAGAGAAACGAGCCCGAAGGGGGGGAGTTGCAAGACAACGACGAGTGGCAGTTAGAAGTGTTGAGACGATAACCATACTCTTCAATTCAGGAAGGACAAGAGCTAGCGAATGTGAGAAAGATGTTCCTCGAGAAATGACAGGACTATCTTCTTCTCTTTCGTCCATTCTTCCTGGGCGATTAGAGTCAGGCCTCTTCTGGCCAACCTGGGATTTCGGGGATTGTCGGTAATTGTGTCTTGCGTCTTCGCCTGCCGGAGGCAATTTTACTGGCTTTAGCCTATTTATGGAAACTGTGTCTCTCTTCCCATCCGTAAATTTCAATTTAGAGACCTTGAGGAAGTTCAGGTTCCAATTCGAATTCGAGTCCTCTATAGTCATTTAGCATCACGTGTGATCCTTTGTCTGTGAAGTAATAACAAATATTCTATTCAGAGTTTTGTTGATTTGGAGAATTAATAACTTGTATTACAGGTCTTTGACTCTGCCTGTCAAAGACTTTCTCTACATCTCCACGGACCATATCGATGTAGTTGTTCCTCTGCGTTTGGCATGGCTATCTTTTTCCGTTATTATGCCAGGTCCAATCGTGGTGTTTCTTCCTTTTCAAAAGTTGAACTGGTAATCATTATGCAGTGTAGCTTCTTTGAATTTTCTTCAAGTCTTTTGGTATCTTTTCGATAACTTTGAATAAGAAAAATAATAGCGTTGTAGATAGAAGGGCGTAGGAAAGAGGGTGAAGAAAAAATAAAGAACGAAGTAGCGTAAGTGAATTGCGAACATCTTCTCGCGTCTTCGGACCACAGTTGACGAGCGACCGATCGACTGAGCCATCCTTAGTCCCCAAAAAAGACTCATTCAAGCGGAGATTTTAAACCGCTCGCTTGCCCTTCCCGGCAAACTACACACACCCTTCATAGAAACGGGCATATTTTAAAAAAATGAAGACGACAATCACCGCTTAAAAAACGTTACCCAATGGGTAGCGCTCCCCATTCCCGAGTCTGGACACCATTGTAGATAGAGATGTGTAGGAAATTGGGCGGAAAAAGATAAATAAAGTAGCGTAGGTGAGTTACGAACAACTTTCGCGTCACCGGACCACTGTTAGCGAGTGGCTTATCGATTAGGCCATCCTGAATCTCAAAAAAGTCATATAAGCGAACTTTTAAACCCCTTAATGGTAGTTCTCGGCACGCTACAGCGATATAGGTATGTTATCAGTGGCGGCTCGTGTATGGGCACTGCGGAACTGCAGCACCTCATATTTCCACTCGATATTATCGATAACATTCAATATAATGAGTCCTTTTTTCCTTAATTCTTTCTTTATACTTGTACATTATATAATCCTTAAGCTTAATGTCAGTAGCCATCCCCTAGTTTATGAAAAAAATACCAAAATCCTTGTTGCACGCTAGGGAGAGAGAGTTCTGTCGCTCACGCAGTGCCGAGCCTGGTGTTCTGGTGGAAGGCACTGTTTCTTTTTGACTCTCCGTGTGTTGCGCTTAAAAACGTGTTTATATCCTTGAATGTGATAAAGTATAGAATTTAATTTATATTTATTTCGGTTATTTTATTAATTAATTAATTGAGCTGCTGAAATTTATCTTGGAAAATAATCTAGATGATGTTTTAGGGAAATTACGAAACTGATAAAAATCCTCTTCACAATTCCCATGACTACATCAGAGGCAGAACGCTGCATTTCAACACTGAAAAGAATAAAACTCCTTTTATATGTACAATATTAAAACAATGCTTAAAAAAATCTGATGCAGCGCTCCCACTAATTTTAGCTACGAGCCGCCACTGGCGTATGTAACTGTTGAGCTACTTGATAGTTTACCGGGTTTCAGGACGAAATTTAACTTTTTCCATTTGTAATCACCAGGAAAGTATCCGGTGCTTAAGCACGCGTCGCAGATGTTCTTTATTGATTATCTGATGTTGTGTAGTGACTTGGTCAGGTACAGTCCGATTATTCCCGTGGGACTAGGCGGTTTCTGATTAGATGAATAGATTGGGCTCTTTATTGCTTCTTTTGTTGTGATCGACCTTGGTTCCAGAATTCCAGCCCATCTCGCGTTACTGATGGTGTTGGGGATAAGTTTTCTATATAGTTCATCAAATAGGTGTCAGCCAGTGCGTCTACATCGGGAAAGATATTGGCTGGTACCTTTTCGAAGTTCAATTTTGTAAGCCCCAATTGTCCTGGGGCTTTCTGTTGGAATGTGCGCAGCGCGCCGAGTAGTTCTTATTCAGTAATCTCAGCGTTTCCGTCGCGTTGTCTGTCCACCTGGTGGTGAGGGTGCGTCTTATGTATTTGTTTGTTAAACTCGTCTATTATGTTGCTTTCGAACTCTATGTCGTAGTCTTCGTTTCCTTCTTGAGTTATACTGTAGATTCTTTCCCAAGAACTTCGGGATATTTCTTCGATCTTTTCCTCTTTTGTCTCTATTTTTCCGTCTTCTTTTAGTAGCTCAATCTTCTTCTTCTTTCCAAGCGATCCCCTGAGACGTCTGATTCTATTCCAGAAATCGTTTTGCGATGCTTCGTGATCGAGGCTCTCGATCGCATCGTCCCATCGCCTCCATTATTGTTCGAGGATCAACTGGTTTAGTTCTTTCTTGATTTCCTTGCTTCATTGGATTGAGTCGAATGATGCGTCCCTGGTGTTAATTTCATACATTAATCTCAGCTGACGGTAAAGTTCCTTCATTTATTCAGTCCATCTGTAAGACGAGATCGACTAATACCGGGTTTTAGGGATACAAGAATTATCCACGTTGATGAGATGGTTATTGAAGTCTTCGAGTGCCTCATCGATCTCCTCAAGGATTGCCTTATCCAAGTTGGGCGGATGATATCCCTCGAGGAGGCGTGCTTACTGTTCCCAGTCTGCTCTTCTCTAATCTGACTGCAGCTGGGACTTGTAAAGGGTCCTGTTGATGGTAAGCAGGATCCCTATATGGTCACTACATGGAATCTGGATTGATTCCATGTATTAATTAAACGGTTTCTGACTATTAGCCAAACATATGTCTGGCCTTGTGACACTCCCTCTTCTGACGAAGGTATGGAAGTCGGGGCCTATTCGCTAGACAATGTTTCTGTCCAGCTAGAGGGGTAGGCTTCTTCCTATTCCATTGTGGCTCCTGTAGCCGGACGCCTGGCATCTGCCGTTTAAGTCCCCCATTAATATAGTGGGGATCTCTTACAAATAGGCCAGTGAGAGAGTATATAGGTAAAACATCTCTCCTTGGCGGCTGGTACCCGGCGCCAAGAACTAGCTTTCCTGAGTCGAGCTCGACCTCAATCGTGAGATAGGATTCTTCTAGGTTTCTTATTTGCTTGTATTTGATCCCTTTATTGATCGCAATAGCGGCACGGTCGTAGCGCTCTTGCGAATAGTTTGTGACCAGCACGTCGCAATTCCAGATCTTCATTTCGGAATTAAGAGTGTCGATACCGTGTTCTGGAATCAGCATCCGAATCAATGGCCGCTAAAGTTTTGCCACCGCCTGTCGGGTACTTACGCCAAAACCACCTGCAACTACATAGAGACGGGTGTTACTTCCCACTATGATTCTGGCCGGGTTCCCCGTGCGATGAGGATCTCTCCTCCGTCTGGGACTTGCAGTTAAGCCTTAATTTCGAGACTGACTTATGCTTCTGCTGTGGGCTAGTCCTCAAACCAGTTTTCACATAAGCCCTTAATTATGTCAGTCCAAGTGGCCGACATATTTAAGACGAAATTAATGAATGGCAGACATCTAAAGCATGCTCACACGCAGGACGATGGACGGGAGCAGTGAGGTGCTTAAGTCCTCATTGAATTATGAATATCTGGTGAAGAAAATAATATTAATATTTCTGAAGAGTGAAGCGAAATTCGCCAAAAGACTTCCAGAGTAGGCTGTTTTCTACGTCAGCGGTGTTCAATGTCCGTTCCTAAGCACATCAAAATTGCTTTATCCATAAGTTACAACAGAGATGCTTCAAATCGTATGCTCGGCAGTCGAATGAAAATAAAACGGTTTTTAGGAGGTATTTATTCCTCCTCGCTTGAACGTAAAGTCAAGAGAAACGGGCCAATCCGTTTCCCTTGACATTACATTCTAGCAACGAGGAATAAATAACCCTTAAAAACCGTAACTTTTCAATCGGCAGGTCAGGCCTAAATCGGGAAAGGACAGCCAGAATGAAACACTAAGCGAGGAGCTAAAAAAAAAAACATATTCATTGAGAAGCAAAGATAAATCCCGAAGGACATCATTGGGGGGCTGGGCAGAGAAAGCAATCCTGCATATTTTCGGAACAGCATCCGAAGACTTAGGGGATTTCCCACCAAACCTAGAACGCAAATAAAAGATGGAGACGACATAATTGAAGATCCAGGGTCTCTCGAGAGAAGTTTCAGGCAAGAGATTTTCGCGATAAGCCCTGAGGAGAACGACAACTTCGACAATGACTTCGAAGACCAATTGCTCGATGACCACGGCACAGTGATACATAGAGCCCACCCACACCCGTAGGTATCTCAGGAAAGGAAGATGGTTAACCACGGGCGTCCTATCACCTTAGAAGAGACCATGAACATTGACCACCATAAGGTCCTTCAAAAAGAGAGCACCAAGCTGGTCTTGGATCACGAACAGTATGCCCCAAGGCATATTATTCAGGGACTGGTGAACACCATGAATGCTGCCATGAATAAAGACTACTTCTTTGACGGGTACAAGATGGCTAAAATCATCTTCATCCTGAAAGGAAACAAGGCCACAGACCAGGTGGCTAACTATCGCCCGATCTCTCTTCTGGAGATACCTGGCAAGATTCTGGAAAAGATTATAACTGGCAGGCTACAATCTCAACTGAGCGAGTTAGGAGCACATAACCGCCTACAACACGGGTTGCATACAAAAGGGGGCACCGGACGGCCCTAGTAATCCTAACAGAGAAAGTAGCATATTGCCAATCGAATGGTTACTATGTAGACATTGTGCTGAGGGGCGTGCAGAAGACCTTCGAAAAGTTTGGCTGGAAGGACTTCAATACAAGATCCTGAACCTCCAGTTAGATCCAATCCTGAAAAGGATCCTCTGTGACTTTGTAATAGATAGAAGGGCATGTGTTATGATTGAAGGCTACAGAAGACCTGATTTCGAACTTAAGGCAGGCGTTCCCCAAGGAAGTTGCCTGAGCCCATTGCTCTACCTGGTCTTTACCATCGACCTCCCAACTCCGGTGCACAGGGACACGATGTATCTGCAATTTGGACATGACATCACTCAAATCGTCCCGTGCACGGGGAGAAAAGCAAGGGCACAGGCGATTCACACGATAGTGGAAATCAATAATATGTTAAGTGAGCCCCTAGCATTCATCTTTAGAAAATCATTGGAGAGTGGCATTGTGCCAGTGGCATGGAAGAAAGCCAATGTGATACCTATATTTAAGAAAGGGGATAAAACAAATATGTCTAATTACAGACCAGTAAGTTTGACATCAGTGGTAGGGAAAATGATGGAATCTATTATAGCAAGGAATATTAGGGATCACTTGGATAAGCATAAGTTGATAAAAGAATCACAGCATGGCTTTAGTAAGGGTAAATCCTGTCTAACTAATTTGCTGTCTTTTTATAGTAAGGTGTATGAAGCAGCAGATAATGATGAAAACTATGATATTTTATACTTGGACTTTAGTAAGGCTTTTGATCGAGTGCCACACTTACGGCTTCTGAGCAAAGTTAAAGCACACGGGATCGATGGCAGTATATTTAGGTGGATTCAGTCATGGCTTGGTGACAGACAGCAAAGAGTTAGTATAGATGGAGTTAAATCTGAGTGGGGGTGTGTTAGCAGTGGAGTTCCGCAAGGATCTGTTTTGGGTCCCTTGCTATTCTTAATTTATATTAATGATCTTGACATAGGTATAAGTAGTGACCTGAGACCTGAGTAAATTTGCTGATGATACTAAGCTAGGTAGGGTCATTAGGGCTGATTCTGATGCTGTTGTAATGCAGGAGGAATTGACCATTCTGTCCAATTGGGCCGAGAAATGGCAAATGAAGTTTAACATAGACAAATGTAGTGTACTTAGTATAGGTAGAAATAATCCACTGAATAGTTATAAATTAAATGGGAGAAATTTAGGGAGGACCGATTGTGAGAGGGACTTGGGTATTTTGGTAAGTTCAGACCTTCGTCCTAGAAAGCAATGCCTAAATGCTAAGAATAAAGCTAATAGGATATTGGGATTCATTAGGAGGAGTGTAAGCAATAAGAGTGCGGAAGTCATTCTAAAACTGTATCTGGCGCTAGTTAGGCCTCATCTAGACTATGCAGTACAATTTTGGTCACTATATTATAGGAAGGATATTGATTTGCTTGAGTCTGTGCAGAGAAGGATGACAAAGATGATTGGTGGGCTAAGGAACTTACCTTATGGTGAAAGGCTCAGAAAACTAAATCTACATACATTGGAAAGGAGAAGAGTCAGAGGGGAATTGATTGAAGTCTTCAAATGGGTAAAAGGATATAATAAAGGGGATCTGGGTAAGGTTCTTATACTTAGTGAACATGACAGGACACGTAGCAATGGGTTTAAGCTTGATAAGTATAGGTTTAGGAAGGAGATTGGGAGGAATTGGTTTACAAATCGTGTGGTAGATGAATGGAATAGGCTCACTAGACATGTGATAGAAGCCTCCTCTCTGGGTAGTTTTAAGAATAGATTAGATAAATATATGAATGAAGCTGCTAGATGGGACTGACTTTTTTATGTACATATGTATATATTTTTCTAAGGAGTGGGGAGATTATTTTGCGGTTGCATGAATGGACATAATCCTCTGGATGCATTTTATGTATATTGTAGATTAGATCTGACGAACTCCTGTAAAGGGTGACAATGTTGATGACTTTTCTCTGGTAAGAAATCTTTTGTGTGTTGACTGGAACAGGAGCTGCCAAGTGTAGGCCATGAATGGTCTTTTGCAGTCTCCTTCTTTTCTTATGTTCTTATGTTCTTAATAATATCAACCAGTACGAGAGATGATGGAAGATAAGAAACAACAGGGACAAATTCAAGATCATCTTATTGAGCCGCAAGTCGACGTGTCCCAATGGCACTGTACTGGGCCTAAAGATTTCCGACCACGAATACTCGAGACACTACACGGAGAGGAAGAACATAGCAAAGGGAGAAATCCCCAAACTATGCAGGTTTAGAGATCTTAGCTCGGCCAACATTTTGAAAATATACCTGATGTACATCAGGTATTAATAATTAACAAATAAAAACAGGATGGATTAAATATAACTTTTTTTACAAAGTGGTATACACAAGTTATGGGTTAATGGATATTAATATAACGTTGAATGGTATGTTAAATAAAATAGGATCACAATATATTAAATTTTATATAAATACTGGTGTTAAAAATAGTGGGTTAAATAATAGCGGATCACAATGTGATATTAAATAGGATGTTAGCGAATGTTAAATAGGGTAATAAATATAATGGGTTCACAACGATATTAAATAAATTGCAAAATAATAGTATGTTAGCGAATGTTAAATAGGATGGTAAATATAGTGAGTTTACAATGATATTAAATAGGTTGCAAGATAATAGTTGTTAGTGAATGTTAAATAGGATGATAAATATAATCAGTTCACAATGATATTAAATAAGTTGAAAAATAATAGTATGTTAGTGAATGTTAAATAGGATGATAAATATAGTGGGTTCACAATGATATTAAATAGGTTGTAAGATAATAGTATGTTAGCGAATTGCAATGGTATTAGTAAATTGAGGCCTGAAATGGATGAAAATTATATAAGTAATGTAATCACGCTTGAGATGAATTAACAGACCTAAATAGTTGAACACCTATTGAACGAACTTTTTTGGAGGGTGGCGCGAGCGAGAGGGGAAGATTTTCGTTTACAAATTTTGTGAGTCTTTGCAGTTACATTATTGGAACGCATTTCGAGAGAGATTAATATCCACACAAATATATATATATATATATATATATATATATATATATATATATATATATATATATATATATTGTTTGACTTCTCAATCCGCTTAAGTTGGATTTACATTCAGATACATGTTACTTTCAATGATAAATTAATATATTTATTTTTGTATAAGTAATAGAGAAATTATATACACGTACATTATTTTGTTTATTTCGGGAGTACTGTGGATTAATAAGAATCTGGCAGTGCTACAAATACTCCCCAGCACAGAAAGTTAGCCCCCCTTTATTTCAAAATATGGTCTTGCTAGTCCTGATAACGCCTAGGTTGCCTTGTGACACGACCGGAGCGTGTCACAGCGCCAGTGGTTTGGCTGCGAGCACGGGTACACTTATTCGTTATGGCAGTGCCTGTTGCGTTGGGCAAGTCACCGACACGAGTGGAGGTTGGCGAAGCGAAGGTGATCCGTTTCTTGGTTTCTCCGAGATAGCATCAAGCGGGGCGTGGGAGTCTCGAGTCCGGGTTTCCGCTGACGGGGTGATCATTAGTGGAGAGATTTGCTCCTGACTGACCACCATTGACGAGGCGGGTTCCTGCAATACAAGAGGCGGAGGCAGCAAAACGGAAGGTGAACTTTGTGTATCAGGGGTGTTTGTAAGGGTGGTTTGGAGGTTATTTTGGGGACGTCCTGGACCATAAAGGGTTATAATAGGAGAAGAAGGCAGAAGAGGGTGTTTAAAGATGAACGTTTTCAATGAAGGCGAGCTTCATGCGGTCTATGGAAAAAATATCCTGCTTGGTGCCAACCTGAAGAAAGAAGAACGTTGGCTTCCTAGAGATGACGAGAAAGGGTCAATCATAAACAGATTGCAAGGAAGAGCGAGATGAATCGCGACGGATAAAAAAATGCGAACAATTTGTCATCTCTTTCGGCACGAAGGTTTTGAGATTGGCAGGCACTCTGGTAGCGGTAGGCTTAACCTCAGCCATCACCCGTAGAAAATAGTGTACATAAGAAGCAGGATCAAGGTGAGAACGTAGAGATAGGCAGAAGAAGAAAATAATGACTAGGGAGACGAAGTTGAGTACCGTAGACAAGTTCCGCCGCAGAAAAGGCCAAATCATCTTTCAAGGATGAACGAATACCCAGGAGAATCAATGATAGCTTGTCCACCCAAGTGATATTGGGATCTCTCGAGCGTTAGCTTGCTTTGAGAATCTTGTGCAACCGTTCCCCTTTGGCCTTGCTTTAAGGGGGATAGCTAGTGGTAAGGAAACGAAAGGAGCCAAGCACTGACTGGAATGCATCCCATTATTGAGATTCAAATTGGCTGCCGCGATCAGTCATGATCGTTGAGGGAACACCAAAACGAGCAATCCTTGCTGAGAGGAAGGCTCGAGTGACAGTGGAAGCTCTGATGTCCAAGATAGGAAATGCTTCTGGCCAACGAATAAAACGATCGATCATGGTGAAAAGATAATTACAACCGAGGGAGTAAGGAGGAAGACCTACTAGATCGCCGTGAAGGCGTCAAAACGCGATGAAGGAATGGGAAAATGGACCAGAAGGAGTTTTTATGTGACGATGGACTTTGGCGCACTAGCATGGCAGGCATGAGCGAGTCCATTTGGCCACGTCGGCATTCATACCTGGCCATTCGAAGCAGTGTGCGACGAGTTTGCGTGTTGCATTGACGTCAGGATGTGAAAGACTCTGAATTTGGTCGAAAATATGCCGACGGTAAGCAAGAGGAATGAGAGGACGAGGACAGTCAGGCAATGCATAGTCGACCAGGATATGCCTAGAAGGACTTTCTGGTAATTTTACTTCGCGAACAACGAGATGAAAAGAGTGACGCAGGCGTTTGCGTGTCTTCATCCTGTCCCTGGGTCAGAGCTATTTTAGCATGATCGATGGGCGAAGTGTGATAAAGTTGCGTGCCTTAAATCGCGGAAATGCGAGAAAGCGCATCTGATACGAGGTTTGAAGAGCCAGGATCATAGCCAATATCCCTCGTCATCTGCAGGATAAAGTTAAAGTAACGAGTATCAACTGCAATATGCACCTAAGACGTGGAGTGACACGAGCAAGCATGGACCAAAGGCTTATGGTCAGTAAAAATAGTGAAGTCACGCCCTTCCAAATAAGGACGGAAGTGACGAATTGCGAGATATCATAGGTGTGCGTTATCGCGATAACGATATCGGGTTATCGGTTATCCGATATTTTTCCGCGTTATCGATTCATCGGTATTGCCGATACTTTTGGTTCCAAACTAGCGATAATCGATAATTTCAGTTTGTGGTTCTAGTTTAGCACAGGGGCGAGCCGCGCGTGCCTTGGAGGCAGAAATAGGTAGGTTCGAGCTGGGAGAAGGATCCTCAAAATCTATGAGGAGATGAAGGAGAGCCTCACCAGGTAAGAAACTAAGAAACATTATTTAAATATTCTTACTATTGTATAATAAAATAACGCTATATATAGTCAATAATCAATATTGTATTATAATTTTGGATATATCGATTTATCTGTTATCACCTTATCGATTATCGCCGATAAGGTTATTGTGATACATTTTTTCGTTATCGCGCCCACCTATGCGAGATATATACCAAGCAGCTCAAATGAGAAGTAATATACCTCTTTTTATAGTAATAAAGAGCAAGAGAAGAAAACAAGAGGTTGCCATTGGTCGCCAATCTTTTGTTGCAAGGTTGCACCTACATGATTTGAGGATGCATATGAGGAGACGCTGATGTGGGCTCCTGGAGAAGGATGAGCCAATTCCACAGTGCGGCCAATAGCCTCTTTGGTGTGAGAGAATGAATTGCACGCCTCAGTAGACCATTCAAGAGGGAAGGCCTACAAATGCCAGCATCCATCATGAACTGGAATTCGTCACGCATTGCAGAAAGTCTATATGGGGCTAGACGACGAGGTCGGGAGAACACAGGACCTCCTGATGTCTCGATCCGATGCACCACACTATGTTTTGTGGGCTTATCCTTCGAAGGTGGAAGGGTAAGTTCAGGAAACTCCTGCAGAAAGCGCTGAAGTGGGTGCTTGGTGGGTGAGAGGCGAATAGAAAGGAGGGAACTCTTTGAAGGTGAGTACGAATCTGAAACAGTGAATAAAGTTTTGCGCTCGACCGGCTGGCGCTGACGAGAATAGACCAAGAGTTCGTGAGCCCAAAGAAAATTGAGGCCCAAATTTGTACAATCTACTTCGGCCATGACGAAGGTTCATCAGCAAACTCGATGGAAACCGAGTGAGACTTGAAAGTTACTCCTTCCATAAGTTCTAATATTGGTCGAATTAGCTGCCTTCAGAACTAAATATGAAGGAGTCAAAACTTTGTCGCACTTAAAGGGATAGCACATTTTTTCATTAGTCACTTTTCAAATTCTTTCGTTCAAAATCCGCATTTTTTGGTTTTGTATATCATTTTATTGCAAATTTTATGCACTTTTTTTATGGTATAATTATTTTTTTTAGCAACATGAATATAACATAGTAAAAATTGAGATAATGCAAAATTGTATACATTCGTGGGAAACTTTTCTTAGTTATTTATAGTTAATTTGTGAAAAAACAAACAAAACTCCACCATTGATTTTTATATCATTTTATTGCAAATTTTATGTACTTTTTTTAAATATATATTTTATTTTAGCCAAATGACTAGAACATAGTGAAAAGTATGATAATACACAATTTTATACATTCATGGAAATTCTCAGTAGATTTTTAAAGTTGATTTGTGAACAAAACGCAAAACTATAACATGTATGGTTTTTAGGTGTATATTGCGCCAATACACTAGATAGTTCAGTGTAGATAGAGGGGAATAGGAAAAGGGGCAAAGAAAAAATAATAGCGTAGGTGAGTTGCGAACAGCTTCCCGCGTCGCTAGACCACTGTTAGCCAACGGCTAATCCACTCCGCCATCCTGAGTCTCAAAAAAAGACTCATTCAAACGAAGCTTTTAAGCCGCTCGCCTGCACTTCTCGTACGCTATACAACCCCCCTCCTAGAAGTGGAGCTTATTTTGAAGAAATGAAGAGAGCCCGTTTGGAAATGTTATCCAAGGGCTAACGCTCCCCCTCCCGGGTCTGGGCACCATTGTTGTCAATGTTTGTTGTTAATTGTTGTTGTTGTTAACGTTTGTTGTTAATTGTTGTTGATGTTTGTTGTTAAGCCATTGAGAAAAGGATGTGAGGTGTTTATCGTTTGTTAATTCCTTGAGGTGTTAGTTTAAAGGATGTGATTGAGAGACTGGAGTGAGAGGAATGCCAGAATTTGAAGAAAGTGGTTGAGTTGGGTGAAGTGAGAAAACTGGAGAATTTGAGGAATGAAGATTTGATTGAGGATTTGGTGATGAAAAGTGAAGATTAGAGGAGTTTTGAGATGAAGATTGATGCGCGAGGAGTGGAGAGTTGAGATTAAGTGGAGGTGGAGTTACTAGTTGTAAATATGTGCAAGGCTGTAAACATTTTGCGGCTTGTGCCCCATATTTGTTATGATACCAGCACCACCGAGTTGGATGAGAGGAAAGGGAAAAGTTATGCTTCGGGAGGAGACTACTTAGCGCAGCATGTGAAGAAGCATAACTGTGGCTACAAGGCTGTGTACAGTGTACACAGCCTTAGTGTTGCCAGAGCACTATATGAGTACTGAATGTAATGGCGTGCCAGAGCACGCTCGCCTGCACTTCTCGTACGCTATACTCAGGTTACAATAAACCCCAAAACCTATATTTTTGTTATACAAGGGGAATGAAGTTAATTGCTAACTGAAAGTCTGAATTTGCAGACGAAACTTCCTTAAACCTATATCGGCGACGTCGTGGGAATACGTGAATTAAGAAAAAAGAGATACGAAAAATATATATTATGGAATGAACAGTTGTGATTAAAAAGTGATATTATACAGTTTATGATTGGATTGAATTTTACGCGGTGAATTAACTTTGCATGAGTTAATGAGAATTAGAGTACACATATGATGATTGATAATTAGATTGACAATTATTAATTATATTATAGTTGAATGTTAAATGAGTAAATATTATAAATGTATGATAACTATTTATATGAATTGATAAATAGATTATATGAGCAATTAGATTATATAGTTAAATAGATTGGGTAAATATTAAAGATTGGGGTAAATATTAAATAGATTGATATGTATAAATATTGGTATAAATAGATTGTATGGATTAAATTGGATACATAAATAGATTAAATAAATAGATTATAACGGAGTTGGAAGGGTCTGTAAGTGACAGAAGAATCACGCATTAAAACGAGATTCTTTCGGGACATATTTAACTAAAAATTACTTTTTAAATATTACAGACCTGTTTACTGAAACCCGAGGAACACGAATGAACCTCATTTATTTTATTTGAAGACGCTAGTGAGAGCGGGAGTAACAATCTCACGAATTAAGTCAGGGTTACAAACCCCTCTTGAAATAATATATATATATATATATATATATATATATATATATATATATATATATATATATATATATATATATATATATCTATATATATATATATATATATATATATATATATATATATATATATATATATATATATATATATATAGATATATATATATATATATATATATATATCTATATATATATATATATATATATATATATATATATATATATATATATATATATATATATATACAATTATGATTAAATATTTCCACTTGTAGGGGTATAGACCGTACACATGCGATTTTAAATATTTGAACTAAATTCCCAGGCATTCAGAACACCCCCTTTTCCAACTGAGAACAAAACCTATAGTTGACCTTGTCCTAAAAATATATGTTCCTGTCCACCATTAACACAAATGTTCATGGAACTAAAGAAAACTCATTTCAAATGATAAGTAAATCATATGTAACTATGTTGCTCGTGAATTGAGTTCGAATGCTTAATCATTAGTAATTCTATAGGAATTTATATGATTTCAGGTTTTAAGGGGGCGGGGTCTGAAAAAACCCTGTATCTCAAAAAATGGCGCCGTAGGTTATTATGATTTTGGCAGGAATAAAAGGGATTTTAATAGCTTTAATGTCATATGTGATAATCTAACGTAGTAAAAAGTTGAAAAAATGAATGTGGTATCCCCTTAAGAATTGGTATAACACTGCATTCTGCACCAGTGTCCACCAAGAATGAGAAACCAGAAAGTGGGTCAAAGATACGAAAGGGAGGACCTACCTGAGCAAGTGATGTGAGGACAGGGGATGTAGACCCTTTTGTCCCATGCCTTTCTAGTTTAAAGGAGAATTTGAAATTGAAGTTTGAAAATTTGAAGAATTTGGTTTAGAAGAGTGAGGTGCGGCGAATGGAGAGTTGAGATTAGGTGAAAGAGGTGGTACTGGTTGTAAATATGTGCACGGTTGTAAGCATTTTACAGCTTCTGCGCCATATTTGTTGTGGTACCAGCACCATTGAGTTGATTGGGTGAAAGTTACATTATGCTTTGGGAGACTACTAAGCGCAGTATGGGACAAAGCATAATGGTGGTTACAAGGCTGAGTACAGCGTACAACGTTCTTACTATACCTTTGATGCTACCAGCAGAGACCCTGTTGTTGAGAAAGATTATAGTGAGAATAGGCGGAAGATTGTGAAAATTGCTGCATCTCACCTTTTGTGCTGAGGTTCTCTCGTTGGTTTCTTTTAAGGGAACTCGAACTGGTTCTATCTTTCCGCTCACCTTCCCGTGCCATCGCTCGCTATGTGCCCCTTGTTGCAGTTTCAATCCGCTGATGTCGCTCTCAATCATCGATAACATGGCAGCTAATTCCCTCTTTACGGGGGGCCGGGAGAATTTCACCACGCTGCGGTCGTTCACAGGCAGAACTCGCCGTTACACGAACCTGCGAAATGGAATGGTTAAGCTCAGAGCCGTGACTATGTATGCTGCCCCAATTTACATACGGGTTTTTATACAACTGGTCGGCTGCTTTTGCCAGCTGATTCACATCGGCCGGTGAAGACATGAGAATTAGGGGCCTAATATATTCTGGGACTGCCCTCATGGAAATTTCGGTGAGGAGAGAGTCGAAAAGGTCACATTGTGCGCCCTTTGCCCTGATAAATTCCTATAAATGATTTTAAAAGCTATTTCCCACCTCCTGAGTATTAAGGAGCTCCATCAAGTATTCAACCTGTGACTTCTCAAATTCCTTTTGGAAGGACTCCCTCAAATTTTCATAAGCTCCAACTTTCTCCCCATTAAATAAGATATCCCTAAACTTAATGAATATACTTATGGAAACATTTTAAATTGTGGCAGCAATCTTCTCTTGTTCTGTTATGGAGTGATGGCGGAGAATTACATTACAAATATCAAGCCAAGCGACAGTGTTTGCTGCATCAAAAAGTGGAAGTGTAAGTGATTTTGATTGTGCCTTTGTGTGTTTCGGTTGAAGTTTGCATTCTAGAAGACGTTTGTTCATTTACCAATGTATTAGCCAATGACTGGTTTACCACCGTGATGCTTTTAGGATGTATGTGGTTTGTAAGTGAGAATTATCGTATAGAGCAAAATGAATGAATTTTAGAATTGCTGTGTGTGAAAGAATGCGAATATATACACATTAAAAGCCGTGCCATCCTCAAAAGGAAAATAATTCTTAGCCTGAAAAAAATATGTGCCGAACTAGAGTCTGAATCCATCCTTGAGTTAGACGTGCAAATTAGATTGAGCCCCGATTTTGAGTCAGAAGTGACCTCCCAAATTAATGTCCCATCGCGGAGAGGAAAAGTTCCCTTCGCTGATGACTTCAACCGGCCTAACAACCTCAGTTCTTACCTGAATGCGATACTAGCCTGCCTAGGGAAAGCTAACTCTGAACCCTCCTCGCCCTCTCTCCCTTGTGATTTTTTTCCGGCACCCATGACAAGTTAAACTTCCACACTTTCATTTCGCAATTTCACAACTTGTTGAGGTCTAGAACAAATATTTCGGATTTGGCAAAATTGGCATACCTCAAGGGCTATTTAAGAGAGTATGCAACACACTTTGTACTACAGATGAAAATTATCAGGTCCCTCTTCAACTTTTGGATGATGAATTCCTGGACAAAGATGCCATTGTCGACCAGTATCTCGTTAAAATTATTTCTGCCCCTTCTTTTCACGACTCTAACATATCCAATCTGTCCTATGGTTAAACGAAACCCGCTCTCTCTTGATCAAACAATAAAATTCGATGTAAATTTCTTTGAAGAAAGTAGCACCGGTAACAAACTTCTATCACATATCATTTATGGCAAAATGTCTACAAATTTCAAAAGAGAGCTGAGATTGACTACAAGGAGTGATTATCCTTCTCTCTCTTACCATTTTAACAATTATTCCTCAACCATTCAGAACCTCGAAAAATTGGAACCGGTTAAAAAGATTTTTAATCCCCCCTTCAAAGGCCCCTCACATCAAAATGCCAATAGCAGCTACTTCAAAAATGTAAATCCCTCAGATCAAATCGACCCGCTCAAATTATAATAATCCCATTAATGATCAACCATGCATCCAAACGCCTAAGACGAACATTTCTCTTGGCCGGGCGGAACCTCCAAGCAAAGGGTCAAATTCAAATACCCTCCAACCTAAGGCTCTTAGGGCCACTAATCTGTATTGTAAAATATGTACAGGGACCCATTCAATGTTAAAGTGACCCGTTTTTAACACTACGGATCTTAGGATACGGAGGTGTTCCGAGCTAAAGCTATGAAAAAGGTGTAGCAGTTCTCGGCACCGTCCGCATGCTTGTCAGACTAAGCAGAGAGATTTATCTCATCCTTGTAGTTTCTGACAAGAGAGAACCCATATTTCTGCCTTTTGCCCTCAAACTTTGAATGATGGTGAAACCGCCTGACTAGGAGAGGGCCGTGTGGTGACGTTGGGGGTGATGACAAATCCTGCCGAAGGTACTGGTACCAGTATCTTTAGCAAATCAAATTTCTTGCTCCCTACTCTCACGGTTGCCCTTGGTCTGGTGGTAAAGTTTCGACCTGCCAAGCCCTTACTGGTCTTTGCGTCCTAAAAGTCTTACATTTCGGAATTTCTGGCTATCTCATTGGGTGCTAACCTGGGCAAGCTTCCGCAATACTCATGCGCAATTCACACGCTCACCGGCTCACAAAGCCTGCATTTGGGGGCGAATGGAAGCCGACCTCTACTTTGGGTCTCAATTTAATCAGGCTTCCCTTTTGGTTGATCCGAATTTGTCCTTGGACTTTTCGGTCACTGGACTTGACGAATATATACAGACTCTCCAGATCATTGGGACCTCTTTAGCAGACAGAGCATTTTACCTCTCGAGCGGTGTGAAAGATCGCGTTGTGGGCGTAAATTGCCTGCTGTGGGTAGACTGCATCCAATATATGAGAGATCTTCAAAATAAGACGCAGGGCAGGGATGCATTCTTCTCGTGTGGACTTGGGCTCATCCCATATGTGAGTGTGACAACTTCAACTTTGCAAAGCTCCTCAAAGGGAGAGATTGCTCCTCCCCCCCCCCTGGTGTTAGCCGCCAGCCCTAGCCAGGCGGGGATGGAGACAGTTCCACTGCTGTCGGTGGTAGAGGGAGGTGAGCTGCCGACGGAGACAAACGGTCATCATAAACCCCTTCAAACTCAAATTCCAACTTACGTAAAACCTAACATTAAAATTCACCTCGGAAGCCTTGCCTCGGGAAGCAATCCTCCGGGGTCCAACTCCACAGTCCTCAAGGTCAATCAAGAGGACGGAGCGGAGATTTAATTAGAACCAGCTGTAGGGCTCTCCGATACTGACTTAAAAACGGAAGCTTCCATCGTCCCCTATGCCAACACGGGCTTTAACCCTTTTCATTCATATTTTCCCCCTATCAATTTATGTCTGCAAGTCCGATACTGATTTAGACGTAGGGCTTGAAAATGTGTTTAGCTTGGAATCTCAAGGCATTAAGGACGTTGATACGGGATCTCTGAATACGATTAAAATCTCACAATTTCATAATTCCATAGAAAAGAAGGGTGGGAAGTATCATATAGAATTCCCGTGGTACGATGAAATTTCCTGGAGGTTCCATCAAATTCTAAAGTAGCTTTGGGTATTTTATACAAATTCAAAACGTCCTTGGCTCAAATGGGGTTAACTGGAGCCTATAATTAAATTTTCGAAGGTCATTTGGAGGAAGATATAATTGAGCCCATATATATGTTCCCAGAGAATTATGACAGCTATATTTGGATCCTCCATAGACCCGTCATAAAATCAGCTGTCCAAATCATCACTAAAATAAGGATCGTCCCCAATTGCAGCTTACATACGTTTAGATCTTCATCTCTCAATGACGCATCCTATTCTTGGATAGACCTTCTTACGCCCCTTTTTACCATCTTGTGCCAATTTCGTTCAAACCAATTTTTCATTCTGTCAGACATCGAAAATGCATTCTTCCAAATCAAATTAAAATTAATAGAAGACAGAAATCGTTTCTGTTTTTTCTGGGCGAAGAATGGTGAAATTGTTACCTATCACTACGGTTCTCTCGTTTTGGGACTTGATTCCTCCCCCTTTATAATTAATTACATTCTTAATTACAACCTCAGCTCCTCTACCTCAAATCCCTGTAGCAAAACGTTGAATAATTCGCTTTATGTCGATAATTTAGTAGTCACGAACTCCGACCCTAATTTCCACGAGAACGCTCCCTTCGTTAGAACTAATGGGCGTCGTTCTTGCCTTCAAATCCCTTCACTTCTTCCTTGAGCCTTACTCTCACTCTTTCAGACCTATTGAGATCTTGGTTGACGCTCAGATTGTACTGTCCTGGATTCTCGATGAAAAATAAATTAATACAAATGTCGTTGTTTGTCAAAAATCGACTACGAGATATCAAATTGTCCAAGGAAAGAATTACCTCTAAATATCAAATCGATGTTTCTTTCAATTACGTTCCCACTCTTGACAACCCCGCAGACTTAATTACCCGTGGCCTCTCCCTTAAGAAATTTAATTCCAAATTAAATCTTTGGCTTTGTGGTCCGTCCTGGTTGATATTGGAACGGGAGATGTGGCCCAAGGAGGAATTGAAATGCCTTAACGCGTCTTCCAGAAATTTGATATCTTCTCATGTAACAATTCAAACCTATGTCGTGCCCCTCTTACCTCATAAAAATTTCTCAGATTTAAATAAACCTTTCCGAATTACTAGCTTTGTGCTAAAATTTATTTTCAAATTAAGGAAAAAACCTGAGGTTAATATTAATTTTGCCATTCGCTTGTATTGGATTTCTTTCATGCAACTTCAATCCTTCCCTAATGAAAATGAATTTCTCGAAGGCGCCCCTAATCAAAATAAAACCCCAATTCCTGCCCTAGTTAAAGACTTGGACTTGTTCTTAGATAAGCATGGTCTAATCAGAAGTAAGGGGAGATTGCTAAATCCAACTATTACGATTATGACGTCATTATCCTCTCTTATTGGGAAAAAACTATCAGTCAACCTTCCTAATAGTGCGCGATTGTCATGCGAAATGCAAACATTTAGGGATTGACCCAACTCTTACGATGCTCAGAAGTAAGGGATTCTGGGTAACCTCCCCCCGTCAAACTATCAAAAGGATCCTGAGCGAATGCATTACGTGCAAAATTTTAACTCCTTTGCCTTTACCTACCCTAAAATAACAAACCTTTTCGAAACCCAGATGAATTTTGTCAAACCCTCTAGACATACTGGAGTGGATTTTACCGGCCACCCTTTCGTTAAGCAAATTGGTCTTACCACTAAAATGTACCTCCTAATTTTCACTTGCCTCAATATACGCGCGGTGCACCTCGAATTGCTACCCTCCATGTCTACATTCCAATTTATCAAAGCCTTTCAACGTTTCTCAAACCTCATTGGAGTCCCAGATTTGGTTTATAACGATAATGCCAAAACTTTCGAACTGGGAGGTCAATCTTTGTCCGATGTTTTGCTCTCTAATGAGTTTAAAAATCACATGCTCGCCAACAACATCAAACACCTCACGATTACAATTTTTAGTCCCTGGTTCGGGAGTGCGTGGGAGCGTTTGATTAGAGTGGTAAAATCGTGCCTCTACAAGATAATAGGACGGTCCACGTGCGACTATTTCGATTTACTACTCTGATTTCCTTCATTCAGAATTCTGTCAAATCCCGCTCCCTCACATACCGTTCGTCCGAGAAAGATCCCATACCTCTGTCGCCCAGTTCCTTCCTCAAACCCCACTCCAAGTCTAGTCTCTCTTTCAAACTCTCTGAACAGGACGACCCTCTGTGGGAACCAGGAACTAACCCTTACGAGGAATTAAACAAGTCCCTCTCGCACCTTACTGAAAAGTTCGAAGCTTTCCGGGAAATGTCGTATTCCTCATATCTACTAAGCTTGCGAGAACGCAGCCGAGACATTTTTTCAAAGTTCCTGGGTTAAACGCGTCAAGGTATGGGACGTAGTTTTAATTTTCAGCCTATACAAAGCCAGTCCCTTCTGGCAGATGGGTCGCATCCTCAAGCTAATCCCGGGTGAAAACAACAGGGTCCGAGTCGTTACCCTAAGGAGAAGGGATGATCAGGTTTTACGGTACCCCATAAAATTTTTCTACCCACTCGAGCTCTTTATTACCCATTCTGGGTCAACAGGCCCCAATCTAGCCTCCAGCGATTGGGAAGGCAAAGAAAAGGCCTACACAAATGGGAAATTTAAGATAAGGAATTCAACCCGAAGAAACTCGGTTGCTGAAATGAGCATCCCTCCTCGAACTCAAAGGCAAGCTGCGATGCGAACAAAGCGTAGAGATAAGGAAATTCAAGACTAAGAAAACCAACTTGAAATCAGACACCCCCCTTTCAAACGCGCGCCCCCCTTTCAAACGTGCGCCCCTTTTCAAACGCGCGCCTCTCTTTCAAACGTGCGCCCCCTTTCAAACGCGTGCCCCCCTTTCAAACGTGCGCCCCTTTTCAAACGCGAAGCCTTTCTTTCAAACGTGCGCCCCCTTTCAAACGTGCGCCCCCCTTTCAAACGCGCGCCCCCCTTTCAAAAGTGCGCTCCCTTTCAAACGCGCACCCACCTTTCAAACGCGCTCCTTCCTTTCAAACGCGCGCCCCCCTTTCAAACCCGCAACCCCTTTTCAAATTCTCACTCCCCTTTCAAACGCACACCAAAATCAAACGCACGCTCCTCCCCTTTCAAATGCTCACTCCACTTTCAAATACTTCAAACGTGCGCCCCCCTTTCAAAAGTGCGCTCCCTTTCAAACGCGCACCCACCTTTCAAACGCGCTCCTTCCTTTCAAACGCGCGCCCCCCTTTCAAACCCGCAACCCCCTTTCAAATTCTCACTCCCCTTTCAAACGCACGCCAAAATCAAACGCACGCTCCTCCCCTTTCAAATGCTCACTCCACTTTCGAATACTTCAAAGCAATTACGCTTCAATGTTCTTGACTTTTAGTAAACTTCTAAATTTAGAAAACTTTGACAGTTTCAAAGTTTTCTTCTGTGTGTGGAGAGGCTGTAAGAAAATGGACCATGCATTTGCCGTGTGCTGAACTTGTTGCCTCCACCTCCCTCCTTTGGCTATCTAAGCGCACCCAAACTCCATAGGACGCGGGGGAATGAAGTTTCCTTCTCCCCTCCCCACTCTGTCGAGATTGTCCCAGCACAATTCTCCTTGATCTCGACGCGTAAACACCCCCCCTCCCCTCAAGACTCCCGACTCGTTTCGTTTTCCCCCCTTCAAAGTACGATCCAGTGGTTTTCGATGGTAAGGTCTCAATTCCCAAGCTACTCAAGGTAAGTACATAATTTTTCATTCCCAGGAGCACGGACCCAGTCCTTCAAATTTTCCCTCTTCTTATCTCTTCCCCATTTCATTTAACTTTCTAAACTGTAAACTAACGAGGGTTCTCTGAGCTGACATTGCTTAGAGAATCTCACCTGAAAAGACTACATGTATCTTTTCAAAAACCTTACTCTTATTTATCGGTTTCTCTTTTCCCTGGCCTTCAGCCACTCCCCGTTTTGTTATCAACCCTAATACGTTGGTTTCGAGTCTTTCAAGCTTGGCGTTGGGACTAACAAAACAGATAATGTATCATAAGGTACGATACTATACATAATGTAACTTCGCCACCAATGAACGGATGGACCTTCTGTGTCATTAGTTGAATAAGTCCCTCGCAGGTGTTTTTTGACAGGTAAGAAGGATTTCCTTTGTTAGAATTCCCATATTCGTAATGTCGCCTACTAAAAATTAATCAACTGGCTTATGAGTTTAAGCAGTCCTAAAGAATTCCCATTTTGCAATGATCCAAACCTTTTTTCTGTTCCTCAAAAAGCCAAGTCACGTTAAGCTAACGTACAAATAACAGCTATGACACACTCAAGACATGTTCCCAGTAATCACATTCTTTTTGACTGTTTCTTCAACTGTGTCTTCAACCCCGCACCTTGTCTGCGAGTTAAATATGTTAGAAATGAGTCTCGGTAAGTAGTGCTTTTCTTATGCTTATCAATTACAATAGTATTTCGCCAGTCACTGAACCATTCTCTCGTAACAAAATTTTAGAAATATTTATGAACAAACAGTTTACAAACAAAACAATAAACTAATCTTGTTGATGGTGAATACGGTAACCACTCTCTCTTATATTTCTCACCATTGGCTTTCGTCCCAATAAAAGGTTTCTGTGAACCATACCTTAATGGTTTGCCACTACTACAATACCGGTAGGACTTGTCAAATGTCCCATTGTGGTGTTGACAGTTATTGGGTCCACAAGTGACCCAATAGGCCACATCATCAGCAGAGAAATCAAGCCACAACTATGGATCTTTTGTAAAATTGTGATTTTCTCCATCTTTTGCAGACATAATAATTTCACGACCATCGCCACAATCCACTAAACTTCCATTTCCACCAATTATTTGAGCCTTAGAATGTATTGTAAAGTAACTCGAATCAACATTTGCAGTAGATGTATCCATATCAAGATAATTTACAGGCAAAGTGAGATCAGTTATGAAACATGTGCTAGATTAACTTGCTTGTGACACCTCATATTTTGATTCTAAAGTGATCAAAGGGATATTTAACGTATTTATGTTCACTTATGATGACGGAGATTGGTTTTGACCCCGAATCTATAAATCATGTTGTGGAACTTGCGTGAAGAAATCTGTCAGCTTTGCAGTCTCGCCCTCTAATTTCCAAATCTTCTCTTGTTTTTTGTTTGATAGTTTTCTTGTTTGTGCACCACTTAACTGAATCCGTTTCATCTTGGTTCTTGGGGATTTTAAGTACAGAAATAAAAATATTATTCTGTTTAAATTATCGTGCGGCAATCAACACAGCTACACATAGCATAGGCAGAACAAAAAGCCAATTTTATTCCCAGCTTACTGCTGAATCATGTGCTTTAATTAATAAAGACAGATTTTGTTTCAGAATCGTCTTTCCAAGCTCTACAAACTGATAGAGGTAATACAGATATTACATAGTTTTTGAGAAAAAAACATAAAATGCAAAAAAATTATTGTGGACTAACATTTTATATAAAGTGGATTCATATCCAAAATTTACAGATATATTAAGTTGCTTAAAAATACGGGTGAGAAAAAAAATGGTTCAAAGTATGGCAAGATAAGACAATTTTTGTAATTGAAAACCGGTAGGTTATCAGTTCTAGAAAAAGTTCTCTTTGCAAAGTTTAATGAAGTATGCAAAAATTGACGAGGGTAACAAAGTGTCTCGCCTATTTCAAAGATATTGGACAATTCTTTATCCAAAAATTCCGGAATAACAAGGCGTAATGCACGCAGAAACATAGAAGTGAATCCAGACCGTTTAATTTTAACACTATGATAAGAATAAAAGTGAATATATGAACTGGAGTTAGACGGTTTGCGATAAACAGAGAATTTAAAACCTGACGGTGTCCTATGTATCGAAACGTCAAGAAAAAGCAGAGTCCCATTTTCCTCAATT
Source organism: Ceratothoa steindachneri (assembly GCA_963969495.1). Classification (NCBI taxonomy): domain Eukaryota; kingdom Metazoa; phylum Arthropoda; class Malacostraca; order Isopoda; family Cymothoidae; genus Ceratothoa; species Ceratothoa steindachneri. Next base: position 200,852,848 of record OZ018324.1, on the reverse strand, counting down.
TCAAGTGTAAATTTAATAGAAAGGAATAGAGAATTAAGATTACATAGAAAATTGTGAATATCTTTTGAGGAAGGAATTACGCCTTGAAGTTGACAGCGACGCGACGGCTAATTAGTTGAGTTTGCGCTGCAACTTGTTAACCATTTCAGTGACTCTAATTTCAGAAAGCGTACAGCGAGGAAAAATACTTGCAATGTGGTTGATAGGAAGACTGCGAGTGGCGAGTAAGCTGGTTTTTGGCTCTCCATTAAATGTTTTATTCGCCAACTTGTACATGGGAACCGTAGATGAGGCAATTTTCACGAACAATCCTCCCTTGAAACCACCGATCATCGTGCGATTTATTGATGACATATTCATAAATTAGGGAACAGGCAAATTTGTGACGATTTTCGAAGCAAGTTTTGGGCTGAGAGAATTTTAAATAACTCTGTTAAATTTAAATGAGCCCTCAGGCATATTGTAATTTGGAATTTGTTCAATCAATATTGATTTAATTATAAGTCTTTTGTAATAAATATCAAACTTATGGATTAGTTTGGCATTATTGAAACCAATTTGCTGATCACAATTACTCGCGTGGTTGTTGAACAAATGAAAAGATCAACTTCCTCTTCTTATATCCCCCCGTAGTGCATATATGAGTTATTAAAATTCCCAGTTTCCCCTAAATAAGATTTACTGCAACCTTTCCATGAAATAAGATACACTCCAGACTGTTGGTTACATGCTTTGCTCTTTGAAAAGCACCATTTTATAGGTTGGTTATATTTAAACCCAATCTTAACATTGGTATTTGTGGCGAAGTCCTTTAGTTTGGCAAGCTGTGGAACAAAATGTAATATAATAAATATATTGGTGGAGCGTTATTCGTGTAATTACAGCAATAATAAATGCATCTGGCTCTGGAATGACATAATTCAATAGACCATAATGGATACATTAAACCAATAAACGTTCAACTAATGATATAAATTTCGTCTTGAAGGAGGCACGAGCTGCAGGTGCGATGAGCTCTTAAGATTTCTGATAACACGACGGATTTGTTAACTGATTTATCACGGAATTAAAAATAATATATATACGAATTCGAATTGGTGGGTGTGGGTATATAGAATAGATTATCGAGCCGTGGACTATCATTAGTTTTGTATCGAGGAACTGCAGCGAGTTTTTTTATTCCCACCCCACCTTGAATATAATAGTGGAATGCAAGTTGTTGTGATTTTTAAAGAAACTATCAAAGTTTTCAAGGTAATTATAGACTAGCAAGAGAATACATCAACTTAGCATGGGCAATTCCTTTTCACCGATTCTCTTTAATTTATTGCTGGAAATTTTCAAAAAAGAACTAATACCTTAAATTACACCCTGCGCTCTGAGAGGGCTAACAGTCCTGAAGGGCGCATTATAAATACCTATTATTATTATTATTATTATTATTCCTTTAGGTTTTGTTGAGATACGTTAACGTTGTATTCTCTTTGAGATATTAATTTAGATATATTAGTCAGATTTGACTCAGTTTGTTTTCATGACAGCCTTTAATCGATCTCACTCGATGAACCCGCCTGTGGTTTCGATGACACCCTCCAGGTGACTCTGAACAAGCCACTGTCCTTCGTCACTATGTCCCGTTTTAGGCCCCTGAAATCCTTGATAATCCTGGCCCTCAGCTCTTCTTTTGTGTTGTAGCTGGATGTGTTCGTCTCTCGTTCCACCGCACTTCACACAAAGAAGTCGAGTGGGTTGCAGTGAGTCGAATTAGGGGTGAAATGTCAAGTGCTGTAGGAAAACGAAGAGAATGAAATAGTAGAGACGGCTACATCGGACTCCTCGGACTCAGAAGCCGCTCCTTAAACTAAGAAAGCGAAGGGGAAGAAGGGTAAAAACAAAAAGCTGGACGCAGATAAAATCAACTTCTATATCTACTCGTGCAAGCAGTTTCTCTTCCCCGAGGATATGGAGCACAGGAAAATCTTCCAAGGCATTAAATCAAAAATCTATAAGTGGGAATTCGATGCTGATATCAACACGGAAACAGTAGAAGAAACATTGCTCCGCCAAAGCGTTATTCTACATGATGATACGTACGAGCAGGATTCCAATGCTGAATTCAGGAAGAAGAAGAGCTGGAAGAAATATCTCGTTCAAGCTCCTTCCAGAGCTGGACGAATCCTTTGTGACGGTTGAACTCCAAACATTGGTAGGAAACCTCTTGATAGCCGCAGCTTATCAACCCCCTCGTCAAGCCTACCTGCTCATAAAAAACTTCTTCACGTTGTTTGGGCATCGCAGAATTGCAATCTTAGGGGGCGACCTCAATGCCAGATGCCTTGCATCTTGCATCTGGATGACTATGGTAGAACCAATGGAAAGAGGCTGAAAATTGGACTTGATTATGGGAAGAAAAAACATCCAAAGAATAGGGCTGGATTTTGCGACCTATAACACTTCCACATCAGCCACTAAACCAACCTGACATAATCTTAACAAGTAAAGGTTTCCCCTTCATCTACCATAGTGAGCCGGGTCCAACAGTCCCCAGTGACAACATAGCGATCCTCACCACAATCTCACTCGCGCCGATCAAGCTACTAGTCACTCTCCGAAAAAAACTACGCCTTCGTCAACTGGGAACGATACAAGAGACAACAGCTGGCCTGGGCGATGTAACCTTGGAGGAGATATATGCAGAGCTAGAGAGGATAACTGCGTCTATTCTAGAAGCAGACCGCCAGTGTGTACCCAAGACAGGATACAAAACCCCTCCTCAATTCAGATGGACAGAGAAGATGAGGGTGATCGGTCGTGTTCACAGGGAAGTGTATGAAGAGATAAGACGGGCAGTTCCAAACCGGGAGATAAGATCGTTACTACGGCGCCTAAGCACCGAGCTTAAAAACGCTATCAACCTCCAACAAGAGGAAATATGGAATAACTTAATAGGCAGAGTCGATAGCGAGTTGAACTCGGCTAAATTCGGGCAGCAAATCAGAAAATTAAAAGGACAAACAGGGAAAGCGAAGGCTCTAATTAAAGAGAACGGGGATTATAAAAAGGAACCTGTAATTCCGGAAGAAAGATTTCCAACGTACTGCAAAAATGTCTTCAGCATCACTCCAGAAGACAATGAAGAGTTCGACCAGGAATTCGAAGGCCAACTGATAGAAGACCTGAATCAGATCATGCATCGAACGCACCTACATCATCAAGTAGACGAAGGCAGGGAGATGGCAGATCACGGCCGTCCCATAACACCTTAGGAAGTCATGGTCACTGTAAAGTTCTTTGAATAAAGGGCGCCAGGCTGGACGGGCATCACTAAATGCAACTTAGTAAATTCCCCACAGCAGATCATTCAGGGAATACAAACATCTTCAATGCTTCTCTAAATACGGGTTGCTTCTCAGAGGGCTTAAAGATTGCTAAAATAATTTTTGTACCTAAGGGAAGTAAACATCTTGATCAACTGGTCAATTACAGGCCAATCTCACTGTTTGAGTTTGTGGCGAAGATCTACGAGAAGCTCCTGGCTGACCGGTTTCAAGACCAATTAGCTGAGCAAGGAGCTTATAACCCGCGGCAGCACGAGTTCCGTATGAGACGGGGAACAGAAGCCGCCCTCGCCCTCCTAACGGAAAAACTCGCGAGCAGCAAAGCTAAACGGAAATGCGTAGACGTGGTACTGCAAGATATTCAAAGGGCCTTCGATAATGTTTGGCTGAGGGGTCCACAATACAAGATCTTGAGCCTTCGGCTAAGCCCAATCCTGGAAAAGGTCATCTGTGACTATATAATGGAAAGGAGAGCCCAAATTTCTATCGAGGGCTACACATGACCCGAATTCAAACTCAAGGCGAATGTTCCTCAAGCAGCTGTCTGAGTCCGTTGCTCATCTTTGAGATGCTTTGGAGTTAGATGCGATTCTATAATGTGTTTCCAGCACGACAGTTTAATTACTAATTAAATAGGCTAACGAAATCATTTATGGATCGTGTAATCCATATTTTGACTAGTTAAACGATAATTGGTGGTGAGATTTTCAAGCGTACGGACAGATAAATGGTGGAGGACATGTCATTTGCATCGATAATAATTAGGTTCTCCTGTTTACACCAGACTGATACATAGCCACCAAGAAAAAGATGAAGTCACTCTCATAGGGTCTATATTCCTTGCTGTTTGCTTGACTTACAATACTCACATAGAAATGCAGAGGTTTGTTTTATATGGACGTATGTGTTGAATTATAATCTCCATTAATAAGTTCTTGCACTGAGAAAGCAATTCAACGAGAAAAAGAATTTGTTGATCGAAAGAGTTAAGCCAATTATAAATAAGGACAAAAAGAGAAAATTAGACCACTTTAATGTTGACCAAATCTTCTTTGTTGAAAACATTATTTTAAGTTTATTTAAGACTTTATTTTGGGGGTCTATATTCAAATATTTTGATGTTTCTTATGATACACAGGCCTAAACCAATGATATTTAAGCAATCATTATTGGCAAACAATATGGTTAAACCATTTGAAATAGCTAAAACCACCAGTTGTTTAACTCTTCCACCCCTTCAGTCATAATTAAATGAATTATTCTGAAATCATATTGGTACTTTAACATTAGAATCGTCATATCGATCTCAGTTGAAGTTCTTATTAAACCAACTAACTTTTTGGTAAACAAACAATGAAAATATAACCTCAATGAGAGCGCAAGATTTTTGCAAAAATTGAATTGATTCTGGTTGAAGTCGGTGGATTAACTGTGTATGGTGTTTGACAGCTGCTGTTCTGAGATTATTGTGATTCATATTTATTTTCAATATACGATTTAAAATAAGCCTAATCCCAAAACGAATAAAGTCGAACCCTCATAAGAGCGAAGGTACCAACTTACTGAGCGAGAACACTTCCTGTTAAAGAAACTTAATATCGAACCTATAGTATGCTCCCATTGGGGTAAACATGTAGACGAGCGGCCTGGCCTGAAAAAATTATTTTGTGTAAATATTATTCACCCGTTTCATTTCTGACGTCATACCCCACCCCCAACCCTTACCCTTATTATTCGCAAAACGATTAAAGGCGCTGACATGATGTAGTTAAAGCATTCACCTCTGTAAACGTCAGAACATTATAAAAATTAGGATTATACAGACCCCCAGACCCCCCGTCAATTTAATGAAACTCAGGATCATCGTAGTGCGGTCCATGCATCGTGTTTAATGCCCCATGAGCCGTCCCCTATAAATGTACTCCAAAAATGTGAAATATTTTGGAATACAGACAAAATAGTACATCTTATCGGCCGGGCCGCTCGTCTACATATTTACCCCCATTGGGAAATGTGCTTAACCAGGGATCCGTCATGGATGAAATTCCAGATGAAGATGAACCTACCTGGACGGGTTCTACTGGAGGAGAACCCAGAGGGGAAATAATTAAAGGGCCTATATTGGAGTTAAATACTAGTAAGTCATCTGGCCCAGACAACATTCATTCTAAGTTAGGTAAAGTATGAAACAAAGCATTGTTCATTGATGCCTTCAGTTAACCATTATAGCGAAAGAGGATGAAACATTATGGAAAGGAACGAAACCTAAAAGAAAAACAGCTTCAATCACTCGAGGAAAAGGTCAGACTTGCCCGGACAGCTCGTCTTCAACTTTACCCTAGGTTAACATAACATAATTTCACGGATGATAAAAGCCACAATGGCCTATCAAAGGTCATCCGTATCCCTCCATAGGATTTTGTCAGATCATGCATCTACAATATATAATTTAACAATCCATAGGAATGTCCAACCATGCATCTACAATATATAATTTAGCCTCCATAGAAGTCTGTCAAAAACAAATCAAAGTCCCCCAAAATATACAATAAAAAGAAACTGCATCCACAGGAATGAGTCAAGAAACATATCCACATACCAAAAAGTAAGAAATTAACCCTCCATCCCCATATAATCATCGAATCTGCGCTTGAAAACATTCAAGTTTGGTTTGTCTACAGTCTCAGGTGACAAACTATTCCAATAATCCACCACTCTGGTAGTGAAAAAATATTTTCTAACATCCAGTTTGCACCTCTGTTTTTTAATCTTTAAGTGGTGGCCTCTAGTTCTATTACTACCTTTTAACTCAAATAACTTGCTGAAATCCAATTTATCCATCCCAGAAAAGATTTTAAAAAGTTCAATCATATCTCCCCTCACATACCTTCTTTCAAATGAAAACATATTTAATACCCTCAGTCTATCTTCATATTCAAGGTGCTTCAGGGATGGTATTATTTTTGTTGTTCCTCCTTTGTACTGACTCTAATAAGTTTATATCATGTCTAAAATGTGGTGACCATGCCTGTATACAGTACTCTAAATGTGGCCTGACATAAGAGTTGTATAGTTTAAGGATGACCTCCTTACTCTTGTAGCTAACATTTCTTTTAATGTAACCTAGCACCCTATTTGCTCTATTTTTTGCCTCAATACACTGCTTTGAAAATTTCAGTGACCTATCTACTACCACTCCTAAGTCCTTCTCATCTTAGAACATAAGAAAAGAAGGAGACTGCAAAAGACCATTCATGGCCTACACTTGGCAGCTCCTGTTCCATTCAACACACAAAAGATTTCTTACCAGAGAAAAGTCATCAACATTGTCACCCTTAACAGGAGTTCGTCAGATCTAATCTACAATATACATAAAATGCATCCAGAGGATTATGTCCATTCATGCAACCGCAAAATATAATCTTCCCACTCCTTAGAAAAATATATACATATGTACATAAAAAAAAGTCAGTCCCATCTAGCAGCTTCATCCATATATTTATCTAATCTATTCTTAAAACTACCCAGAGAGGAGGCTTCTATCGCATGCCTAGTGAGCCTATTCCATTCATCTACCACACGATTTGTAAACCAATTCCTCCCAATCTCCTTCCTAAACCTATACTTATCAAGCTTAAACCCATTGCTACGTGTCCTGTCATGTTCACTAAGTATAAGAACCTTACCCAGATCCCCTTTATTATATCCTTTTACCCATTTGAAGACTTCAATCAATTCCCCTCTGACTCTTCTCCTTTCCAATGTATGTAGATTTAGTTTTCTGAGCCTTTCACCATAGGGTAAGTTCCTTAGCCCACCAATCATCTTTGTCATCCTTCTCTGCACAGACTCAAGCAAATCAATATCCTTCCTATAATGTGGTGACCAAAATTGTACTGCATAGTCTAGATGAGGCCTAACTAGCGCCAGATACAGTTTTAGAATGACTTCAGCACTCTTATTGCTTACACTCCTCCTAATGAATCCCAATATCCTATTAGCTTTATTCTTAGCATTTAGACATTGCTTTCTAGGACGAAGGTCTGAACTTACCAAAATACCCAAGTCTCTCTCACAATCAGTCCTCCTTAAAATTCTGCCATTTAATTTATAACTATTCAATGGATTATTTCTACCTATACTAAGTACACTACATTTGTCTATGTTAAACTTCATTTGCCATTTCTCGGCCCAATTGGACAGAATGGTCAATTCCTCCTGCATTACAACAGCATCAGAATCAGCCCTAATGGCCCTACCTAGCTTAGTATCATCAGCAAATTTACTCAGGTCACTACTTATACCTATGTCAAGATCATTAATATAAATTAAGAATAGCAAGGGACCCAAAACAGATCCTTGAGGAACTCCACTGCTAACACACCCCCACTCAGATTTAACTCCATCTATACTAACTCTTTGCTGTCTGTCACCAAGCCATGACTGAATCCACCTAAATATACTGCCATCGATCCCGTGTGCTTTAACTTTGCTCAGAAGTCGTAAGTGTGGCACTCGATCAAAAGCCTTACTAAAGTCCAAGTATAAAATATCATAGTTTTCATCATTATCTGCTGCTTCATACACCTTACTATAAAAAGACAGCAAATTAGTCAGACAGGATTTACCCTTGCTAAAGCCATGCTGTGATTCTTTTATCAACTTATGCTTATCCAAGTGATCTCTAATATTCTTTGCTATAATAGATTCCATCATTTTCCCTACCACTGATGTCAAACTTACTGGTCTGTAATTAGACATATTTGTTTTATCCCCTTTCTTAAATATAGGTATCACATTGGCTTTCTTCCATGCCACTGGCACAATGCCACTCTCCAATGATTTTCTAAAGATGCATGCTAGGGGCTCACTTAACACATCCTTACATTCTTTCAAAATTCTAGGAAAGAGCTCATCAGGACCGGGTGCTTTACTACTTTTGATTTTATCAATTTCCTTTGTCACTATCTCCTTTGTGATCAATATATCCTTTAATTTCTCTTCATCATTACCCCGAAAGATCATTGACACCTCAGGTATATACTGAGAGAAAAAAGTCATTTAGCATTCCAGCCATTGAGTCCCTATCACTCACTAATTCTCCATTGGAATCTATAAGTGGGCCTATTTTATCTCTAACCTTAGTTTTGTATAATTGATAAAAACTTTTAGGATCTTCCTTTGCCCTATTTGCCACTTTAATTTCATAATTTCTCCTTGCTACTCTAACTAACTTTTTAACATCTCTTGCTAGTTCATTATATCTCTGCCTTAAGTGATCCTCCCCATTTTTTATTTTCCTATAAATGCCCTTTTTAATGCCAATATAATGCTTAATTTTATCTGTCATCCATTTTGGGTCATTATTTTTAGTCCTAATCTCCTTATATGGAATGTTAATCATCTAACCTGTAATTAATTGCTCAATTATTCTTTCATACTCCTCTTCAATTGTAATCTCTTCCTCCTGGTGATTATTGTCTCCACTAACTGATATCATTGAATCTATTCCTGATTTGATTTCATTGCCTGGTTTCTGTACAACTGCCTCCAGGTAAGTCCTGAGCCCATTATAATTTGCTCTTCTAAAGTCAGGAATTTTAACATTGTTCATGCTACTATCAATACCATTCCATTTCATCTTGAATCTAATTTCACAATGGTCACTATTACCCAAATTTCCTCCAATCTCAGTATCCTTAATAACTTCTTCCCTATTTGTCAGAACTAAATCCAGTATATTATTACCTCTAGTGGGTTCATTAATAATCTGCCTCAGAAAATTATCTTGGACAACATTCAAAAATTCCTCAGCCTCCTGATCACCCACAAGAGCTTCCCAGTCTATATTTCTGTAATTAAAATCGCCCATTATACACACATGCTTACTTCTACATGCCCGTTCAATCTCCTGCCACAGAAGATTTGAAGCTTCCTTACTAAGATTTGGTGGTCTGTATAATAATCCTAAGACAAGCTTGTTTTTACTTTCCTTTACATTTAGCCATAATGACTCTGTGTTATCATCTAATTTAATTGTACTGTTTACACAACACTGGAGATTATCTTTAATATAAATAATAACCCCTCCTCCTCTCTTCCTATTCCTATCTGTATGGAACATGTTAAAGCCCTCAATCTCAACCTCAGGTTTAAAGTGATTACCTGCCAAATCAAGCCATGACTCTGTTATCGCAATTATATCAAAATTCTCTTCACTTGCTAACGCTCTTAAGAGATCTATCTTATTCCTTATACTCCGACCATTTGTGTAGTATATTTTTAAGTTTTTTTTATTATTCCCATCTTCATTGCATTGTGCTTTTTTATTCCTAGTTATCTGCTCATTCACTTGTGCATTAGTCCCCCTATAACGCATCAGTATGCCCTCTTCCCTAGCTATTCCTCTATCACTGCATCCCTTCCATTTCCTACACCTGCCCTCTATTCCTGTTATTCCCTTACCTCTAACAGCTTCTAGTTTCCCACCCGTAAGGACCTAATCACACTATCCAGCTCCCCCCATAGAACCTCAACACCTACCCAACTAAGATGGAGCCCATCCATCGCATACAACCTCCTATTCCCGTAAAACCCTCCCCAGACATCTACAAACACCAATCCTAGCTCCTCACACAGTCCTTTCACAAATTCATTCAAACCAATTGCACGCGACAACCATTCTACCCCCACATCCAATCTCAGAAGCACACCAGAAACAACACCTTTTACCCTGCTTTTACTCATCCTTTCAACTAACCTTTTATACTGCTCACGTAACTCACATGTACCCACCTTCTTTACATCATTCACTCCCACATGCGTAATCACAACTGCATCCCTCTCACACCCAGAAACCAGCCTATCATACCTCTCACAAACATCACTTACACCAGCACCCGGCAGACAAACTCTCATTCCCTTCCACTTGCTATCACTCAACTTCCTATCTAAATACCTAATCTGAGAGTCACCCATCACTAGCACCTCAGTTATTCTCCTATTCTGTTTTGGCCTAACATTACCCTCCCTCCTGCTCTCAGTCACGCTACCACCCATCCTGCTTTCATCCACAATCACACCAGGCAAATCACTTTCACACTCTTCCTCTCTCAGGACATTGAATCTGTTAGTCAACCTAACAGGTTCTATGTCCCTCTCATTCACACACCTAACCTGTCCTAACTTATCTATCCTATCCATTTTCACCCACCATTCATCATCACTCACAACTTCCACACTGTTCCCAGTCCTAGCCCTATCTTCCACCCTCTTAGCACTAATCTCACCCTTCAATCGCACACTTGCATCTCTTCTCACCTCAAACACCAAATCATTCAACCTCTTACATTCCCCACTCAACCTCCTAACCTCCCCTTCCAGAAAACACACACGGCATTCAGTTACATTCACTCTCCTTTCAACTCCACATGCATCACACACCACATACACACTACTTTCAACTGAATTAAGCCAATATCCATCCATCTCATAGCTAAATTCCCTATTATCTCTCCCCATGTTAATAACTTTGCATTTATTAAGGTTAAAAGTCATCTGCCACTTCTGAGTCCAAGCTAACAACTTATCTAAGTCACCCTGCACTTTAAAGCTACCCTCAACCTCTTTGACTACATGCCACTGGCACAATGCCACTCTCCAATGATTTTCTAAAGATGCATGCTAGGGGCTCACTTAACACATCCTTACATTCTTTCAAAATTCTAGGAAAGACCTCATCAGGACTGGGTGCTTTACTACTTTTGATTTTATCAATTTCCTTTGTCACTATCTCCTTTGTGATCAAGATATCCTTTAATTTCTCTTCATCATTACCCCGAAAGATCATTGACACCTCAGGTATATTTAGAGTATCCTCCTGTATTAAATATGTTCTCGTTTGAAAGGAGGTGTGTGAGAGGGGATATGATTGAGCTCTTTAAAAAATTTTCCGGGATAGATAAATTGGATATTAGCAAGTTTTTTGAGTTAGATGATGGAAATCGGACTAGAGGTCACCACTTGAAAATTAAAAAGCAAGGGTGTAGGTTGGATTTAAGAAAATATTTTTTCACCAATAGAGTGGTAGACTTCTGGAACAAATTGCCGCAGAGGGTAGTAGGTAGTCCAAATCTAAATGTATTTAAGAGTAGGTTGGATGAGTTTATGGGAAGGGAAGGTTGTGATGGTTCCTAAGTTTTTTATATATTAATATTGTTTGTATATATCTATAACTGCATGATTTAGTTCTTGACAAGCCTTGATTGGTGATGCCCTTGTTTCTGATGCAATCCTCTGGATGTAGTTTTCCTGGGAGTTTGGGTGCCTTAAAAAAGATGCCGTTTTTGACTTGGATGACCTATGATGAGCCCTTGTGGCTCTTGTCATCTGTTATATTATATTGTGGGGGACTTTGATTTTGTCTTTCCCTTGTGATGGTGCTTTTTGTGGGTGGGTTTTGACGGAGGCGGATGACCTTTGATAGGCCCTTGTGGCTTTTGTCATCCGTGTAATTATGTTAGTTTATGTTAAATACTGAGAGAAAAAAGTCATTTAGCATTCCAGCCATTGAGTCCCTATCACTCACTAATTCTCCCTTGGAATCTATAAGTGGGCCTATTTTATCTCTAACCTTAGTTTTATATAATTGATAAAAACTTTTAGGATCTTCCTTTGCCCTATTTGCCACTTTAATTTCATAATTTCTCCTTGCTACTCTAATTAACTTTTTAACATCTCTTGCTAGTTCATTATATCTCTGCCTTAAGTGATCCTCTCCATTTTTTATTTTCTTATAAATGCCCTTTTTAATGCCAATATAATGCTTAATTTTATCTGTCATCCATTTTGGGTCATTATTTTTAGTCCTAATCTCCTTATATGGAATGTTAATCATCTGACCTGTAATTAATTGCTCAATTATTCTTTCATACTCCTCTTCAATTGTAATTTCTTCCTCCTGGTGTTTATTGTCTCCACTAACTGATATCATTGAATCTATTCCTGATTTGATTTCATTGCCTGGTTTCTGTACAACTGCCTCCAGGTAAGTCCTGAGCCCATTATAATTTGCTCTTCTAAAGTCAGGAATTTTAACATTGTTCATGCTACTATCAATACCATTCCATTTCATCTTGAATCTAATTTCACAATGGTCACTATTACCCAAATTTCCTCCAATCTCAGTATCCTTAATAACTTCTTCCCTATTTGTCAGAACTAAATCCAGTATATTATTACCTCTAGTGGGTTCATTAATAATCTGCCTCAGAAAATTATCTTGGACAACATTCAAAAATTCCTCAGCCTCCTGATCACCCACAAGAGCTTCCCAGTCTATATTTCTGTAATTAAAATCGCCCATTATACACACATGCTTACTTCTACATGCCCCGTTCTATCTCCTGCCACAGAAGATTTGAAGCTTCCTTACTAAGATTTGGTGGTCTGTATAATAATCCTATGACAAGCTTGTTTTTACTTTCCTTTACATTTAGCCATAATGACTCTGTGTTATCATCTAATTTAACTTTACTGTTTACACAACACTGGAGATTATCTTTAATATAAATAATAACCCCTCCTTCTCTCTTCCTATTCCTATCTGTATGGAACATGTTAAAGCTCTCAATCTCAACCTCAGGTTTAAAGTGATTACCTGCCAAATCAAGCCATGACTCTGTTATCGCAATTATATAAAAAATTCTCTTCACTCGCTAACGCTCTTAAGAGATCTATCTTATTCCTTATGCTCCGACCATTTGTGTAGTATATTTTTAAGGTTTTTTTATTATTCCCATCTTCATTGCATCATGCTTTTTTATTCCTAGTTATCTGCTCATTCACTTGTGCATTAGTCCCCCTTCGAACAGGTAGCACGTGTTTCATAGAGCTCTCAGTCTGTTTATCTATTTTTCAGATTTTTCTACAGTTTTTTTTTTTTCTCACCACAATCAGCGAAAGCTAAGTTGCTCTTCTTTTTTTTCTTATTACTACTTAAGTTCTTTCTTTGTTTGAATAAGTGATGGAGTTTGGGGATGAAAGTGAGCATGAGTGTTGGAATGTATGCATTGGTTGTGGTGTGTTAGGTGAGGGGTATACATGTGTTGTATGTGGGCTGCGTAAATGCATTGTAGATTTAGAGGGAATGAGAAGGCAGGATTTAGACAGGATATGTAGGCTGGAGGGGTTAGTTGCTGAGCTCAGGAGGGAACTAGTGTTAGGCCTAGAGCTGGGAATAGGTTAGGTGGTGAGGTAGGCCAGTTAGATGTTTCAGGTGAAGGTAGAGGGCAGGTGGAGGAGGTAGGATATGATAGTTCTAGTGAAGTTAGCCCCCTTAGATTAGTTAGAAATAGGCCTAGTGAGGATGGGGGACAGTGGAGAGTGGTTAGAAAACGTGAAGCTAGGGAGGCTTCTCCTGTTCTTTGTGAGAATAGGGTTGCCTCTGTTGAGGTTGTTAGCCAGGGGGAGAATAGGTGTGTGAGTCAGAGGGACACAGAACCTATTAGCTTGACTAATAGATTCAGTGCCCTAAGAGAGGAAGTAACTGGAAGGGATATGACTGATGGGGGTGGGGGTGGAGTTTGAGTGACTGGTAGTTTGAATGAGAATAGGAGTGGGGATGGAGTTAGGTCTGTGGGGGTTAGGAATAGGAGTCTGACTGAAGTGCTTGTGATGGGTGATTCGCGAGTTAGATATTTAGATAGGAAGTTGAATGCAAGTAGATTGAATGGTTTGAGGGTGTGTTTTCCGGGTGCTGGAGTGAGAGATCTGTCTGATAGGTATGAGGAGCTGGTGTCTGGCTGTGCAAGGGATGCGGTTGTGATTACACATGTAGGAGTGAATGATGTGAAGAAAGAGGGTGCATGTGAGTTACGTGAGAGGTACAAGAGGTTGATTGAAAAGGTGAAAGAAAGTAGAATGAAAGGTGTTGTGACAGGTGTGCTTCCAAGAATGGATGTTGGGGTAGAATGGATGTCTCGTGCAATTGGGCTGAATGATTATGTGAGGAGGATGTGTGAGATGGAAGGTGTCATGTTTGTGGATGTGTGGGATAGGTTTGTTGGAATGAAAGAAATGTATATGCGATGGATGGACTGCATTTGAGTAGGAGGGGGGTAGATGTGTTGTGGGAGGAAGTATGATCGTGTTATTAGGTCTTTGCGGGCGGGAAACTAGATACTAATAGTGGTCAGGGAATTATGAGAGGACATTATAGTACTGAAAGGAGAATGGACTTGGCAGATAACAGAAATAGGTTCCAAGGCGATAGAGGTGAGGTCATTCAGGTTTCAAGAGGGGCTTCAGGGATTGGGGGGTTAAATTGTTTCTATACAAATGCCCGTAGTCTTAGAAACATAACATAACAACATAACATAATTAAACGGATGACAAAAGCCACAAGGTTCTATCAAAGGTCATCCGCCTCCGTCATAAGGAAGATTATGTAAAACTTCGAAGCTTGCTAAATTTGGTAGACTGGAATGTAGAATTCAGAGGTAAAAATGCTTATGGGATGTGGGATACTTTCAAGCATATAATAAATATAGTCTAAGAACAATGTATCCCAATGAAGGCCATTAGGAACAAAAGTAGGAAACCATTATGGTGGAATCAGGAGATAGCTAGAAAAATTTCAGAGAAGAAAAGGGCATACAAAAAATTACAGGTAGAAAATAATATTCAAAATTTAAGTGATTATAGAATGGCTAGGAATGAGTTAAATAAGATTATAAAGAAGAACAAAAGGGTGTAAGAAATTAAATTAGCTCAGGATAGCAACAAAGATCCTAGAAAGTTCTTTAGTTACTATAAAATTAATAACAAGTCTGGCAGAGTTAAAATAGGACCTATCAAATATGAAGGGGTTGTGAGAGAAACTGATGAGGAAATAGTTGATTACTAAATGGTCATTTTGCATCAGTATTTACAAAGGAGAAACTAAATAGTCTTATGTATAGTACTCATGGGTCAGGGAAAGAAGTGTTTACTAACATTAGTGTGGATCGGAGGATGATAAAAGGACTAATAGGTGAGTTAGATACTACCAAGGCCTCCGGTCCTGATAATATTCATTCTAGAATACTTAAAGAAGGGGTAGAAAGTATCTCAATAGCTCTGGAGAAGTTATATACTAGGTCACTGGAATATGGAGAAATACCCGATGATTGGAAGAGAGCGAATGTAGTCCCCATTTTCAAGAAGGGTAGTAAAGAGGATCCAAATAACTTTAGACCGGTTAGCCTAACTCCTGTAGTCTGTAAAATTCTTGAGAAAATATTTAAAAAAGGGATTTGCCAACATCTAGAGAGGGAGGGGTTAATCAGCGATGCTCAGCATGGGTTTAGATCAGGTAGATCATGTTTGACTAACTTACTAGACTTTCTGGAGTTTGTAACAGATCAAGTAGATAAGGGAGAGAATGTAGATATAATTTACTTAGATTTTAGTAAAGCATTTGATAAGGTACCACATAGGAGACTAGTTCATAAATTAAAAATGATTGGGATATGTGGGGGTGTTTCAAATTGGATAGCTGAGTGGCTGAAAGACAGGAAGCAAAGGGTAGTGCTAAATGGTGTAAAGTCAGAGTGGAGGGATGTTATCAGTGGGGTTACTCAGGGATCAGTTCTTGGTCCATTATTATTTGTCATCTATATAAATGATCTTGGGGAGGCAGTTAATAATAAAGTGTCAATTTTTGCGAATGATACCAAATTAGCAGCTGTAGTTAAAGATATTGATGATAATTTTAAAGTGCAGGGGGATTTAAATAAATTGTTATCCTGGGCACATAAGTGGCAAATGACTTTCAACCTTGATAAGTGCAAAGTTATTAACATGGGAAAAGATAATAGAGAATTTAACTATGAAATGGATGGGCATTGGCTGAGCTCAGTAGAGGATGAGAAAGATTTAGGAGTAGTAATAGATAAGTCATTAAGGTTTTCTAGGCAGTGTATTGAAGCAAGAAATAGGGCAAATAGAGTGCTGGGTTTTATTAAGAGAAATGTCAGTTACAAAAGTAAGGAGGTTATTCTTAAACTCTATAACTCCTATGTTAGGCCACATCTAGAGTACTGTATACAGGCATGGTCCCCACATTTTAGACACGATATTAACCTTCCCGAGTCAGTGCAACGGAGGGCAACAAAGATTATTCCTTCCCTGAGGCACCTTGAATATATAGATAGACTGAGGGTATTAAATATGTTCTCATTCGAAAGGAGGTGTGTGAGAGGGGATATGATTGAGCTCTTTAAACATTTTTACGAGATAGATAAATTGGATGTTAGCAAGTTTTTTGAGTTAGATGATGGAAATCGGACTAGAGATTACCACTTGAAAATTAAAAAGCAAGGGTGTAGGTTGGATTTAAGAAAATATTTTTTCACCAATAGAGTGGTAGACTTCTGGAACAAATTGCCGCAGAGGGTAGTAGGTAGTCCAAATCTAAATGTATTTAAAAGTAGGTTGGATGAGTTTATGGGAAGGGAAGGTTGTGATGGTTCCTAAGTTTTGTATATATTAATATTGTTTGTATATATCTATAGCTGCATGATTTAGTTCTTGACAAGCCTTGATTGGTGATACCCTTGTTTTTGGATGCAATCCTCTGGATGTAGTTTTCCTGGGAGTTTGGGTGCCTTAAAAAAGAGGCCGTTTGACTCGGATGACCTATGATGAGCCCTTGTGGCTTTTGTCATCTGTTATATTATATTGTGGGGGACTTTGATTTTGTCTTCCGCTGGTGATGGTGCTTTTTGTGGGTGGGTTTTGATGGAGGCGGATGACCTTTGATAGGCCCTTGTGGCTTTTGTCATCCGTGTAATTATGTTATGTAATTATGTTATGTTAACACATCAGTATGCCCTCCCCCTTAGCTATTCCTCCAGACTCTAGTGATCTAATAAATATCTTCTCAAGAGCTACTGCAATACTTTCTACACCTTCTTTGAGTATCCTAGAATGAATGTTGTCAGGGCCAGATGCCTTACTAGTATTTAACTGCATTATAAGCCCTTTAATTTCTTCTCTGTCTATATTAATAGAATTTATCACTACTTCCCTTGACCTAGAATTATCATCAACTAATCTAACTGGTTTCTCTTTTGTGAATACTGAAGCAAAATGATCATTAAGGACCTCTACTATTTCCTCATCAGATTCTTTCAAAACCCCTTCATATTTAATAGGCCCTATTTTATCACTGTTAGATTTATTATTGATTCTATAATAGCTAAAGAATTATTTAGGATCTTTATTATTATTTTTAGCCAAATTAATTTCTGCTGTCCTTTTGGTCTTCTTAATTATCTTATTTAGTTCATTTCTGGTTGACCTATAATGGTTTAAATTATCTAAACTACTCTCACTTTGTAATCTCTGGTATGCCCTTTTTTTCTCTGAAACTTTATTAGCTATTTCTTGATTCCACCATAATGGTTTCCTACATTTCTTCCTAATATACTTCATCGGAATACACTGTTCCTGAACCATGTTTAATATAGTCTTAAAAATATCCCACATCTCATAAGTATTCTTTCCATGGAATTCTATATCCCACCTAATCTGATTTAGCATGCTGCGTAATTTATCGTAATCTCCCCTATAAAAATTTGGAATTTTTGTGGAGTTTGTCGTTGTTCTACCCTTAACTATTTGCAAATTAAACCGAACCATCTGATGATCACTGTTTTCCAATGATTCCCCTACACTCAATCCTTGAACTAAGTGATCATCATTTGAAAGAATTAGATCTAATATATTGGCACCCCTTGTTGGCTTATTAACAAATTTGGTCAAAAAGTTATCCTCAAAACACTCCATAAACTTACAACTTGCTCTATCTCTTCCTATCATATTTTCCCAGTCTACAGAAGTTAAATTAAAGTCACCAAGAATAACTGTATCTTCTTTGCACCCTTTACTTATTTCCCTAATCATTAACTCATCGATACAATCAGTCTGTCCTGGTGGTCTATAAAAAGCTCCCAGGTGTATTTTCCTATTTTTACCAACCTTAATATCTATCCATAATGATTCGCCTTCTCCTTGCTTTATAGAGTTATTTAGATTTGAAGAAATGCTATTTCTGATATAAATAATCAACCCACCACCAGTCCTATCTCTCCTTTGACTAATGTACATAGTATAACCTTCTAGTTCAAATTCACTGACATTATCATTAAATATATTTTCATTAACCCATGATTCAACTATACATATTATATCTATATCTTCATGAATGATATAACTAAATAATTCATCCCTCTTATTTCTAAGACTACAAGCATTTGTGTAAAGACAACTCAACCCACCTATCCCTGAAGCACCTGAGGGCCTATCTCCTCTGCATCTCCTTTCTCTCCTTCCCCGACCCTGTACTCTTGTATTACCCTGACCACTATCACTACTCAAGTAATTTAACCCTAAAGCACTTCCATTAGCCTGCCTACCTTCTACAAATCTGTGTTTGCTTTCTTTCCCTGCCTCACTTTGAGCCATTAAATTTCCCTGACCACTATAAAAACCTAGTTCCCGCCTCTAAAGACCTAATAACACTATCTAATTCCTGCCACAAAACCTTAACCCCATCTCGGCTCAGATGGAGTCCATCCATCGCATACAAACCCTTATTCCCATAAAACCCACTCCAAGCATCTACAAACACCAATCCTGACTCCTCGCACAAACCTTTCACATATTCATTCAACCCCATTGCACAAGACAACCATTCCATCCCCACATCCATTCTCGGAAGCACACCTGAAATAACACCTTTTACTCTAATTTCACACATCCTTTCAATCAGCCTTTTATACCGCTGTCGTAACTCACAAGTATCCACCTTCTTTACATCATTTACTCTGACATGTGTAATCACAACTGCTTCCCTCTCACACCCAGACACCAACCTATCATACCTCTCACACACATCATTTACACCATCACCCGGCAGACAAACTCTCACTCCCTTCCATTTACTTTCACTCAACTTCCTATCTAAATACCTAATCTGAGAGTCACCCATCACAATCACCTCAGTCATTCTCCTATTCTCTCTAGGCCTAGTATTACCCTCCCTCCTGCTCTCACTCATTCGACCTCCTATTCTACTTTCAGGCACGGCCACACCAGACAAATCTCTTTCAAATTCTTCCTCTCTCAGGGCATCAAATCTGTTAGTTAGCCTAACAGGTTCCATGTCCCTCTCATTCACACACCTAACCTGTCCTAACTTATCTATTCTGTTCACTTTCACCCACCACTCATCATCACTTACTTCACTTACTGCTTTCTCTCCAGTCCCTGTTCTAGGCCTAACTTCCTCCCTCCTGGTCCCAATCTGACTCTTCAAACGTACACTTGCATCTCTTCTCACTTCAGACACTAAATCATTCAGTCTCAAGCATTCCGCACGTAATCGACTCACCTCCTCAGTCAAAGCACATACACGGCACTCAGACACATTCACTCTCCTCTCTACACCACAGACATCGCACACTACATACACACTACTTTCAAAAGGCATACTCTCTACATCCAAACAGTCAGCCATACTTAAACAAGAACAATAATAGAAACAAAATCTTATGAAACAACAAGAATTTGACCCAAATTTGTGCGCGCAAGTTTAAAACCTGCTAATCAAGATGGCCACCGAAGTAAACAAAAGTCACTTTCTCACCAAAACAAAATAACCACAATTTAACTTTGTTATATTAACCAAATATATGATCTAATAACTTAATATTTATGTTTACTATGTCACACACCAAAGTATAGCAAAAAATCAAAATATTCTTAGAGCTTTACAAAACACATGCTACCTGTTCGAAGGTCAGTCGAAGGTGTAGATAGTATTGCAGTAGCTCTTGAAAAGATGTATACTAGATCACTAGAGTTTAGAGAAATACCTAATGATTGGAAATTAGCGAATGTAGTGCCACTTTTTAAAAAGGGAAGTAAAGAGGACCCGAATAACTTTAGGCTGGTAAGCTTAACTTCTATCATTTGTAAAATCCTTGAGAAGATAGTTAAGAAGGGGATTTCTGACCATCTAGAGTATGGTAGGTTAATAAATGATGCTCAGCATTGGTTTAGAAGAGGTAGATCATCTTTAACAAATTTACTGGATTTTATGGATTATGTTACTAAACAATTAGATAAGGGAGAGAATGTTGATGTGATTTAGTTAGATTTTATCAAAGCTTTTGATAAGGTTCCACTTAGGAGACTAGTTCACAAATTAAAAATGCATGGGATATGTGGTCAAGTTTTGAATTGGATAACTGAATGGCTGAAAGACAGGAAACAGAGTTGTGCTGAATGGGGTGATGTCACAGTGGAGGGACATTATCAGTGGCATACCTCAGGGATGCATTCTAGGCCCTTTATTATTCATAGTTTATATAAATGATCTTGGGGAGGCTGTAAATAGCAAAGTGTCAATTTTTGATGATGACACTAAATTGGCAGCTATAGTCAAAGAAGTTGTGGGTAGCTTTAAATTGAAGAGTGACTTAAATAAGTGATTAGCTTGGGCTCAGAAGTGGCAATTGACTTTTAACCTTAAAAAATGCAAAGTTCTTAACATGGGAAGGGATAATAGGGAATTTAACTATGAAATGTATGGGCATTGGCTGAATTCAGGTGAGGATGAGGTTTCACAGGAGATAAGTCATTGAAAATCTTCCAGACTTTGATCATGTCAGCTCTGAGCAGCCTGCCATGCACAAAGAAGAGACTCAAGGCATCGAGATAGGAGGCATAGTCAATATGTGAAAGTCCAAAAATTTCCTTAGTCCATCATCGCTGCACTCTCTCAAGCATGTCAGTAGGACCCCCATACCCAGTGTGCCAAACAACAAAGCTAAATTCCAACACAGGATGTATATGGGAATTGAGAAGAGATTTCATAAACTCAGGCTCTCAGAACTAATCAATCCTCCAACTTGGTAAAGAAAACACAATCACCGTCTCATAATGGGGAAGACACATTGGAAGGTATGCCAAAACAAACAAGGATAAAAGAAATGCATGCTAGGATTGCTCCACCCCAGGCAACAGCCAGTCCACTGATGAACTCTTCATAACATACCATATTCAAGAAAAATCTGGAACTAGAGTATTCAATAACCCCCCCAAAATAACACAACCCATAGTGCAAAGTCCCTTTGCCAAATATTTCTACACAGGTGACCCAGAAGTCAAAGGTTCCGGCAAAACACTGGTCATTAAAATAAGGAAATGCGATATCCAAAAACTCAAACAACCAACGGAAAACCTAGAAATTCTTGGACCTCGGACAGCGAAATGTCCTGAGGTCGGCATAATAGATAACCAACATTACACATTCTGCATTGTAGGTCCAGTAGACTTAGAATCTGAAACAGAGGAATTCTTACGAGATGTTAGTTTCATCCAACCTAACAAGGAAATCCCACTCAACCCCTGTAAAGTGGTAGAGGCCTACAGGTTCCCAGCCAAATTCTCCAAGCCTAACCAGCCAGTCAAATCTCAATATATTAGACTAAGATTTCGGGGCCCATTACCAATAAGAGTAAAAATGCTACAGCATGTCATTCAGTCTCAACATACCACTTCCAAGTTTTACATTGTTTTGCATGTTTGCAATTTGACCACAGTTCAGCCACCTGTAGAAACAACAATATATGTACAATGTGCAGTGGTCACCATTCCTTTAAAGATGAACAAGGTGAAAAATGTAGTAATAAATCCCCTCACTGTTATCTGTGCCAAGATGACCACAGAGCTGTCTCACATATATGCCCCATTTATCTTGAGGCTTCAAATATCCATAAGAAAGGTATTGCTGACAACACTCCTGTCCAAGATATAAATACCCAATTGAGGGCCCTTCCAATGCTATTCCTTCAAAAAAGGACAACCAACAGGACAAGGGACCCACAATCCAATATAACTACAAATAGCCAACTGAATACTAGACAAGAGAAGATACAACACAGACCCCACCCACAATTAATCACCCCAATGTCCAACAGATTTCATCTACTACAATCCCAGGATTCCATGGAACATAAGGAAATACAAGAAATGGAAAACATACAACCAATTTCAGTATCTGCTCATCCAACTTCTTATGCAGAAATAGTAAGACACTGTCCTCCAACTCCTCAACCTTGTCTGCAACGTATACCTGCACACTCAAAAGCATTTCACCCACATGTTAAATGGCCCTCAGAAGAAATTACAGTGGAACCTCACAACCAACATGAAAAGGATAAAAATGATGAAAGTAACTCCAGGCCCCCATGTCAAACCTCTAAATTGGCTCACTTGTGGCCCTTCCTCCCCTCCAGCTAACTTCAATATCTGCATAATGACGCTAGTCTACATTCTCATAGATGCCCTGCATGCATTTACCCAAGGTATTCCTCCTAAGGATCTCTGTGAACAACTCGTACCTAGGTTACTAACTCTCCTTCCCTCTTCATAAATAAACAGCTCAATTCCCTTTACTTCTTATTTTGGAATGCTCCTTCATTGGTTAGAAAAACCCAAGAATTTAAGATTTTTATCAATGAATTAAAACCAGCAATTATAGAGATTTGCAAGACATGGCTACAACCAAAACTGAATTTCCAGATCAGAGGATATGCTGTCATTAGGAAAGACAGAGAATCACACAGTGGTGGAGGATTAGCCCTCATAGTTAGGGAAAATATACGTTCCAAGCCCCTCACCTTAACTAGATATGAAGGTGGTGTCTTGGAAACACTTGCAGTCTAAGTAGAGATGTTTGATGGATGGACTACAATACTGATAGTGTATAATCCTTGTAAAAATGTCACCTCATCTGAAATTGCCCACTATCTTGAACAACTCCCTTCCCCTACACTGATCCTAGGGGACTTCAATGTCTGTCATAGTCTATGGGAACCAGATATACCTGTTAGCTCCCGTAATACATCAGGTATTTCTCTCTTCAATTATCTTACAGATACAAATTGATATATCCTACTTTCCCCAGCAGGATTGTATACCCGATTTGACCCACACACTGGAACAAAATCAGTCCTACATTTATGCCTTGGAGAATCTCAATCACCGGGTGTGGAATTTGCAACAGGTCCTTATATGGGAAGCGATCATCTACCCTTTATCCTGCACTTCCTAACAAAAAAAATTACTACTAAAATTCCATGGCAACCCAGATGGCCGATATTTAAAACAAGCATTACAGCCTTCTCACCAGAACTCACTCTCCCACTAGAGGAAGCTGTGAGTTCATTCTCTGATTGGTTACAGTCATCAGGACACAAGTCCTTCCACTTAGTAAAATAAAGATCAGTTCCCAACTGTGGCATACCTTGGTGGACAGAAGCCTGCAAAGAGATGGTGACAGCCAGACACCGAGCTTGGAATAAATGGAGGAGATGCATCACACAAGAAGATATGTTAAAATACAAAAGACTTGATGCAGAATAGAAACGTGCCCTCACAACAGCACGACGGGAAGCATGGTCAAACTTAGTATCATCCCTTTCATTCTCCACAACCACTACTAGAACTTGGAGGTTCCTACGAGCTATGAAAGGGAAAGCTTCCACCTTCTCATATCCATTACGCAAAGAAGGAGAAGATCTTCTGTCAGACTTTTCTAAATCAGAATTCCTAGCATCCTTCCTACATACAAAATTGGGCTCACCAGCCCCACTTGCCAATCCAAACCAATTTACCCTTCCCACACAATGAGCCATAGAAGCATCTCACACACCTGATCTATCGGTCCCCTTTACACTAAACGAATTGAACTCTGCCATTTCCAATCTCCCCCCGAGAAAAGCAGTAGGCCCAGACAATATCCTATACGAGTTCTTGACTCATCTTCCACAAAACTCAAGAGAATTACTGCTACAACTATACAACCAAAGCTGGTCAACTGGAACATTCCCTAAGGTCTGGAAGGAATCAATCACCGTTCCTATTTCTAAGCCTAGTAAGGACCCAACTACCCCTGCTGGTTACCACCCCATTGCCCTTCTACCTTGCCTGGGTAAGCTCCTTAGACACATAGTAACTATCCGACTACAATGGTGGATGGAATTAAAAGAACTACTCCAAGGAGAACAGTGCGGTTTTCTGCCAGGCAGGAGCACCCTAGAAGTCCTTCATCAACTAAAACATCTCATACAAGTCACTTACAGAGACAAAGGAGTCATGCTCGCTCTATTCATTCATTTGGAGGGTGCCTTTGATTTAGCATCACATGAAGGCATACTTTATAAAATCTCAAGAATGGGTGTACAGAGCACCCCTCTATCCTGGCTACAGAGCTTCCTAACAGAGGGAACCTTCAGCGTCGCAATTGGTGGGACACACTCCACCCCACACCCTATCCAGCGCGGAGTTCCCCAAGATTCAGTCCTTAGTCCACTATTATTTAACATCCTCATGGCAGATATACCCAGACCCGCCGGAACCTACACACTAATATACGCAGATGACTTGACTCTAGTCAGTACTGCATCCACCCTCCTAGAAGCACAGAAATGCCTACAGTCAGGAGTGAATAATCTAGCTGAATGGTTTAATAAATGGGGACTTCAAGTCAACTCTCAGAAATATGTGCTCATGTGCTTCACTCAGAAACGCGCCTTTCCATCCCTCCCCAACATAGCCATCAATGGTATTACAGTTCCTATCGGAAGACAACACACATTCTTGGGACTCCGTCTAGATAGACCAATACTCACCTGGAAACACCACATCGATTATCTTCATGCATGAAGAGATTGGATATAATGAAAAGCCTGGCTGGCACTCGATGGGGAGCTTCAAGAGAAGTCCTAATTAAATTCTACAAAATATATATTCTCAGTAAAATACAGTACGGATGTACTATCGATGGCTCAGCCTCTCAGACCGTAATAAGAAAATTAAATATCATCCAAAATGCAGTATTAAGGATTGCATTGGGGGCATTCAGTTCCTCATCAGGGCAATCATTACACACAGAAGCAGGACTACTGCCCCTTGACTGGGCAAAGCACTATCAAAATTGTACACAATATCACAGACTCATGACACATCTTCCGCATCACCCCATTGGCATTCTCTTAACTCACTCCCATATTGACACATCACATCCAAATTGGCCCCTCCATGGACATGCCCCATTCCAGGTCCGCGCCCTGCAATCACTAGCCTCCTTATCCCTAACACCTCCTCCACCATCTCCTATACCCCCTGTCTCACCTATCCCTCCCTGGCTCCCACTTTCATCCAAGTTCTCTCTTGACTTTCATGTTCCATTCTGAAAGGCCCAAGATAATCTCCTTGCCCCCCAACTCTTTCTGGAACTAGTTAACCTTCGCTACAAGAAACACCTTAGAATTTACACAGATGGTTCTCATTTTCCTCCTTCCTCCTCAGCAGCCATATATGTAGAAACCCTATTTGTTAGTCAAACCTGGCCCATAGACAAACAACACTCAGTAGCCTTATTCATTTCTCTTCTTACACACACACTGCAAAAATCTTGATGATGTTGAGTTTAGGGAGTTCAAGACGAGCATCTCATTCACCCTGACGTGGACCGTTGTCTTTAGGTTTCATTTGCCTAGAGGCGATGGAGTTGTCCTGAGTGTCTTAAGAATTCAAGGGTATGTTGGAGGACTTTCTTTCGGAGATACTACCCCCACAGTCCATAGTAATATTCTCAGATTCTAAGTCTTCCCTTTTCCTCCTTGCTACAACAAACCCCCCTCTCATAGAAAGTTGGTATTCGACTTCCAATCCCTCCTCCTCTCCCTTCATACCCTGGAATATGACATTAACTTCCAATGGATCCCCTACCATGTGGGCATCAGAGGTAATGAGATTGTGGATAAAGCAGCCACTCTAGCCCATTCATCACCAGAACTGACTCAATATCCCATAGATTATCACAGCTTCTCCAAAACTGTCAGGAATTCATGTAGATCCCTTTGGGATGAGTCCTTAGACCAAGATCTATCCCAAACTCATTTAAGCAAATTTAGAAGAGACTCCACTCCACAACCCTGGGTAAGATCAACCAACAGACAACTCGATACTGCCTTAGTCAGGATAGGGCATGTTGGCCTTAATACACATCTCTACAGACTGAGACTAGTCCCTGACCCTATTGCAAGTGGTGTCCCTCGACTGAAGACGCAGTGGAGCATTTCTTACTCTGGTGCCCACGTTTCCACTCATTCAGAACAAATTTACGAAACTACCTTTCCTCTCTTAAGATAAAGCTGTGCAATATCAAAGTTCTCCTCAGTGGAATGGGACTCCCTGACGCTATCCGAAAGAAAGTCCTCCAACATACCCTTGAATTCTTAAGACACTCAGGACAACTCCATCGCCTCTAGGCAAATGAAACCTAAAGACAACGGTCCACGTCAGGGTGAATGAGATGCTCGTCTTGAACTCCCTAAACTCAACATCATCAAGATTTTTGCAGTGTGTGTGTAAGAAGAGAAATGAATAAGGCTAATTAATTATTTCTCCTCTCCACAGAAAATAAATGCATATCCCAATACAAAGGGTGGCTCAACAACCTGAACCTGAGAGAAATGAGTGATAAAAAAGGTGGAGGATTATCTATTTTGTATAAAAAACAATTGCATGAAAACTGCGAAGCAAGACACTGGACATAGCAACATTCTACATATTAAATGCTGCATTAATAAATTTGATTTAATTCTGATATATCTGGCAACAAATGACCAAGAAAGAAATAATACTATATCAAGAAAATTGGAGAGCATTGTGGGTAAAATTGAGGAGGTAACTATGATTCTCCTAGGTGACTTTAATGGGCACCTGAGTTTTCTGGGGCCCTGGGAAGTTAACACAAATGGTAACAGATTGTTGGACTGGGCCGAAAGGTTAACTCATCTGGTTGGCCACCCTACTCCAGCACATTTTAGTAGCTCGTAGGAGGAGGTGCTAAAAGGTATATAAGGGCAACACAAGACTGAAGGTACACCGGTCAACTATTAAGTAGTACAAAAACAGATCAAGCAAGGAAAAATAGTGACTTAGTTGTGTACCTTTTTATACATAGAGAAGAATCAATGAGTATTAATGTTAGTAAATTCATGGGTCATTAATTGTAGGTAAGAAAAAGTAATAATGAAATTAGAGTAAGGACTTTAAGAGAGCAGATGGTGTAGTCTAGTCAGGAAATTGGTAAAGAAGTGGGCCCAGAATTTGATGCAAGGCTGACTTGAATGGGCTGATGGATTCCAGTGCCACAACTTCATCTGGTAGAGAGTTCCATATGCTAAGACATCGTAGTGAGAAGAATCTCCTTCTGGCCTCTATTGTTCTGTGGGTGTGGAGGATTTTGAACCTGTGCCCTCTTGTGCCCAGGGAAGGTGTCAGAGTGAATATTTCCTCTGGCGAGATGCTGCACTCATTGTGAAAAGTTTTCCAGTACTTCAGGAGGTCAGCACACAGCAGACGCCCCTGAACAGAGTACAAGTCTAAACTCATGAGTTGCTCTCCATATGGTACTTCAAATAATCCTTCGACATGGCGTATCCAGGTTCTTTGTACTGATTCAAGCAGGTGAAGTTCTCCTGAAAAACCTGTGTTCCACACACAGGAGGCATATTCTAATAGTGGTCGTATATGAGTTGTGTAGGGGGTGAGCATGAAGTCATGGGATCTGCAAAGGGTACTTTTGAGATGATTTGTGGGCATCCCTGATGTCTTGTTGACAGCAGACCTAATGTGGTGGTGGAATCTGAGGGAGGTGTCAACCAGGACCCCAAGGTCCGTGTTGACCTACCATGGTGATGGTTTGTCCTTGGAGGAAGTAATCAGACAATATGCCAATGTGATGCCAAAGCACTGTGTCATGTTGAAGGCTTAAGACAACACACTTGTCCTTATTTAGGTCGAGGCCCCAAGAATTAGCGACCTTGCAGATGTTGTCAATGTCTTTTTGGCAGTTTGAAGTTCCAAGGGCCAATGATAAGGGTGTAGATGGGCAGTACTTTAAGTAGATCTTCAGGTCATCTGAAAAGATTTTGCTATTGTTCAGTATAATTGATGGCAGGTAGTTGACATAGAGCAGGAATAGTAAGGGTCCTAGTACTGAGCCCTGAGGCACACTGCTCTTCACACCTCTGGAGCTGCTTTTAACACCTGCAACAGAAACACGCATAGTTCTGCCAATTAGGAATGAGCTGATCCAGTTTAGCAGAATACCGGTAATGCCAATGCTACAGAGTTTCTGGAGCATTACTGTGTGGTTTACCACATAAAAAGGTATAATCTCATTATTTCTAAATGGAGACGACAGATGCCAGGGACAGATAACTTGGGCCAGAGGGGAACAGAAAAGTGAAATTGACTTCTTGCTAGTTAATAAAGAATTTTATAACCGATTTGCAGGCATGTTAATAGATGAAGATAAAAGCAAATTTGATCTCTCCGACCACAATCAAATTTCTGCCACTTTCCATGTCAGCTTACAGAAAGGAAAACAGCTACATGCAGATGGGTTAAAAGAAATAACCTATATCAAAGTAAATAACGACAGAGAAAAAATTCATAGAAGTGGGTTCATGTGAGTTATGAGAGAGGTACAAAAGGTTAGTTGAAAGGATGAGTGAAAGGCGTTGTTTCAGTTATGCTTCCGAGATTGGATGTTGGGATGGAATGGTTGTCTTTTGCAATTGGACTGAATGAGTATGTGAAAGGCCTGTGTGAGGAGTCGGGATTAGTGTTTGTAGATGTTTGGAATGGGTTTTATGGGAATAAGGCATTGTATGCATTGGATCAGTTTTAGGCCCTTTATTATTTATAATCCATGTAAATGATCTTGGGGAGGCTGTAAATAGCCAAGTGTCAATTTTTGCTGATGACACTAAATTGGCAGCTGTAGTCAAAGAAGTAGAAGGTAGCTTTAAAGTGCAGAGTGACTTAAATAAGTTATTAGCTTGGGCTCAAAAGTGGCAGATGACTTTTAACCTTAAAAAATGCAAAGTTCTTAACATGGGAAGGGATAATAGGGGATTTAGCTATGAAATGGATGGGCATTGGCTGAATTTAGTTGAGGATGAGAAGTACTTAGGCGTAGTAGTAGATAGGTCACTGAAGTTTTCAAAGCAGTGTATTGAGGCAAAAAATAGAGCAAATAGGGTGCTAGGATATATTAAGAGGAATGTTAGCTACAAGAGTAAAGAGGTTATCCTTAAACTCTACAAATTGTATGTTAGGCCGCATTTAGAGTCCATCAGCAGTCCATCGACTGCAGCTGGCAGTCGATGCAGTTTCAAAAAGTGCACAACTTAATGGATTCTACTTTTCCAGAGCAAAACTAAGGCAACATATTTCCATCAGGGTAGAGGGGCTCTTATTCCACCACCTATCTCCTTACAAGGTATGGAGATAAGAGTTTTGGTTTCTGGGTGTATCTCTTGATCCCAAGCTATCCTGGTTACCACACCTATGCCATCTTTGAATGTGCTGTATGCGAGCTCTAGACATTTTGAAATCCCTTTCCCACACATTGTGGGGCAGTGATCATCAAACACTGTGATCACTATACACTGCACTCATCCAATCCAAATTGGACTATGGGGGGCAAATTTACTCTTTGGCTTCCCCCTCAGCCCTTAAAATGCTGAACCCCATTCCCAACCTCAGAGTTCACTTTTCCAGTGGAGCCTTCCACACCTCTTGTGAACAGTCTTTGCTGTGAGAGTGGGGTGCTCCCCTTGCCTTATCATCAACTTCAGATCTGTATGTGATAACTCTTGTCATGTGCAGTAGGCCCCTGTATCAGAGTTTTACAGATGCCTGTATGCTGCTGAGTCAACAGCAGCATTTGACTGCACCTTTTCTCATGCAGTATGAAATTCATGACTGTATTTCTTTAATGCATGATGGTGCCCATTGCCACAAGTCAAAAATTGTGCAAGACTTTCTATAGAATCACCGTTAGCATTGTCAGGTAACTCCTCAGAATTAAATCCCATAGAAAATGGGTAGAACACTGAAGAATAAGGCTATGGCTTAAGTGAATGGAAATTCTGCTTCCAATTATATCAAAATTTAGCCACATTGGATGTAGCAAGTTGCTGGATGGAGTTCCTTTTCAGGTTGCATTTATGGCTGTTATACACTAGATACCCATGGCTCGGATCCCAGGTTAAATTGCAGGTCCCCCACTGAGAACTAAAACTCATCTTTAATTAGTGCAGATCAGTGGTAAAAATCATTACCAATTTATTTATTTTACTATGAAGAACATTGTGCAACATTGAGGACCTACAGGAGTTAAAGAAACTGTGGATTGGTATGGATGTCTTTTATCTTGCCAGACTGGCAAGATAAAAGACTAGAGAAGGTATTGAAACAGAAGGCTTAATGTGGCCAAGTATTAACTGTAGGACAACAGTATCAATAAAAGTCAAACTATTATGGGGGGTTTATTTTTTGTTTTATTTAGCATTAAATTTCAATGTCAACATTTTATTTGTGGACAGTAATGCAAATAAGTTTTTAGAAAATGGGAAATTTCTTTTATTGTGGTGTCAATTTCACCTTTTTCTTCAGTTTAATCATTTGCAACTACAGTAAACCCTTGATATAACAAACTATATGGATGGGGGGGGTCATTTGTTAAACCTGATGGGTGTTAAAAGCAATGGAAATAATGAACCAAGTTCGTTATGGATATGTAATATGTATAATACAGTTAAGTGGACTACACAACATAGTATTGATACAAACCTTGCACTGTAGGAGACATGTGACACACCAACACTCACTCAGGCTGGTCGTAATGCTTGCCTCTTAAACCTGATGGAGTTCAGCCAGGAAATTTTGTTCGTTATATCAAGGGTTTACTGTATAATCCATTAAAATTATTTTTATGCTGGTTATATAAGTTGACTATAGCCTATAGATTTAAATAGTTATTTAGATATCTTCTCTCAATCAGAAAATATGAAATATCAATTTGGAGGCATTTGGCAACTCTACATACTTAGATAATATATTCTTAACCTTCATTAAAATCAATAAATTCTGTTGAATACTTATTTAATCTTTTGGACTATTTTTTGATATCCTGAAAGAATATTATATTTTTCACAATGCAGCCAGAGAGTTAAGCGGTATTATTTCCTGGTGGTGAGGTCTTTTTTGAGATTTTAATCAGTTTATTAGTCATCATTCAATTAATTGTCTTTATTAATCATTTGTTGAATAGACGGATGGTTTAAATTCAATCAGGAGAATAGTAGAGGATAATATAAACTGGATATTTCTTTTTTCAGGATATAACTTTCCCACAATCAGTCATGACTGGGATAGTTTTGCTGTAATTAGCTCAGAATCTTTTGTTTGAGCTATTTTATTAAACATTGCAATGTACATACCTGATATATCATCCTTCCTTCAAATTATTTAACGTAATATATCCGTTAAAGAATGCAAAAACAATGTCTAAAGTTGTTTCACAAAGTATGGAAAGAAAATATGAACTTTTACTTTCCTTATCTCAATTTTGTCATGCTATAGCTTATTGAGATGTAGTCATTCCTGGGTTTTTCTCCACTTTGACACCTGGAGTATCATGGCCCAATTTTCATGAAAAGACTGCAAAGATGTTGACTTTACTCACTGTACACATTCCAAATGCACTTAGTGTCTTAATGAGATTTCCGTATTATAAGGGCAGTAGACACTGTCTTAATATCAAGCTGTCAAGACTTCAGGTGTCCATTTTGGTCATCTTCACCATCCAGTTATGTACCACCGTCAACATGGGGAGTAAATTGAAGAACCTAACTAGCAACTGCAATCGAACCAGGAGTGTCTTGACTGAAATGTGGGGAATAGTAACAGATGGTCCAGATGATTACTTGAAGGAGAGTTACTGTGAATGGCTTATTAAAGGTAAGCTGTGATGTTTTTTTTTACCTACAATTTTGTTGATGTACCACATTTGTGATGGGCAGCATAATAGTTTTAAATTATTCTTAATATTAGATGTCAATTTGTCACCTTATTTTAAATAAATGAAATAAAAATTCATTAGAAAAGTTGCAGGAAGGGATAGATAAAAATAGAATATAGATGAATAAAAAGAACAGTAACAGAAATCTAAATGAAGGGTAATAAGAAAAATGCAGGAAGAGATAGATAAAGATAGCATATAGATGAAATGAAAGAACACTAAGAGAGATCTAAATGAAAGGTGATGAGAACTACAATTGCACATGTGAGATTGGGGCTACTTTACAAAACTCTCAGGACAAATTTGTACAAAGAATGATCTCAAAACTATAAACTTTAACCACCAGACAAAAAACTAAAATACCTGACTAAACCTAGATCAGTGGACCCTCTATATATGAATGTATGTCTATTTATAAAAATAAGGATACAAAATTTTTTGAGAAAAAATTGTCCTTGTATATGAACTGTTCCTTTATATCCAAGCCCAAGGAATCTGGTTCATTTCTCTCACAGTAATATTTAGTGACTGTCGCTTTGATTTGTGTGGAACATTTGTGAATGTTATTCTTTGGTATATTTTTTAATATTATGGATTGGTATAATATATAGTGTATTATTGTTGTTACAAGGTCGCATGTATGATTTTATGCATGTAATTCTTATTTTACAGGTTTAAGTAACCCTTTTACTTTGGGGGGGGGGTCTTTAGGGCTTATCCAATTTATATTATTTCTTAGGGTAAAAATTAATTCAATATCAGAATAATCCTCATGAAATAAGTTTGTATATTAAGGTTTTACTGTATAAATGAGATAGTCTCTTAATGTATTTTATATCATATTATGCACTGTTTAGTCTTGTGTGTTATGCATTTAGTTTTCTTTCATTGCACAGTGTTGTTGTTAGATATATATATAATTTATTGCATTGTGAGCTTGTTTTTGTTTGTGTGTTTTTTACCCCAAATATTTTTAGCCCTCTTAGGAAAATGCGATCTGGTCAAAACTAGGGGTTGTTACAAGTCTACCAGGATTAAGACTCCATCTGGTAACTAGTTACGCAAATTGTGGCTTAGTTTTTGTGGTGTATTCAATTGGCAGGGCTCTATCCTATGTTAGTCCATATTGCTGTCATTTAGACTATTAAATATATTTGATATCACTGGTGGTATTTAGCATTTGTAAAATTTATTTTGGTTGTTTTTATCTTGCTTAATAGAAAGGATTTTCAAGTTTTTCTCTAGAGCTTTTTTATTTCAGCACCATCGGAAAGTTACTTCATTACATTAAATATTACTGTTCTGGATACTGAATGTTCATATGACCATCTGTATATCTATGATGGGTCATCGTATAGTTCCCATCTACTGGCTGTATTTTCTGGTGAATCATCTCCATCTCCAGTCATTGCAAAGTCAGGCTCTATGTTGATACTTCTCTACTCTGATACCAACTACATGCGAGCTGGATTTGAGGCGGAATATTTCATTACAGGTAGGTCCTTGATACAAAGGTAATCTTTAATTATCAATGTTAAATTTTTAAAATTTATACCATTTTATTTTAATTGTTTCAAACTCAAATCTATACAAAGTTTGAAACATATTAGTTATACTTTTTTTGTTTCATATTTTAAACTACTTTTAGTAACTAAAGTATATTCAATTATTGCAGCATCTCCAGTGTGTACCATTCTAGCTTAGTTGTTAGGCATCATCTAGTGTATTACACAGCCTTCTTGTTCTAGAGCACCCTATTTAGATTAGTGTAAACTCGCCAATTAAGACTGCAAAAACTTAATGACCACAATCAAAATCTTTTAGGAAGATGGTTTTAGATAATTTGAGCATAAAAGATTTTGATTGTGGTCATTAAGTTTTTGCAGAGCATTTTTTTCTCATAAGTGCGTCTTAATTTGGGAAGGTCCGTCTTAATTGGGAAAGATGCATCTTGATTGGGGAAGGTGCGTCTTACGAGGGGCAGTCAATAAGTTTTGCAATTCGGATATAAGGAAACGAGATATGAGGAAAAGTGTTTTATTATTTTTCAATATAACGACCCTTGACTTGAATGCACTTGCGCCACTTGTCCCTGAGGCTTTGAATTCCCGACAACCAGAAATCTCCCGAATGTTGTTCACTCCGCTCCTGGACAGCGAGATGGACATCTTCATCGTCCCCAAACCGGCGTCTATGCAGTGCAGCCTTGAGCTGGTGGAAGAAAATGTAGTCGCTAGGGGCCAGATCTAGACTGTAGGGGGGGATGGTTGAGCTCCTCGAATCCGCACTCAAGCAGGGCAGCTTGTGCAACTCTGGCCTTGTGGACTTTGATCATGGGGCGTGAGGTTTCTAGGGACCCAACGGGCAGAGACCTTGGTCATGGCCAAATTGTCGTGGATGATGTTGATAACACTTCCATGTGATATTCCAAGTTCTCGCTTGATTTCTTCGACCTTCACCCGTCGATTTTCGAGGATCATCCTCTCCACACGGGCCACATTGTCCTCGTTGGTCATGTCTGATGGGCATCCTGGATGGGGGTCATCTTCAAGTGACTCACGACCATGGTGGAACTTCCTATTCCAGCGAGCAATGGTTGCATAGGAAGGGTCGGTGTCGGTGTACACTGCAACCATGCGTTCATGGATCTCTTTTGCATTCTTGCCTTCCTTGGTCAAAAATTTGATCAGTGCGCAGTGCTCAACCTTCTCCATTGTTGAAAGATTTGTGACTGACGATCTGCGATCAGCTACTGCTTCTTAAATATATGAGGCAGGAGCGTGCGGCTGCAGGTCCTGACTTGTTCTAACACCCCCACAAACAGCCACCCCCCTTCTTCTGTTTTGCCCTACCGATTCACAAAACTTATTGACCGCCCCTCGTAATTGGGAAGGTTCATCTTGATTGGGGAAGGTGTGTCTTAATTGGGGAAAGTGTCTCTTAATTGGGGAAAGTGTGTCTTAATTGGGGAAGGTGTGTCTTAATTGGGGAAGGTGTCTTGATTAGGGAAAGTGTCTTAATTGGGGAAGGTGCATCTTAATTGGGGAAGGTGCATCTTAATTGGGGAAGGTGCATCTTAATTGGGGAAGGTGCGTCTTAATTGGGGAAGGTGTGTCTTGATTGGGGCAGGTGCATCTTGATTGTGGAAGGTGCATCTTGATTGGCGAATGTGCGTCTTAATTGGTGAGTTTACCCTACATGGGTGATCACCCCTATACTTTTCCTTCTTACTTTGTCCCCACCAAGTTTTCTTAAATCAAACAGGGCAAACCCGTAAGGGGCACGGCGATTTGCCATCCTGGCCACCGTGCTGACGGGACTCAGCACCCCATCCGACACTTCTTTCCTTGCTTTTCATACAACCTCTCCCATAACTTTCTCTGGTCAGCCTCTAATTTCACAGGGTAGATGCTGACCTTCTTCTCAGCCAACCGTCCCGGATCGGGTCTGAGGGGGGAGGGGACAATGTTCCCTAACCCCTGAGCTCCAGTCTGGGGTGGTTGGTTTTTAACAACCTGCTTCATCCCCACCCATACCTTCCTCACATCGTTTTTCCTCTCCTCTTCACAATCTATCTTTTTTACGCCGTGTCCAAGGTGGAGCCGCCATGCCGATGGACTGCCAGGCCACCAGGCAGGAGGGGTGGTCCCAAATGGCGGCGCCTGGCTCTGCCGGGCCTGTAAGCACCTCTTGCAGTGCGGGCTACTGCGAGAGGTGATGCGCGATTGCGTCCCGTGATACAAACAGGGTCAACATGCACAATGAGAATATAAAAAAAAACCCAACCCCCAACTTTCCCTGTAACATGAACGGAGCCGCCCTAGGGCAGCTCCAGCGAAAAAATGGAGGTCCCCCTCCCTGTGCTTGCGCAGGGGACCCTCCATATCTCTCTAACCAGAGAGGAGGCTCACTCCTCTCCTTCTCCTACGGGTGTAGGGGACTCTTCCTCACCCCATCTCTGGAGGTGCTTTCGGGCACCTCCCTCTTTCCAGCGGCAGTCTCCTCTGTTCTTTCCAAGGGGACTGCCAAGAAAGCCAGCCGCTCCACATCGAAGCGGCTCGGTAGGGCAAACCCCCTTAGGGGGGAGAGGGAAGCCAGGCCCCTTCGGTCGCTTCCCTCAAAAGACCTGCTGGCAAGAATTTGAAACCTTGCCGGGGTCAAGGCCTATGCCTCTCCAAACAAGACTCGTGACACTGCCAAGGGGACCTGCGATGTCCTGTGAGGGAATGGCCAACTGGAGGCCCCTCCTGTGATAGACATGGTCTTTGAGGAAACCCAGCCTCTGATGGTAGGGCCTTCCATGGGGGATGAATCCGGGCTCGGCGCCAAGCACCGAACCCAAATCTGCCCCAATGCAAGGTCCTCTGCAAACGGCTGGGGCCTCCGAGTCATTACAAGGGTGGGAGGGATCTCCTCTGACTGGTGACCCTGCGACCACCAGGATCTTCTCCATTTCGGAGAAGGACCTGGCTGAGCCCGGTCCATCTGGCCTGGGGGCTCCTTCCAGCGGAGGTGAGAAGTGGGTTCATTCACCGCCCTCCTCTCCAAAAAAGAAAAAGACTAAAAAGACAAAACCGACTCAGGGCTCCTCTCCATCCGCCGGGGCTACGGGGACGGATGGGTCTGCTGCCACTTTGGCAAGCAACCAAGCCAAGATCAGCACATCCGGCCCCTCTTCCCCCCCCGGTTGCGGAGCCCCGGACTAAGACCAAAAGTGCGCAGGGCGGAGCCTCGATGACATCGGGGCCCCTGATTCAGAGGTTACCTGGTGTTTTTATTTTTATGTTACACAATTCAGACAATCTATTTTCAAAATACTTTCAAGTGGCATTAGATTTTTTTTGATAAATGTTTGAAATATTTTTTGAAATTTAGGAATTTTAAAAATGATTTCTTGGTCACTCCCACGGCACTCTTAGTTGACTCTCGCGGCACCCTGGTTGAAAACCACTGATCTAGGATGAGACCCAGAAGTGTTGGAGTTAGGGTTGAGTGTGAGATGTTGGCCACGGAGCAAGATGTGCAGTTGGTAGTTTGTCTCTTTTGGGGCTGAATAAAGTGTTTAGTGTGAACCAGTTTGGGACGATTTGTAGGTTTCTGGAATCTGTGTGCATGCATGTAGATTGGAATGTAATGGATAAGTCATCTCCCTAGATGTTTAGATGGACTATTTAGGTAGTGGGGAGGGTATGTTATGCATGAAGAGGGTGGGGGGCACCTTGGTGTACCCCATTGATGAGCTTTATCCTTTTAGATTAGGTGCGGTGTTGGAGGACTTAGCTATGTTTGTAGGAAAGTTTTGCTATCCATTTTTTGGTCATTTGTGCCCAGTATTTTTTTGTGAGGATGTGATGTGAGACAGTGTTGAAGGCTTTGCTTATATCTATTAGTGATAGGCTGCATATTCACTGTTTTTCAGTATTCTCATTCGCACTCAGACATGTGAATATTTTGGCAAAATCAATAAATGAACAAATATAAGCTAAGCCATGATGAGCTTTATCCTTTTAGATTAGGTGCAGTGTTGGAGGACTTAGCTATGTTTGTAGGAAAGTTTTGCTATCCATTTTTTGGTCATTTGTGTCCAGTATTTTTTTGTGAGGATGTGATGTGAGACAATGTTGAAGGCTTTGCTTATATCTATTAGTGATAGGCTGAATATTCACTGTTTTTCAGTATTCTCATTTGCACTCGGACATGTGAATATTTTGGCAAAATCAATAAATGAACAAATATAAGCTAAGCCATGAATAAATATTACAAAAGCATAAGTTGGGAAGATGTTGATCTCTTTCTTCCCCACCCCCCACCCTACAATGGTTACTAGAAGGGTACAGTGGTTCAGTAGCCTCAGTGGTCGTGAGCCTTAGCCGAGTAAGCATATATGTGCGCTTCTCTGTCACCCAGGATCAGGATCAACTTTCCTTGAAAGAGAACCGTGTTTCAGTTGTTGTGTAATCTCATCTGCGTCTAGTGTAGTTAGGGATTACTTTGAGATTATCTCTAGTGACATTGCAAAATGTAAACTTTGCAATTCCAATTATTCTCGAAAAGAAGAATGACATCTCAGTTGAGAAACCATCTGAACAGCAAGCACCCGGGAAGAAGCGGTTCCATTATATCTACTACATCAAAGGAAATATTACAGAGATATCATTTGTGAGAAAATGTATGGCTGCGTGAAAAATAAAGTTTTAGATTCAATCAGCTTTATCAAACAATCAACCAAGCTAATTTTGAACCACCGATAAATGGTCTGATACTGAATCGGGCATTTCCTTGTTATCTCTGACTAGTCATGCTGTAGACAAGGACTTCAAACACCAAAGTTTTGTTTTGTGCAGTGAACCACTCACCGAATGTCACATAGGTGAATATCTCGGTTAAGTATTTAATGAACTGTTGGACAAATGGAACCTGTCTCCAGGTGATGATCACTGTGTCATGAGAGAGGCTGGTGCCAACAATATCAAGAAAGCTCTGTTTCTTTCTGGCATGAATAACACAAACTGTACCAGTCATCAACTGCACCTTACCATCAAACATGGCTTGACATCTCAAAAATTAGTCATTGAACTTATCTCAAAATGTAGGTCAATTGTAACACATTTTAATCATTCAACCATGGCTCAAGAAGAAATCAAGAAAATACAGGCTAGAATAAATGCTCCACAGCTTTCTGTAATGCATGATATTCCCACTTGCTGGACAGCACTCTGCAAATGATAAGGATGAAAGATCTTAATGAATCTCTCTGCTTGTATGCTAGCTCTAATGCTAAAATCAAGTCTCTAGCACCCCAAGACACTGCTATTCTAACCAATTGTATCACTGTATTCTAACCCTTTGAAGATATCACCAAGAAAATCAGCAACAACTCATCATCAATAGCAGATATCATTCCTCTCATAACCACTCTGAAGAGAGTATTAGCATCCTCAGCTGAAGAAAGTCAAGGAATTAAGGTGATGAGAGAGACCATATTGACAGAAATTACCAAAAGGTTTGATCTTGCAGAGAACAATGACTTGTATGCCATAGCTATGTTTTTGGACCCTAGATACAAAATATTTCAGTTCTCATTTTTCACAGACAGAGTTAAAGTCGATGTCACCCCAAAATGTGAAGAAATTCATAAAAGCAGGTCTGAAACAGTTCAAGCAAAACAAAGTACACTATGCGATGCTTCAAAACCATCTACAAACACCACTATCACTGAAGTCATGAATGCAATTCTGTCTTCAAGCAGGCATCAAAAATCATTGACCAGTACCTCAAAGAGAAAAAAACATTGACACTGATGAAGATCCTCTTAGATGGTGGAAGATGCATGCGGAGATGTATCCTGATTTTTCTCAGTTAGCAAAGTCTTACATTGCTTGTCCACCATCAAGTATTGTCAGCGAATGTCTCTTTAGTGGTGCCAGTCTGGTCTATGATAAAAAAACGTAGCAGAGAAGCTACTGAGAGAGCTGAAAAATTGTTGTTTTTGAAGTTGAACCTTCCAATAATAAGGTTTAACTATTGATCATGCTTTGAGCTTTAGTGATGTAAATTAATGAAGTAGTTATTCTCTTTCAAAGGGTGGAGGTTGGTGGGATGCGTGTAAGAGTGGTTCCTCGTCCCACATCCTGGAAACAGAAAATTGAATGGATTTTAGCTATTCAATTTTGGGGGCTGAACTCATACAATACATTCAAATATTCCAGTTATAATATATACAATATGGCATATTACTTGAAATATGTAATAGTCACATTTGCAAATATTAAATCAAAATATTCACATTAGCATTCACATTCCTGAATACTAAAAATAGACATTCGGTCCATCACTAATATCTATTATGGCCATCGGAGTGTATTGTGTGGGATGGTTAAAACCTTCTAAGTATGTGTGTTGTTAGGGTGACCAGGAGTAGGGCTGTGTTTTTCTCTAAAGCTATGTCAGGTATGTAAGAGGTGTTATGGGTTAATGCTATTTAGAATTAGTTTTTCTAGTGTTTTTAAGATGGTTGAGAGGAGTGTTATAGGTATATATGTGGGAAGGTTCTTCTGAGGTTTGTTTGGTTTGATGGGAGGAGGATGGGGGAGGATGTATAACTAGGAGTGGTTGAAGATATGTGAGTAGAGATATTGCTGTGGTGCCCATGTGTTGTGCATTGATGTTTGAGATGTGGTCTGGGTCTTTAGCTTGTGAATTTTTGAGAGATTTTATTGGGAGGGGAATTTGGGTGGAGATGAGGACTCTCTCTAATATACATGGAATTTTGAGCGTCTTTAGCTTGTTAATTTTGGAGAGATTTTATTGGGAGGGGAAATTTGGCTGCAGATGAGGACTCTCTCTAATATGCATGGAATTTTGAGTGTTTTCTTATTGTGGGTCATATTTGGAGTAGTCATGAGCCAGTTGATTTGGTTAGTTGGGTTAATGAACTTTGTTTTCTCTGATGAGGAAAGATTCCTGTGCTATGGTGGCAGGCTCTGGATATCCTGCAGTCACACTGCCTGACATATCACCTTAAGTCTGCCTGGGTGTCCAAAGTGAGAGTAGATCCAATATAATCTTTATTTACACAAGCATGAAAATTTATATTCTTTCAATGGAATTGCCACCTACTCCAGAAAATCTGGAAGGAGCTGTGGAGACTCTTCTCATCCCTTTCCCTGTTACCTATTTTTTTGCAGGAGACCATTATGGGTCCCTGCCCCCTGCTCACTCTCCCAGGGTATAAGGGTTTTGTCACACCACCACGGGATGCGGGCCTGGCAAGAGGATGTGCAATTTGCACCCAGCACTCAGATAGGAGGTATACTGTTATTTCTGTGTACATTCCACTGCCAGCCAAGTTTGATTATGGGGACTTCCGCCACATCCTGGCAGATTTGCCAAGGCCATTTCTACAGCTTTGGGATTTGAATGGTATACAACCCTCTCTGTTTAGACTACTTGATCAATCCCAGGGGTCAGCTCCTTGATTACCTAATGATACGTGTCCAAAATGTGGATGAATTTATGCATCATTGCCCAAGAACCCCCTGCCTTGACTTATCCCTATGGATGAGGCTGTTGAGTTGGTCTCGGGCAACCTCATCGCTGTAGGCCTAAATAATATTCCTAGATTGTCTGGTCATTTTGCATCTAGAACACCCCCGTGGTGGTTGGCCGAGTGTGAGACAACCCTCAAACAAAAGCGTTATGCCTACATGCGCTATGATCGCCGCCCGAACGATTTCACTGTTGGTGAATTTCTTCAAGATAGGGCTAGGTTCCGGTATATTTCGAAGCACGCCCGCCGCTCTTCTTGGCGGGCATATGTGTCTTCACTTAATGGGAAAGACCCTTCTAGTAGAGGTGTGGAAGCGAGTCAAAAGGATTTGGGGCATGTTCTCACAGGACCCCTCTTCCATTCCCCAGAAAAATGGAACTGCAATCTTGACCCTGCGTCTGTGGCGGAATCCTTTGCTACCACTTTCTCCGCATTTTCTAGCCAGGATGCTGCTCTGCCAGTATTCAATGTGCATTCTGATGTCACGGAAGGCTCTGGACTTTACCTCCAGAGGCGGAGAACCCTTCAATGACAGGTTTACATTGAATGAGTTGTTTCCTCCCTCGCCTTGTGCGTGCAGTCTTTGCCGGGAAGATGTCGTGTATACCATGGTTTGACACTTAGCTGAGCAAGGCATGGCTTTTCTGTCAGAATTGTTTAACAGGATCTGTACAGAGGGTATCCTCCCAGACTCCTGGCGAATAGCTACTGTGCTCACATTTCATAAACAGGAGAGATTACCCTACCCTGGGGGTTTCTGCCCAATCTCTCTAACCTCCTACGTATGCAAGTTGATGGAGAAATTGGTAAATGTCACATTAGATTTTCTTTGAACAGCGGAGGCCCCTCATCTTCTGCACTGTGCAACTTCCACTACATGTTGGATGCTCTGGTCTAACAGGAAAATGCCATCAGCGAGGTCTTCCTTCATAGACAGCACTAGGCCACTGTTTTTTGATCTGGAGAAGGCCTATAATACTGCATGGTGGTATGGTTATCATGGAGACGCCACACAATGGGAGCAAGATTGTTTTTTTATGTGTATGGGTGGGTGTACCCTGTATGGTCAAATGGAGCAGGAAGAGGGTATCCTGCAGTGAAGTATCCGCACTATTACACCCTTTGCCTTGAGTATCAATGGTGTCACCTCAGTGCTGCCGCTAGATGTCCTTGCTATGCTCTACATGGACAATCTTTCAATCTCTTTTGCTGCAGCCCAGATGCCAACTGTGGAGAGTCGACTCCAACAGGCATTGGACCGTGTCTCTCGCTATGCCGAAGCGCACAGTTTTCGGTTTTCTTTGGTCAAGACTAAGGTGGTGCCACCATCTACGGCTCCACTCCGACCCCGGCTTGTTTCTAAACAGGGTTTGCCTGGAAGTGATGGGTTTTCACAATTTCCTTGGTCTTGTTTTTACCTGCTGCCTCACCTTGGAGGCTCATATTCTCATCCTTAGGGTCTATTTTATCCCCGCCATGGACATTCTTCATTCTGTGACATTCAGACTTGGGGTGCTGATAGTGCTACTGCTTTGCTTTTTTACCGATCCTTTGTTCATTAAAAGCCTGACTATGGATGAGTTTTATGCATCTGCAGCCAAGCGTGTATTGCAGAAGGTGGACTCGATCCACCACACTGGTCTCCATCTGGTGACCAGTGCCCTCTGTATGTGCCCCATTGAGAGCCTACTTATTGATACTGGGGAGAGAGCACTTGCTCAGCACAGTACACTCTACATTATGCATATGTACGCTTAGTCCAGCACCTTCCTCATTCACCAACGGCTCTCACTGCATCTGCAGCAGAGAGACGCCAGTCATACCCTAAGCCCTTTGGATTTAGGGCTAGGAAACTCATTCAAGGGCTCTGTGTAGCAATTGAGAAGGTGAAGCCTCGTGTTCAGCCCAGAATGCCACCCTGGAGGGTACCACATGTAACTATTTGTCACCACACCTCTGCTCCCAAAGCTTCCACAGTGCCGAGAGTATTGTGTTCGGCCTTTTGGGGGCACATTTTGTGTCAGGCTGGACCCATGCCATTGTATATGGATGACTCCAAGTCCCAGGAGGGGGTAGGCTTCCATGTTGTATCCCCTCTGTTTGAAATTAGTGGCTCTACCAAGTGCTCTGTCTTCATGCCCTAGCTGG
Organism: Ceratothoa steindachneri; assembly: GCA_963969495.1. Taxonomy (NCBI): domain Eukaryota; kingdom Metazoa; phylum Arthropoda; class Malacostraca; order Isopoda; family Cymothoidae; genus Ceratothoa; species Ceratothoa steindachneri. The sequence continues at coordinate 200,809,314 of OZ018324.1, read as the reverse complement.
TTGCAATACAAGACTTGCTACAGGAGATAAGGCATTGTGCCTGGTTCGGAGACTGGATTGTGATCTATATCGGTTCACAAAGTGCCCAAAGTGCTCTCAAGGCATTGGAATCTCCACACCTACTGGTTCATGGTATCCATGATGCCACGGTAGCTGCGAGCCTGGCGGATATTGAGATTATCTTCTGCCGGGTTTCTGGACATTTGGGAATGAGTGTGTCGATGAGGGCACCAAAGAGTTTGTGAGAACTGGGTAACTATACTAGTGTTTTGCTCTTCTTTACACTGACTATATGTCAGGAATCAAGGCTGCTTGGCAAAGAAGATGGGGGATGGCTGAGGGAAAGTAGCTTGCTATTGCGCCACAACTGTTCCAATGGACCTACCCTTCGATGGCTTCAGGTCCCTTTCTTTCATCTTCAAATTGGCCACACTCTGGATGCACTACCATTTGATGTAGAGCTCCCCTGCAATGACTGCATTGTCCCCCGACTGTTTGGCACATTCTTTTTTAATGTTCCAGTCTGGGTAATCTTCGAAGGACTGTACCTGTCCCAGTACCAGGATGAGCACAGTTACTACCACTTGTCCCTTGTACTCAGGATGGGTTTGTGTACACAGACTTGTGGACTATCTGACTTTTTGGAGGAGGCTGGCCTCCTCCATTTTATTTGATTCTGTTTGTTGTATATCGTATGTTCCTGTGCCAGTCTCCCCCAATTGATGCCATAACCTGTTTCTTGTTTTTGTTTTTTTGGCAAATTTTAGAATAGCCTAGTACTAGGCTAGAATTTTAATTGCAGCGACTTATGCCCTTGAAGGCAGTTGCCTAATATTTAACTCTGTTTCCCCCTCTCCTTGGTGTTCATCAAGCCAGTTTCCCCTCTTCTCACATCTTCATCTCCTTTCCCCTTCTTTTCAGGTCTTCCTCATCTCTTATTCCCTGCTTCCCGGTTTTCCTTAACTCCCCATCTCCAGCTTTCCAATATTTCATTCCTTTTTCCCTCTTTCTCATCAGTGTTCCTCGAGCCCATTTTCACTCTTCTGAGTCTGTATCAATTCTATTGTAATGCATTTTCCCTGTTTACTATGACCATGGAAGTTTTTCAGCTGATAAATGTTATGACTGAGCCATATTTAATAGCAGGCAGATGTATGAGTCAGCAGAAATAGGTGTATACTGAAGTCTTGATGATGATAATGATTTTTGTATCTGTACTCTCTCCCGCCCCATCATTAAAATCCTTATGGGTTACACATTTTCTCATAAAAAGTATAATGTTTGATCAGATCTCTTTCCTAATCAGTTATAATGCCAAGTTGTTTCTTTCAGAATGCCCATTGAACTGTTCCTTTAGAGGCGATTGTGTAGAGCACCATTGTAAATGTGATTCTGATCACACTGGTGCAGGATGCGAGGTAGAGCTGTGCCCGGAGAACTGCAATAATGCTGCCAATCAAGGTAGCTGCATTGAAACACAGAATTGGGAGAGCAAGTATTGTCTTTGTCGAGAAGGATACTCAGGAGATAGCTGTTCCCTCGAAGACTACCCACAAAATGGAGATACATGGCATTGGATTGACCGAAAAGGCGACATTTTTACTCCCCGGACCAGTCACGGGACGGTCTTTTTCCCGCATTTAGACGTCATGTATGTGTTTGGTGGGTTCGATCTCAACAATGTGCAAGACGACCTCCTCAGGTACAAATTTTCTGATGGGAGTTGGCTGTCTCTCAAAGATGAGGCAGATAGCCGCCCCCGGAAGCTCCGTTTGCACCACAGGAAAGACATTCCACAGCCACTCAAGTTCTTTTCCGATCACCGTCTGCAACAGGGCGCCTCGCAGCATACGGCGTTGGATGCCTCGTCCTCTCGTCCTCACACACTCACTTTTTCGGTCAACAGCAACAACACAGTGAGTGTCAAATTGTCTGATCCCTCCTCCCCTGCTGGTGACCGCTCTCCACCCAATATTAGGAGTTCAAGAATGATCCATCCGAGCAAAGATGCGAAGTACAAGCGGCAGAAACAAGCCGTCTGGCCCATTCCGAGGTTTGGTCACTGCTTGGCCAGTTTTGGGACCGACTTTGTTTCCTACGGCGGCAGATTGGCATCAGGTAGACCTAGGTCTTTTTAATTTTTCCCTGTTGGATCTTTTTGTTCTGTGGATTTGGGAATCCTTAAGGTTATCTTCATTTAGCTTTCATCTCTTTAACAAATAGGCTGCACTTAAGTCAAGGTGTGGATGTTCCATTTACTATATGTAAATTAATTCAAAATTGCCTTTTTTTAAAGTCCTTTGTTGGCTGACACTCACAGCTTAAAAAGTTCATTAAAAACTTTGATTAACATGTGCACACTTGGGGGCATTTGTAAAGGTATGGATAACCGACTAGAACCACCTTTCAACCACAGAAACACACTGCTCTAAACAATTCATCTCCCCCCCCACCCTTCACTTATGTATCACCTATCTAGCACTTAGTCATGCAAACTCAAGGTTGTGCAAAATAAGGCCCTAAGAACTACATCTGGATTGTTGCATGCCCTTAACCGTTCCAATGCCCATAAGGGGGGGGGGGATGTTTAAGTTAGGAGGTTGGGCAGGTTCTACATTGATCGTTGGATTACCTCCCAGTCCCGACTGCCTCATCTCCCCTCTGTAGACTACTCGGATTTCTACCTTCCAGACATTTTGATGCCCTTCATCTCATCTTCGCTTTCTTTACAAACCTTGTGGGAGGGAACAGTCAGGCGATAAAAAAAGTCTAACCGAAGTTTGGGAAGGGAGATGTACCATGTAGCCAGACACTGTTACACATATCGATCGTCATTTCATCCTCAGGCAAAGTATCTTCGGAGCTCTGGCTGTACAATACCACCCTGAAGCAATGGAGTCTGATCAGCAATTCAACCGACTCCTCCCCAGGCATACACAAGCATTTCTCGCGCCAGGTGTTCCCTCCTGCTCTTGCTTATTGTACCCTCACTCTCGTGGACGAGGAGTGGCTGTACCTCTTCGGTGGGGCGCTTTCCCACGGAGGATTCTCTAATGCCATGTACAGAATCAGCCCTTACGGAGGATGGATCTGGGAGAAGGTAATTGAGGGATTGTAACTCCGATTTTAAGCCAATCGAAACATCAAAAGATGAATTTAAACCACTATCATTTGAACAATATTGCATTCATTTATCAAAATAAACAATTGAAAGAAGGGATAATAAGAACAGCTAAAGCAAGAACCTTTGATTCTCAAAGGCTTGAATTAACAGGAGAACTGAGGGAATTATTCCAATGATTACGGGTGTGTATAAGGCACATTCTTCCCTTGATTTGTGTATGTAACTTTGATTTTCATTATCGTTTTGCTTTAAATTATTACGGGTGTGTATAAGGCACATTCTTCCCTTGATTTGGGTATGTAACTTTGATTTTCATTATCTTTTTGCCTTAAATGACATTCTTGTGTATATGCAGGTGGATACTTTTGGCGGGAGTGCTTTAAAAGCAAGGCTGGTTGGTCACACCACCGTGTTCCATGCTCCCACACGTTCTCTATACATCTATGGCGGTATAAAAGTAAACATCGCAAGGTGAGGATGGTCCAAGTGTTGTTGCAGTACAATCGCAGTGTTAATCTTCAGGATTATAATATTTACATAAAGATCAGAATGACATTGGCTGGTTAGCCTGAAGGCCCCTCATGGGAATGTGTCTGGGTATTCCTGTGTTTGTTGACACCAACCAGCGATCAGGGCCCCAAGGGGGTGGGAGTGGGGCACCCATTCCATCTCAGGGATTTGTGGATGTGAGTATACCATTGGCAGGATTCTGGAACTGGGAAGAGTGCATATGCCGTAGTGAAGACAGGAAGGGAAATGATAGCAGTGTTGAGATTGATCATGTGTGTGAGATATATTTACCCCTGTGTCAGTAGGCCCTGATAGGCGGCCAGCTTGTGATGCTGGTTTGTTTTTTGTTCACTCACTGCAATTCAACCCACAAGGGGGAAGAGTTGCAACAGGATTAATGCCCCTGCTACAACATGAGCCTGGTGGCATGCGCTACTGACCCCAATGTCCCAAGGGAAACTGCCTCTCTCTCTCTCTCAAGTTGTCTTTCACACTTCTTAAATCTCCCACTATTTTTTTTTTCACTCTCCCCTGTCTTCTTCCCCTCCCCACCAGTAATTGAGGGGGATGATGTATCAAGGGTATGATGCCTCTGCCCCATCTGAAACTGGGAGGAACAGCGCCCCCTCCCTGCCCCATTGTCAGTAGTGCACCCTTCTGCACCACATCCTTTAAAGTTCTTTGCATGCAACACCCTCATTGCTATTGAGCTTTTAAATTGGGGGGAGATAAAAGTCCCTAAGATTGAGCACAACACCTTGATGCTAGAAATCCAATGCTGTATTCACTAGGCTAGTGAGAGCTCCTATCAATGTGATTGGGGGTGGGGAAGTTAGTGCCATTAGTTAAATGATCTAATGATGACCTTTATATAAGTTCCCCATAAGGGGCGCGGTGATGTGCCTTCCTGGCCACCGTGCTGACGGGACTCAGCGCCCCGTCCGGCCCCAGCTTCGCCTCTTCTCCTTCTTTCAGACACTTGTTTCCAACCTGTTTCCTCGCTTTTCATACAACCTCTCTCACAACTTTCTCTGGTCAGCCTCTAATTTCACAGGGTAGATGCTGACCTCAGCCAATTATCCCGGATTGGAGCTGAGGGGTAGAGGGGACAATGATGCCTCACCCTTGAGCTCCATTTTGGGATGGTGGGTTTTTAAATAACCTGCTTTATTCCCACCCACATCTTTCTCACCTTCTCTTCCTTTCTATTTTCAAACACTATACATTTTATGCCGTGTCCAAGGTGGAGCCACCATGCCGATGGACTGCCAGGCCACCAGGCGGGAGGGGTGGTCCCAAATGGCGGCGCCAGGCCTGTAAGCACCTCTTGCAGTGCGGGCAACTGCAAGAGGTGATGAGCTATTGCGTCCCGTAGCACAAATAGGGTCACCATGCCCAATGATAAAAAAAATAAAAAAACAACCCCCAACTTCCCCAAAAACATCTACGGAGCTGCCCTCGGGCAGCTCCACCGAGAAAATGGAGGTCCTTTTCCCTTGTGCTTCGCAGGGAACCCTCCATACTTCTTTAACCGGAGAGGAGGCTTACTCCTCTCCTACACCTACGGGTGTAGGGGACTCCCCCTCACCCTCTTCTCTGGAGGTGCTTTTGGGCACCTCCCTATTTCAAGTGGCAGTTCCTCCTTTGCTTTCTAAGGGGACTGCCAAGAAAGCCAGCAGGCAGCCCATTGCCGACCGCCCCTCGTGTAAGTGGCTTGGTAGGGCAGGCCCCTTCGGTCGCTTCCCTCAAAAGACCTGCCGGCAAGAATATTAAACCTTGCCGGGGTCAAGGCCTGTGCCTCCCCACAAAAGACTCATGACGCTGCCAAGGGGACCTGTGATGTCCTGGGAGGGGATGGACAACTGGAGGCCCCTCCTGTGATAGACATGGTCCTTGAGGAAAACCAGCCTAAGACAGTAGGGCCTTCCATGGGGGGGAATCCTGGCTCAGCGCCAAGCACCGAACCCGATTCCGCCCCTATGCAAGGTCCTCCTCAAACGGCTGGGAATTCTGAGGCAGTACAAGGAGGGGAGGGATCTTCTCCGGATGATGCCCCTACGACCACCAGGACCTTCTCCATTTCGGAGAAGGCTGGTACATCTAGCTTGGGGGCTTCTACCGGCGGAGGTGAGAAGCGGGTTCATTTCCCGCCCTCCTCTCCTAAAAAGAAAAAGAAGACAAGAAAGACTAAAAAGACTCGGGGCTCCTCTCCATCCGCGGGGGCTGCGGGGACAGATGGGTTGCTGCCACTCTGGCAAGCGACCAAGCCAAGATCGGCACATCCGGCCCCTCTGCCCCCCCGGGTACTGAGCTCCTGACCATGACAAAGCCCAAAAGTGCACAGGGCGGAGCCTCGATGACATCGGGGCCCCTCATTCAGAGGCTACCTGGCGTTTTCGAGCCCGCTGGCTTCAAACGCCTCCTCGTTATTTGCTCCAATGATGGCACCATGTCCAAGGGCAACATGATCCTTCAGAGGAGAGGATTAGCTAGTGCAATTGCTAGAGAGCCGAAGGTGACCCGTTTCTCGGACGGGAGCCTTCTGGCGAATGCGGCGAATCCCGCCGAGACGGCCAAGATAAGTGCTCTTCGGACACTTCATGGCACCCCGGTGAGTGTGACGCCGCACTCTACCATGAACTTTGTGAAAGGAGTAGTTTATGCGAGGGAACTCGTTCACTACTTCATTGAGGACATCACCCTAGAGCTGGCCGACCATGGGGCAGTCAAGGTCGAACGTGTGATGAGAAAACAGGGAGGGGTCTCGAGACCCACCCCTACACTCTTCGTTACGTTGGACTGTGACAAGCTCCCTGAGTCGGTGCGTGCCGGTTTTTACCGCTACCGCGTGAAGGCATTCGTGCCACTGCCGCGGCGGTGCTATTACTGTCACCGCTTCGGCCATACGAATCGCTCATGTAGACGTGCAAAGTCGGGGTCACCCGAAGTCTGTGTAAATTGCTCCAAGGTCGCACACGATAAGTCCAAATCGTGTATGACCAAGTGTGTCAATTGCGGAGAGCCGCACCCCGCTTCTTCGAAGCAATGTGGTGCATATCTTCTTGAGAAAGAAATCCTGGCCGTTCAGGCCCAGGATCGACTCTCATTCCGCGAGGCTAAGGACTTGGTCCTTGCGTGCCCGGCTCTGCCTGGGACGTCATATGCCTCAATAGTTAGAAAGGCACTCTCTGCTCCTGGCTCATCCAGGCCAACGAGCACGGTTGTTTCCGCGCCCATTCGGAGCCCTTCTGTGGGCTCTACCCAACCCATGCGCTCCCCTGGTAAAGCTGGTGGCAAAATGGGTTCATACCCAGCCCCGGCTAAACCTAGGGCTCCCCCCTCTACCCCCAGCGTGACGGTTTCCCGTAAAGCGAAACGGCCACGCGCCTCCACCGAGTCGTTAGACTCACAGGAAGCAACACCCCTGAAGATGGTCGCTAGGCCATCTTCCGGGGTTCCTAAAGCTGTCCCCCGAAAGGAGAACAGCAACAAAGGAGCTTTGGCTCCTTCGCCCACGCTTCGAGGTGTGGCGAGTGGCTCGAAGACGGTGGTTCCTTGAAAAGAGGGCCCCCCCGCCTCCGAAGCCGCAACGCCCGCCTAAGGTTTCGAGGCGGAGGGACGAAAAGACTCGCATGGCGAGCCCAACCTCCCCCAATAAGTCCTCGAAGGCGACAGCGCCTTAAGCGCTTTGTCCGGCCAACAGCACCCGGGGTTCTGCCCCCGGGAAGCGTACGGCCATTCCCGTGAGGGTCTTCAGCTCGAGGAGGGCCCCCGCGTCTCCTCCGAGCTAGGCCTGGAGGGCATATTCCTTCAATGGAATTGCCGTGGACTCCGGGCCAACTGGGAAGAGCTGCGGAGGCTCGTCTCGTCCCGTTACCCGTTAGCTATCTTTTTGCAGGAGACCATGCTAGGCGCGTGCCCCCTGCCCGCCCTCCCGGGGTATAAGGGTCTTGCGACCCCTCCTCCGCGGGATGGCCGGGCTGGGGGATGCGCGGTTTACACCCAGCATGATGTCTCCGTTCTTCCTTTCTCTTTAGATACCTCCTTTCAGGCAGTGGCTGTGCAGCTTCACCTTGATAGGAGGTATACTGTTATTTCTGCGTACATTCCACCGTCAGCTAACTTCGACGCGGGGACTTCCGCCGCGTCTTGGCACGGTTGCCGATGCCCTATGTCTTGCTTGGAGATCTGAATGGCAGGCATCCTCTCTGGGGAGATTACTCCTTAATCCCAGGGTACAAGTCCTTGCCGATCTGATCGAAGAGCTTGAGATGGGTGTCCTAAACGTGGATGAGTTTACGCATCACTGTCCGAGAACAGCTTCATTTTCTTACCTTGACCTATCTTTGTGCTCTTCGGATGCACAGCCTGATTTTGATTGGGGGGTGGTCGATGACCTCCATGGTAGTGATCACCTTCCCATTCAAATATCATTTTCAGGGCAACTGCCACCTCGGTGGTGCTTGGCGCGGGTGTGGTGGCCTGCATTTTAGGAAATGACTGAATTCTCTATCTCAGTCGAGGAGTTTAGGTCGGTAGATGAGGCCGTTGAGTTCTTCTCCGGCAACCTCATCGCCGTGGGCCTGACTACTATTCCTAGGACGTCTGTCCGTTTTGCACGCCGACCACTCCCATGGTGGTCAGCCGAGTGTGAGACGGCCCTCAAACAGAAGCGTTATGCCTACATGCGCTATAAGCGCCGCCCGAACGATTTCACTGTCGCTGAATTTCTTTGAGATAGGGCTAGGTTCCGGTATATTTCGAAGCACGCCCGCCGCTCTTCTTGGCGGGCATACGTGTCTTCACTTAACGGGAAGACCCCTTTAGCTGAGGTGTGGAAGCGAGTCAAAAGGATTCGGGGCAAGTTCTCGCAGGACCCCCCTCCCGTTCTCCAGGAGAATGGGACCGCAATCTCGGACCCCGCGTCCGTGGCGGAATTCTTAGCGACCGCTTTTTCGGCATTCTCTAGCCGTGATGCTGCTCCGCCAGCATTCAATGCACGTCGTGATGTCGCGGAAGGCCGCCGGCTGGACTTTACCTCCAGAGGCGGAGAACCCTTCAACGACAAGTTTACTGTGAGTGAGTTGCGTTCCGCTCTCGCTTCGTGCGCGGACACCGCCCATGGTCCGGACGATGTCCCGTACGCCATGCTTCGACACCTGGGTGAGCGAGGCATGGCCTTTCTGTTAGATTTGTTCAACAGGATCTGGGTGGAAGGTCTTCTCCCAAACTCCTGGCAAATCGCTACTGTGCTCGCCTTTCGCAAACCGGGGAGAGATCACTCTACTCCGACCGGTTTCCGCCCAATCTCTCTAACCTCTTGCGTGTGCAAGTTGATGGAGAAATTGGTAAATGTTAGATTAGCCTTTTTCCTAGACAGCGGAGGCTATCTGTCTTCCGCACAGTGCCGCTTCCGCATCCACAGCGGATGCTCTGCTCCGACTGGAAAATGCCATCTGCGAGGCCTTCCTTCGTAGACAGCACTACGCCACGGTGTTTTTCGATCTGGAGAAGGCTTATGATACCGCATGGCGATACGGTATCATGGAGACTCTCCACACGATGGGGGCGAGGGGACGCCTCCCAATGTTTATATCTGAATTTTTGCGAGATCGTCGATTCCGCGTACGGGTGGGGGGAGCCCTCTCCGGCCCAAAGGAGCAGGAAGAGGGTGTCAGGCATGGAAGTGTCCTCAGTGTCACACTCTTTCTCTGAGCATCAACGGCATCACCTCGGTGCTGCCGGAAGATGTTCTCGCTACGATCTACGTGGACGACCTTTCGTTCTCTTTTGGCGCGGCCCAGATGCCAACTCTGGAGCGTCGACTCCAACAGGCATTGAACCGCGTCTCTCGCTATGCCGAAGCGCACAGGTTTCGGTTTTCTTTGGTCAAGACTAAGGTGGTGCACTTCTGCCGCCATCCACGGCTTCACCCCGACCCAGATTTGTTCCTTAATGGGGTGCGCCTGGATGTGGTTGAGTCGCACTGTTTCCTTGGTCTTGTATTCGACCGACGCCTCACCTGGGAGGCTCATATTCGCAGCCTTAGGGTCTCTTGTACCCGCGCCATGGACATTCTCCGTTCCGTGACGTTCAGCGCTTGGGGCGCTGATAGGGCTACTGCCTTACTTTTTTATTAATCCTTTGTTCGCTCGAAGCTCGACTACGGATGCGAGTTTTATGCATCCGCAGCCGAGCGTTTATTGCGGAAGGTGGATTCGATCCACCACACCGGCCTTCGCCTTGCGACCGGTGCCTTCCGCACTTGACCGGTGCCTTCCGCACTTTCCCCATTGAGAGCCTGTTGGTCGATGCTGGGGAGATGTCACTCGCTCTGCGCCGCGTACAGTGCATCACTCGCCTGTACGCACGAGCCCGGCGCCTGCCTCAGTCGCCAACAGCTCTCACTGCATCCGCAGCTGATCTCGATGGTGACTATGCCGCCGAGAGACGCCAGTCATACCCTAAGCCGTTTGGGTTTAGGGCCAGGAAACTCCTTCGAGAGGTAGATATAGCTCTCGGCCCGGTGGCGCCCCTGGTTCTGCCCAGGACGCCACCCTGGAGAGTACCACATTTGGCTATTTGTCGCCACGCCTCTGCTCCCAAAGCTTGTACTGCGCCGGGAGTATTGCGTTCGACCTTTTTGGAGCACACATCGTGTCACGCTGGAACCGTGCTAGTGTATACGGATGGCTCCAAGTCCCAAGAGGGGGTCTGCTTCCACGCCGTATCCCCTCTGTTTGAAGTCAGCAGGGCTCTACCAGGCGCTGCGTCTGTCTTCACGGCCGAGCTGGTGGCAATACACCACTCGGTACGGGAGTTTACGCCACGTGCCCGGTTCGGAGACCGGATTGTGATCTATAGCGACTCACAAAGCGCCCTGAGTACTCTCGGGGCATTGGAATCTCCGCATCCCCTGGTTCGCGATATCCGTGATGCCACGGTTTTAGTGAGCCGGGTGGATGTCGAGATTATCTTCTTCTGGCTTCCTGGACCCTATAGGAATTGCGGGGAATTAGCGCACCGAGGATGGCGCCAAAGAGTCCGCGAGGACTGGGCGACCGGACTAGCGTTTCGCTCTTCCACACACAGTCTACATGGCAGAAGTACAGGCAGCTCTTCGGACTGCTTGGCAAAGAAGATGGGAGACGGTCCAGAGGAATTTAAAGTTGCGTGCCATTGCGCCGCGACTGTTCTCATGGATCTATCCCCCAATGCCGCGGCGGCTTCAGGTTGCTTTCTGTCGTCTTCGAATCGGACACACTCGTGTGAGGCATCGCTATTTGATGGAGCGCTCGCCTGCGCCCTATTGCAACGACTGCGTCGTCCCCCAGACTGTTCGGCACATTCTTGTCGAATGTCCCAGTCTGGGTGATCTTCGCGCACGATACCTGTCCCGGTACCGGGATGGGCGGGGTCGCTACCGCCTGTCCCTTGTACTCGGGACAGTTTCGTGCACACCGACCTATGGTCTTTGACTTTTTGGAGGAGGCCGGCCATCTCCCTCTTATTTAATATTTGACTATGGATCGCGTCCTTCTTCGCTGGTGGAGGGCGGGCCGCACCTCATCGACGGAGCTCGCTTTATATTTTTTTAATTTGTTTGTTTTTTCTTTTCTTTTTTTTTATTTGGCTTTTAATATAGCCTAGATTTAGGCTAGGATTAGTATGGCGACTTATGCCTTAGAAGGCCGTCGCCAGATGAGATATTTAAAAAATAAACAAAAAAAATCTTATAGAAGTTTGTGGAAAAGGCTTCTTACTCTCTCTGCACCCCCTAGTATGTTCAAAGACACCTTAAGGGAATGAAGCAAGCCAATTATTTCCTTGCCAGGTTTTCGAAGCTTTGCGACCAGCTCTTGGTGTTTAACGTCGACCGTCAATTTTGGTCTGAAATTGGCTATCCAAGAGGGACTGGAGATAACCATTACTCTGCCACACCCAGCCAATATTCCACTGCTCCACTAGAAAGGGCGTTCCATTCTTCCTTAATTGCAGGTAGGTCCACTTTATGAGAGGACACAAAAGAATCTTAACAAGCTTAGGTAAGATCCGGTATGACATACCTGAAACCACCCATTGGCTCTGGATCCCATGGTTAGTAGAGCTTTTGCTCTAGATGCCATAATTGAGTAGTAGTAGGTTGCATCGTAGATGAGATCCCCCAACTGGATAATGAAATATACATAAAAATTAGAATGATAAGACCAGTGGTTCTTGTTGGAAGGGAAGGTGTCGATTAGATAGTATGTTTTGACATCAACTACTGATCATAATACGATTTATGGTTCCACATCAGGAGTATGTGAATGAGTTTGCCATAGGGGACTCTATGTAGGCATATGCGGAAATGAGTCTCCTTATATGGAACACTAGTACCTAATCGGCAGGGTACCGGAACAGTGGAATGGGTATGTTGTTCTGTAAAGGCGGGAGGGAACTGATAGTAGTGTTGTGATTGGCCATATGCATGTAGAGCTCTTTACTCTCATTGAGGGTATTTTCAGTGTATCTACCATTAAGTGGCAAGCTTGTGAGGCTGCTGAGAGTTTTTGTTTACGCTCACCAGGAACCAATATATTCCTCTTCTTTGCATTTATCTACCTTTACTCGTACCATAATTTTTCCTTAACTAAATAAAAATGCCATTGTTGGTTATTTTACCTGCAGGAAACTACATGGTTATATATGGCGGCTATATGCACAAACATAATGAAGAGGAAGCTTGCTATGACAATAAAATTTATCTCTTCCACCTCGGATGTCATAGCTGGCTTTCCCACGAGCTTACTCCATCACTCAATACAGGTATGGTGGGTTTTCCCTTGAGGGGAAGGGGCTTTCTCAATATTCCAAATTTAGAAATAAGTTGAAAACAATTTTTCATGACAGGACCCCGTAAGGGGCGCGGTGATTTTACATCCTGGCCGCGTGCTGATGGGACTCAGCACCCTGTCCGACCCCAGCTTAGCCTCTTCTCCTTCCTTCAGACACTTGTGTTTCCAACCTGTTTCCTCGCTTTTCATACAACCTCCCACAACTTTCTCTGGTCAGCCTCTAATTTCACAGGGTAGATGCTGACCTTCTTCTCAGCCAACTACCTCGGATTTGGGCTGAGGGGGGGGGGGGCAATGATTCCTCACCCCTGAGCTCTATTTTGGGATGGTGGGTTTTTAAATAACCTGCTTTATCCCCACCCACATCTTCCTCACCTCCTCTTCCTTCCTACTTTCAAACACTATATATTTTACGCCGTGTCCAAGGTGGAGCCGCCATGCTGAGGGACTGCCAGGCCACCAGGTGGGAGGGGTGGCCTTGAATGGCGGCACCTGGTTCTGCTAACCCCTTACGCACCCCTTGCAGGGCGGGCTACTGCGAGGGGTGTTTAGCGATTGCTTCCCCTGGCAAAAATAGGGTCACCATGCCCAATGATGATACCAAAAAAAATCTTCCCTAAATTTCCCCTTGTCCATCGTCGGAGCCGCCCTCGGGCAGCTCCACAGAAAAAAATGAGGTACCCCCCTCTTCCCCGTGCTCTCGCAGGGGACCCTCCAAATCTCTCTAACCGGAGAGGAGGCTTACTCCTCTCCTTCATCTACAAGTGAAGGGGACTCCCCCTCACCCCCTTCCTTGGAGTCACCATGTGACTCCAGCTCAAATCTGGCAGTCCCACCTTTGCTTTCACAAAGGACTGCCAGGAAAGCCAGCAGGCAGCCCATAGCCGACCGCTCCCCATTGAAGCGCCTCAGTAGGGCAAACCCCCTTAGGAGGGAGAGGGAAGCCAGGCCCCAACAGTCGCTTCCCTCAAAAGACCTGCTGGCGAGAATATTGAACTTTGATGGGGTCAAGGCCTGTGCCTTCCCAGACTCGACTTGTGACAGCGCTGCCAATGGGACCTGTGATGTCCTGGGGGGAAATGGCCAACTGGAGGCCTCCCTGAGATAGACATGGTCCTTGAGGCAACATAGCCTCAGACGGTAGGGCCTTCCATGGGAGCGAATCTGGGCTCAGCGCCAAGCACCAACCTCGAGTCCGCATCTATGCAAGGTCCTCCTCAAACGGCTAGGGTTTCCAAGGCAGTAAAAGGAGGGAAGGGATCTCCTCCGACCGGTGCCCCTGCGACTGCCAGGACCTTCTCCATCTCAGAGAAGGACCTTGCTGAGGCCGGTCCATCCGGCCTCTGGGCTCCCGGCGGAGGGAAGAAGCGGTTTCATTCCCCGCCCTCCTCTCCTAAAAAAAAAAAAAAGACTAAAAAGAATGGGCTCCTCTCCATCCGCTGGGGCTGCGGGGACGGATGGGTCTGCTGCCACTTCGGTAAGCAACCAAGCCAAGATAGGCACATACGGCCCCTCCCCCCCCCTTCCCGAGTGCGGAGCCCCTGACTAAGACCAAAAGTGCTAGGGCGCAGAGCGGAGCCTCGATTACATCAGGGCCCCTCATTCAGAGATTACCCAGCGTTTTCGAGCCCGCTGGCTTCAAACGCGTTCTCGTTATTCGCTCCACTGATGGCACCATGTTGGCTAAGGGCAACATGATCCATCATGGAGAGGATTAGCTAGTGCAATTGGTAGAGAGCCGAAGGTGACCCGTTTCTCGCACGGGAACCTTTTGGCAAATGCGTCGAATCCCTCAGGGGCTGCCATGATTAGTGCCCTTCTGACACTTGAAGGCACGCCTGTGAGTGTGACGCCGCACTTTACCATGAACTTCATGAAAGGAGTAGTTTATGCGAGAGAACTCGTGGACTACTCCATAGATGACATCACCTTAGAGCTGGACGACCATGGGGCGGTCAAGGTCGAATGTGATGAGAAAACAGGGAGGGGCCTCGAGACCCACTCCTACACTTTTCGTCACGTTCGTCGGTGCGTGCTGGTTGGTATCGCTACCGCGTGAAGGCATATGTGCCACTGCCGCGGAGGTGCTATTACTGTCACCGCTTCGGCCATACATATCGCTCATGTAGACATGCAAAGTCGGGGTCACCCGAATTATGTGTAAATTGCTCCAAGGCCGCACACGATAAGTCCAAATCGGGTGTGGCCAAGTGTATCAATAGCGAAGAGCCGCACCCCGCTTCTTCGAAGCAATGTGGTGCATATCTCTTTGAGAAAGAAATCCTGGCCGTTCAGGCCCAGAATGAACTCTCATTCCGCAAGGCTAAGGACTTGGTCCTGGCATGCCCGGCTCTGCCTGGGACGTCTTACGCCTCAATGCTCCTGGCCCATCCATCCCAACGAGCACGGTTGTTTCCGCTCCCATTCGGAGCCCTTCTGCGGGCTCTACTCAACCCGGGCGCTCCCCTGGTAAAGCTGGCAGCACAAAGGGTTCACACCCAGCCCTGAATAAAACCAGGGCACCCACCCCCTTACCCCAGGGTGACCATTTTACGTAAAGCAAACGGCCACGCGCCTCCACCGAGTCGTTAAACTCACAGGAGGCAACACCCATGAAGTTGGTCGCCAGGCCATCTTCCGCGGTTCCTAAAGCTGCCCTCCGAAAGAAGGACAGCAACAAAGGAGCTTCGGCTCCTTCGCCCACGCCTAGTGGTGAGCTTGGTGACTCGGAGACGGTGGATCCTCGTAAAGAAGGCCCCCCCGCTTCCGAAGCTGCAACGCCCGCCTAAGGTTTCGAGACGGAGGGAGGAAAAGACTCGCATGGCGAGCCCAACCTCCCGCAATAAGTCCTCGAAGGCGACAGCGCCTTCAGCGCATTGTCCGGCCAACAGCGCCCGGGGTTCTGCCTCCAGGGAGCGTATGGGTCTTCTGTTCGAAGAGGACCCCCGCGTCTCCGAGCTAGGCCTGGAGGACATATTTCTTTAATGGAATTGACGTGGACTCCGGGCCAACTGGGAGGAGCTGCGGATGCTCGTCTCGTCCCGTTCCCCGTTAGCTATTTTTCTGTAGGAGACCATGCTGGGCAAGTGCCCCCTGCCCACCCTCCCGGAGTATAAGGGTTTTGCGACCCCACCACCACGAGATGGGGGCCGGGCTGGGGGATGCGTGGTTTACAGCCGGCATGATGCCTCAGTTCTTTTCACTTTAGATACCTCCTTTCAGGCAGTGGCTGTGCAGCTTCACCTTGATAGGAGGTATACTGTTATTTCTGCGTACATTCCACCGTCAGCTAACTTCGACGCGGGGGACTTCCGCTGTGTCGTGGCAGGGTTGCCGAGGCCCTTTCTCTTGCTTGGAGATCTGAACGGCAGACATCCTCTCTGGGGAGATTACTCAATAAATCCCAGGGGACAAGTCCTTGCCGATCTGATCGAAGAGCTTGAGATAGGTGTCCTAAATGTGGATGAGTTTACGCATCACTGCCCGAGAAACGCTTCATTTTCTTGCCTTGATCTATCTCTGTGCCCTCCAGACGCGCAGCCTGATTTTGATTAGAGGGTGGTCGATGATCTCCATTTGTTGTGATCACTTTCCCATTCAAATATCATTTTCTGGGCGTCTGCTGCTTGAGAGCCCACCTCGGTGGTGCTTGGTGCGGGCGCGGTGGCCTGTATTTCAGGAAATGACTGAATTCTCTATCACAGTCGAAGAGTTTAGGTCGGTAGATGAGACCGTTGAGTTCTCCGGCAACCTCATCGCCGCGGGCCTGACTACTATTCCCAGAACGTCTGGCTGTTTTGCACGCCGACCACTCCCGTGGTGGTCGGTTGAGTGTGAGACGGCCCTCAAACAGAAGCGTTATGCCTACATGCGCTATAAGCGCCGCCCGAACGATTTCACTGTCGGTTAATTCCAACGGGCTAGGTGTAGGTTCTGGTATATTTCGAAGCACGCCCGCCGCTCTTCTTGGCGTGTACACGTGTCTTCACTTAAAGGGAAGACCCCTCTAGCAGAGGTGTGGAAGCGAGTCAAAAGGCTTAGGGGCAAGTTCTCACAGGAACCCCCTCCCGTTCTCCAGGAGAATGGGAACGCAATCTGGGATCCCGCCTTCCTGGCGGAATCCTTCTTGACCGCTTTCTCCGCATTGTCTAGCCAGGATTCTGCTCCGCCAGCATTCAATGCACGTTGTGATGTCGCGGAATGCCGCTGGCTGGACTTTACCTCCAGAGGTGGAGAACCCTTCAACGACAGGTTTACTGTGAGCGAGTTGCGTTCCGCTCTTGCTTCGCGTGCAGACACCGCCCATGGTCCCGACGATGTCTCTACGCCATGCTTCGACACCTGGGTGAGCGAGGAATGACCTTTCTGTTAGATTTGTTCAACAGGATCTGGGTGGAGGGTCTCCTCGCAGATTCCTGGTGAATCGCTACTGTGCTCGCTTTTCGCAAACCGGGGAGAGATCACTCTACTCCTGCCAATATCCACCAATCTCTCTAACCTCTTGCGTGTGCAAGTTGATGGAAAAATTGTTAAATGTTAGATTAGCCTTTTTTCTGGACAGCGGAGGCCATCTGTCTTCTGCACTGTGCGGCTTCCGCAAGTTCCATTCCACATGGATGCCCTGCTTCTACTGGAAAATGCCGTCTGCGAGGCCTTACTTCGTAGACAGCACTACGCCACGGTGTTTTTCGATCTGGAGAAGGCCTATGATACCGCATGGCGATACGGTATCATGGAGACTCTCCAGACGACGAGGTCGAGGGGACGCTTCCCAATGTTTATATCTGAAGTTTTGCGATATAGTCGATTCCGCGTATGGGTGAGGGATCTCTCTCCGGCCCAATGGAGCAGGAAGAGGGTGTCCCGCAGGGAAGTGTCCTCACTGTCACACTCTTTTTCCCCGAGCATCAACGGCATCACCTCGGTGCTGCCGGAAGATGTTCTCGCTACGGTCTACGTGGACGACCTTTCGATCTCTTTTGGCACGGCCCAATGCCAACTCTGGAGCGTCGACTCCAACAGGCATTGAACCGCGTCTCTCGCTATGCCGAAGCACACAGGTTTCGGTTTTCTTTGGCCAAGACTAAGGTGGTGCACTTCTGTCGCCATCCACGGCTTCCCCCTTACCCAGACTTGTTTCTTAATGAGCTACGCCTGTCAGTGTTTGAATCGCACCGTTTCCTTGGTCTTGTATTTGACGGACGCCTCACCTGGGAGGCTCATATTCGCAGCCTTAGGGTCTCTTGTACCCGCGCCATGGATATTCTCCGTTCCGTGACGTTCAGCGCTTGGGGCGCTGATAGGGCTACTGCGTACTTTTTTATTAATCCTTTGTTCGCTCGAAGCTCGACTACAGATGCAAGTTTTATGCATCCGCTTCCGAGATTGTATTGTGGAAAGGCAGCCAGACTAAAGATTACAGTTTCTAGACATGAATGGAATTATCAATATTGTATTAGTGTAAGTGTAATGATGGAATGAAACAGTTTTAACTCTTTATTTGGTACAAAGAATATTACAAAACTTCTGTAGCATTAATAGGTAGTAAAACTTTTGTACAATATACTAAAGTTACAAAGTTAGATAAAAATAATGAATTACACACATTACCATAAACCTAAACTTTATGCTACTTCAAAGAGACTTGGAATTACAGTGTAATAACTGTACTCTCTATGGCAATATTTTGGGAGAGCAACTGTTCAGAGTCACTATGATGCATTCAATCAATTCACCCAGTAAGGATAATAATTTTTTAGCAACAATTGCCCAGTCTTTGTGCGCTCTTTGATACTTTTAAATTTACATCATGGAAATTAAAACTTATTGCATATGGTAAATATAATGAATCAACTATCTACAAAGTAAATACTGGCCAGTGTACAAATGGAATTTAAACCGATAAACTTTCTTAGCCCAATTATTCTAAGCGCAACAGAACAATTTTTCCTTCTTTAAATAATTAGCACTCACCAACAGGAGAAATGTTACAGATAATGCCAGAACCCGGTTCTCACAATATAATACGCTATACAATAGCTCTTAAACACGGGACTGCTCAACCCGATGTGTTACAAGTTAATGCCAGAACCCTGTACTCATTAACAGGATAAGTTTTACATTAGCTCCTAAACACAGTATGTATCAACGAGATACATTTACATTGAAGTAGCTATCAGCTGGGAACCTAAATGGTACGTTCGCTTGTTTAAGGAGCTGCAGTGACCAGGTTGACTGGTTAATTACAGTTGATGCACTGGTATGGTTGAAGAGCCTGGCTACGGTTGCTCCTACAAAAATAGGACAGTCATTCAGCTAATTAGCTGATCTCAAATTTACCAATTACAGGATACAAGCAAAATGATAAAAATTGCCCAAATTTGGGGCCCTCTACCAAGATCTAATTATTGAGTGATTGGCACTCACCAGTTATGAGACTGGAGCAAACTGACTAGACGTACTACTAGCGAGTTAGAACACTGGTGTGAATCATTAAGGCGTTAGATACACAGTCCCACCAAGAAAACGCATACAAAAGTCTTCAGATTTTCTTTTCTTGCATTAAACCCTCCAAGGATCCCCAAAACAATATGATACAACAAGGAAAGGTTTGTCACCACAAAACTCACCTTCAGAGAGGAGAGCAAATCTAATTTGACATTAAATAATATATTAATGGGCTTTGCTTAATATAATCATTTAATATATATATATATATATATATATATATATATTAATTTAACAAAAATTTAAGTATTATCTGAAACACAAAAATTTGTATTAAGTAAGCATAAGGATTTGGGCAAGGTCTTTTTGAAAACTAACTATAGGGAATTGGGCATGCAGAGGCACACCGCTACAATGGATAATGGTACAGTTCACTCAGCATTAGAGATGATAACTAAATGTTAAACCACTTGCTTCACACGAAGCCTTCTTCTTAAAATATATCTCCATGGAAAAGTCAGTAGTATGCACACAATGATGCATTATCCATAACCTTTCTGGGATAAACTGATATACAGGGTGGTACTTTTAACTCTGATGGTTTTAATAGCATTATAACTTTTTATATCTTTTAAGAAATGAAATTTCACCATAAAATGAGTAAATATATAAAGATGCGTTGCTACAATAACTGCTTTTAGCCATGTTGATTTAAAAAAAATAATAATTCAGGAGACCATCTGGCAAAAGTCACCATAATCAAACTACAGCCTAATATTAGGCTAGATTAAAGAATAAGTAAAACATGCATAAAAAAGATTAAACAAAGGCTAAAAAACAAGATAAGATAAAAGGAACAAGAAGAAAGCATACTCCAGCATCCGGGGTAGGCCCACCTCCCCCTCCCCCCAGCGCAGGAACATGTGACCTACAACAGAGTGAAATATAATGGAGGAAGCCAGCCTCCGGCAAAAATATCATATAATCCACAAGTCTGTGTACACAAACCTGTCCCGAGTACAAGGAACGAGGGGTAGGTAGCGAGCCCGCTCATCCTGCTACCTGGACAGGTAACATGCACAAAGATCACCCAGACTGGGACATCCAACAAGAATGTGCCGAACAGTTGTGAGCACAGCCACCTTGTTCTCGATTCCGATTCAGAGATGCTAAATCTCGCCCTGTCTGTTTACCCTATAGGCTCATTAACCCTACCGGTGAGAAGGGGGTGGGATGACTGCCAAAACAACTGACTGGCTTTTCATTTCATTTCACTCATTGGTTTCTTTCCCATGGCTATGTGTGGGAATTATTGATTCTTTTACTTAGAATCTTCATCTGGGTCTTATTTAGGTCACCGTTTGGGGGCCTTGTACGGAGGACCTTTAGTGAAATTTGATTCTTTTTGTGGCCTGGCTCCTGCTCATTATTTTCAGCGAAGGGCCATATTTCCACTTAGCGTTCACCACAATGACTTTTGGGGTTTGTGTGTTAGGCGTAAATGAACTTGGTGAACTTTAGAGGGTTTGTCTTTGTAGGTCTTTAAGGCTTAAACAAACGACAATATACAGTTTTCCCAATTTCCTCCATTTGGTTTTATTTCAATTTTGTCTTTCTTACCGACTTACTCGGCCGTTATGTTCTTATGTTCAGCCAAGTAGGGGAGGGGGGGGGGAAAGGGGCAGTGGTTTCAGTTAAAGGACAGTGAGTGAGGCTTCACGAATTGGGTGCGTTATGTGTATACATATATAAAATGCTTCTCCTATGTGGAAAAATTTAATTTTAGTAAAAAATAAACATTTAAAACTTTAATCATATGCCAAGATTCATTTATCCATTTATTTAAAGAAATGTACTTGGCATTGGAATGGTCTTTTCAAGTGGGCGTATGTTTGAGCATAGGTTTTCTGAAAATTGGAAGCAGTTCATCTGATAATTGCAAGTGGTTAATAATACTGCTTAGTTGCCAATTTTAGATAAAAAATTACAAGATTTCTTGACACCTTGTTGTCTTCTTTACTCAATGCTGGACGTTAACATTGTTCAGCATTGGGTAGTATTTTTTGCTGGACAAATGTTCTAAAAATAGTAAAATGCTGGACGTCTGGGCAGCCTAGGACCCATGGCACCTCACATGTACATAGATTTATATGTGTATCAACAACTTACCTATTTGAAATAAGATGGGATATCACATCAGCAGCAATTATATATTTTATAATTTCAATCTTTAAATTATATTTCAAAAATTGATAAAAGTAATTTATAAAACAAAACAAATTTTAAAATTCAACACCAAAGTACAAAATATCATTTTAAACAAAAATCTTCAGGTTTTCAATTTTTAAGAAGAATCGTTTTTGGAATCGGAAATTGTAGACAAATTCTTCCGATACCAAATTCCCTCAAAAGCTCGATTCCCAATTCTGATTAATCGTCCCATCACTAGTAGTTTTTAGTAGCATCGAGGGGTAGCAACACACAAATTTGAAGGAAAGTGGTCAATGTTAAAATCTATTGCATAATTCTTATAGTCTTAGCAAGACCTAATATAGTGCCTCTTTGCCCCAAGGCTATGTCAGTTAACCAAGACTACCCTCTTTATGTACACTTGCAATCCTTAAATACTGTTCAAAAGGGATTAAATCATATACAAGTTTGTTGTTTAAGTTCAACTTCAGGATCTGCGTATTTCTACCTTTTGTGCTGTTTTAATGTACGTTTCCACCTTTTATCCCATTGAAGGCACATTTCTGCCTTTTGTGCCATTAAATATATATTTCCACACTTTGTGCTGTTGAATGCGTGTTTCTACCTTTCATGCTATTGAATGCACGTTCCCACCCTTTGTACCATCGAATGCACATTTTCCCCTTTTGTGTGAGAGTAGTGTGGTATTGTGAGTCCATCTTCTATATGCTCTTGAGAGTCTCCCTCCTCACTATGACATTGAGAGTTTTCAAAGGTTGGTTTATTTACAAGTGGCCCATTTTTATGCATGTCAAAAATTAGGCATTAGATGGCAAATCACCCCAAAAGTGAAAAAAAAATCATTCATTCTTGAAGGAGTTTTGTTTTGGGTAAGAGATATAAATTTTCCAAAATTAGTCATGTCATAGTTTGTGCTGAATATGTTTAGGGTGACAATTTAATAGATTATTATATGATAAAAGATGGATTATTTGGAGTATATTTAGTTATGAATAAGTTATGACATTTTCCAATTAAATTTAGTGTAATTTTTTACATTATTGGTGTTTTTCAAGCAGTACTGTAGAAACATTTTGATGTGGTTTTGTTTCAAAACAGGGGTGCCAAATTTCCCTCAATTTTTTTTCAGCTTAATTAATTTCATATATTTATTTAATTTCTAATCATCAATAACACACAAATTTTCACATAAACATTTTGCAATTTTTATTTTTATCCATATTAACCCATCAGTCGCCTGAGGGCCTTCAGAGGTCCTCGATTCAGTGCTACATAATCACTTATAGACTCGTATTTGCCCTGATTATTATGATAATTCAGCTTCTTTTTTTTGTCAAACTCTTATGTTAGTGAGTAATCATCTAATTAAAATACATAAATGGCTTAGGTCAGTCCTTCTTTGTTTGTAAACACTGATTTATCAATAAGAGTAACTTGACTCCCTTCAAGGCTGCACCACAAAAAAAGGGCTGATTTATGGTTCACACATGTCTAAACAGCCATTTTTTTTAGGACTCTTCCTTTTTATTTGTTCAATACACTTATGTTTTTCGTTTATCATCCAATTAAAATCATTTAAAAATCATTCAATTTAAATCAGCATGTTATTCAAAGCAATTCCCTCTGTGACTAATGGGTTAATTTTCCATCCTAACTTATAAAAAATATTGCTCCTTGGCAACACCACAACAAAGCCTAGTGGTAGTCATTCAAAACTATTTGTGTATTTATAATTTATAAATAATTATATCATAGTTAACTTATCTTTGTTTGAAACATTTCATATTGTGAAAAATGGCAACAGGAAAAGTAGTGCTGTATGAGTTTTATCACAGATTTGCAATGCTTTATACATATTCAGCGGGGTTCTCCACACTTTTGGGATCCAAACTATGGATTCTGTAGTGAATGGTAGCCACTGCAAAGTCGTTTCTAATCAGAACTCCCATTTGGTAACTGTACACACTTTAGGTGGCTCAACTTCCCACATGGTGGGAAATGGTGTTTCCACTTGCTGTACCATGGCTTCTCACAGGGTAAAAGAGTAGCAACAATTTGAGAAATTTTTGTTCTCTGTCATCAGTGGAATGTAGAAGTTTCCTGTTCCTTGCTGTGTAACAGACCATTCCATCTTTTTCCCCAGGTGTAAGTCCTCAGTCTCAAGGCGTGTACAGTCACAGCACTTTTTTGCGTCACGGTAACACTATAGTTGTGACAGGAGGTTTCCATGGCTCTGTCACAAACCGCGTTATTGCCTATGTCCTCCCATCAACTCTGATTGCCCCTGAGAAACATCCTTTCAATTTGGACGATGCTTGTAGAGGGCATAAAAGACAGGTATGTATACAGGACAACTCTTCAATTCTGACTTCTGCCCCTTTGAGTTTTCTTTCATTTGAACATGTGGACTTATCACTCTTTATAATGTGTCACTTGAGCTGGCAATAATTTTGTAGCAGACACTCTTAATTCCACTACCTTACCCATTGTAGTGGATAATGGGCTGTGGTTTTAGTCCTACTTTTTTTTCTCAGTGATTTTTTTTAGGCCTATTTTCTGTTAAGTTTGTTACTTGAATCCACTCCTAATTTGTATGTAGATTGCTCCACAATTTAACAGATTGTACTATTTTGCATCTTTTCAAAAATAATGGGGTTTGAGTAATTATCACCATCTTCCCATTGATTAATGAATGGGCATTGCCATCTCACTGTCATCAGATAGGGCTAAATATAATGGTTGACTATGATTACTTACAAAAAGACATGGATAGTTGAGTTGAGTGGTCGTCAAAATGGCAGATACAATTCACTGTTGACGAGTGTAAGATGAATGCACATTATAATGTCATTATAATCTCAAATGAGATGTCAATATGGGTGGTCAGATTTTAAACATACCAAAAATAGAAAAGGATTTAGGTATCTGAATCTTGACTGATATTTTTTTTTTTTAATAATGCATACTGTAGAATTAAAAATAATGGCATTTAAATAAAAAGATCTTATACGTCCTGTATATAAAGTGCTTGTAAGACCTCATTTGGAGGTCACCTTTATGTAGTACAAGGTTCTAATCAACTACTCGCAGTCTGACTATGTAGGTGTGATCTGGGACATCACCAAGGGACTCTAGAAATCTACAGATTCCTTGGAGTGCCACAAACAGCAAACTACATTCCTGAGTATTGGCTTAGGTGTCTTAATCTCTCTTGATAATATTTTTCTGAAACAATCCACTGTACCATCACAAATGCCAATTGGGTTGTATGATACGTAGATAGACATTTTGCATTTAAATTGAAAGATCTTATAGTTCCCATATATAAATTGCTTGTAAGGCCTCTTTTGGAGTATGCTGTACAATTCATTGTGTTCATACAAAAGGACATTATAATATTTGGAATGCATCCAATGTTGAGTGAACTTGAAATAGATTGTACAAAGAAAGGAAGCTGGGGTACATCAATTTACTTTCACTGCAAGATCGGAATCTGCACGATCATCTTATTGACGTATTTAAAATATTAAACGGCGCTACCAATATAAAGTATGACTCGCTATTTGAACTTGATAACAGAGTGGTAACTTAGAGATATCGGTTCAAATTAGCCCAAAATTTCTTTTAGTGTAAAATAACACAGACTTGAAATGGCTTGCCTAAAAGTGTCATCCAAAGCATTGCAATAAATATATTTAAGAATATAATTGATAAATATTACTTTAATATATGGCCTTGCGGAAATAAGAGATGTGAAATTAATTCTTTAGTCATATACTCTCTTACTTATACCATTCCTTCACCCCTGATTTTCACCCTTTCACCTCAGTTTTTTGTAACTAATCTTGAGTAGATCTTAAGTGGAGGGATGGTTAGAATTGGAAACCTCCCTTAATTGCTTCTTACCCCCCTCCCATTATTCCGGTGTTCTAAGTAACTTGTGATACTTTTTACACCGTTTTACCCTTATAATTTCACCAGTGTTCGTAGGAACTTCTTTTTAATAAAAGATTTGTGGCAGTAGTTTTCAACCTGGGTGCCATGAGGGCCAACTAAGAGTACTGCAAGAGCATCCCAATAAATCATTATTATAATGCCTGAATTGCAAAAAAAGGGGTATTTTCAAACATTTCTAAAAATCTAACGACACTTAAAAGTATTTTGAAACTAGATTCTTTGCATTGTACAAAATAAGAACAATGAAAAAACATGAAGAAATGAGAGTTGCCTTGTCAGCTTTAGGTCCCAATATTAGAGGAGTAGCTGATCACACCTCAAATTTTATTTTCAAATTTTTATGACTTATTTTGATTAAATTGGGTTAAATGTCAATCGTGGTTAATTTTGAAGTGCTTTCCGCATAATTATGTATTTATAATTTATACGGAAATTATTTTATATTGGGGTGCCATGGCTGCTTCTAAATAATAATTAGGGTGCTATCTTAAAAGGGTTGAAAACCCCTGCTTTGTGGTAATTCCCTTGTAGGTTTTTACCTTTTTTAATGGAAATATTCAGCCTGGTTCATGCACCTTCCACTCATCCCATTGGCCATTATGACCCATCCCATGACATCTCTCTTCATCAGAGGTTTTTACTTCCTGAGTTATGGAGCTTGTAGGGCATGCTGCGGCAAATCGCCTTCTAATGCATCATTCTTCCAGATATCTTGGGAATCCCATCAGAGCCTCTCCATTCCATTTCATAATTGCCTCATTTTTACATCTTCACATTTCACTTCTTATGATGTATCCCACAAGATGGGGTCTGAGGGGGTGTTTCAGATTACCTTCCTGTCCCCAACGCTCACTGATGGACCTGTGGCTATATATCTTCCACACGTGTTCACTTCCCCCATCTTCCCCACTTTCCCTCCAGGCCCCAACATACCCCACTTTATGGATCTCTCCTTATATATTTTTCCAGATGCCATCGTTGGTGTTCATTTCTTAGTATTAAGTAATAACAAATCACGTTAGAATTAGGGCAGGGGTATTTGATGCATTCAAGGAATTTACGAAAGAGCATATTGCCCCCTCCCAATCCCCCAGCACATTATTTCACCCATGGGTTGGGGTCAGTGTCATCTATAATGCACGGCTGATTCCACAATCTGGGAACCTTACTACTAACCCACCTTAGGGATATAGGTGTTGGGGGGAGGGGTAATAAAGTTGATTATAAGCATTGATACCATAACAAAATTGGTAGAAAAAGAAAAAGGCAGACACCAGCTTGTCCATGACATTCTCCACCGGGAAGGGGCGCTTCAGTGGTCATAGCTACGAGAGTTCATGGTTTTTGTAATTGAAAATACATTCGAGGAGTTATAAGGTTCCAGGCACAAGCCTTGTACACGATTTTCCTCGCTTCATGGGTGAAGGGCCTAATAATGGAGTGCCCTTCGAATTCCTTCATCATCTTTCGTTTTTCTTTATCCTCCGTCTTTTAAATTTCCTCTCGTTTTCTTCGTCTCTATTAATCGGGAACCTGGGGACACGTTGCAGTTAGTGTACAGCAATAAGGGACACTGCCCGCTTCTTATAGCACTCTGAGGGACGCCCTAGTCACCACCAGGGAAGATCAAGTTTCAGTCACCCGTTTCTAGCGGATCTACAAAGATCCATATGAAATTGCAACCTAATGCATGGATCTCTCGCTTTTTTTAACAGAGCTCGTGCGTCTCGAACCTCGAATGCGGGTGGTGCCCGGTAGATCGCCGTTGTTACGACCGCAGTCGCAGCGCTAACTGCACCACCAACCTGCAGACCTCCACCTGCCCCGGCCTGTGTCCGACGCTCTCCACCTGCCAGTCGTGCGTAGCCCAAGGTGGGCGCGATGCGTGCGGATGGTGTGTACGTGCTCGCACCTGTCTCCCTAGGGATCCCGCTATACTGGGTCAGAGGAGCTGTGGGGGCCCCTCGCACCAGGTTGGGTGGTGGGGACCTGGAGATCTCGTGATCACGAGCATGGAGGACTGCGTTACGCTGGATGTGCCCTCGGGGCTCACCTTGATGCAGTTCAAGGGTCCCGTCGACTACTCGCAGCCCGACTACGTTGCTGTGATCCGGGATATCGCCAAAGGAATCTGGAAACCCACGGATCCCCGAGAGTCCCACGACCAGCAGACGGCGTTTCCGAGCGAGTATCGGCTCCTCGGGTTCCTCCACCCTCACTACATGGAGTACGGGCTCCTCAATAAGCTGTACGGCCCCGACATAGAGCCCATTCGCCTAGTGCTCCAGGGCTACAAACTCAATGCTACGCTCAGCCTATCGACGGACGCCTCCCCCTGGAACCTGAAGAAGGTCGCGACTTTGTTGTCCGAGAAGATCTCTTCGTCCGAAGCGACGCGACCCGACGGTGAGGCTCTCATCCCCGGCTCCGGCCGGCTTCTCCTCAAGCTGGACATGATTCCCTTCGATCGCAACGCCAACTCTTCCATCAATGTGACCCTTCTTTGGAGTCTGGGGCTCAACCACCCCAGTCCCTTGTCCCCCCAGCACCTTGAACCCTTTGGCTTGGGTAGCACCAACTGCGACGGCCGCTCCAGCTGCTTCGCGTGTCTCACTGACTACATGTGCGGCTGGTGCTCTGCTCTGCGCACTTGTATTCCCAGAAACGGCTCTTCGCTGGGCCTCTCTGCCCCCTGCGGGCCCAACCACCTGCCGGTGACGGACACCCAGCAGTGTGAGCAATGCGAGGACTTCATTTACTGTGATGACTGCATCCAGACAGAGTACTGTGAGTGGCTGGTCGAGAAGGCGCACTGCACCCGGCGAGGCCGGAACGCGGCGGCTGTTCGCACCTTACGGGCCTGCCCGGCCCCCTGTCACCAGCGAAGCACTTGCGCAGAATGCCTTGGGGAGCAGGGTCTCTGCGCATGGTGCCAAGCCTCCAAGGTAAGCCTTTTGTTACTTATTTGCCTCCATGGAAGGGGGGTTGGTTTCCCCACTTCCCATAGGGGATTTCATGGGCAATCATGCCCCATCTTGAGGATTGCCTGGTACCATCCAACCCCCAATGCCCGCAGGTCAATTTTTCTATATATATTCTCAAACATTTTCCCTTCCATCTTTGTGTTTCTTTGTACCTCTCCTTAGAAATAATAATTAATTTGTTTCGCCAAACATTTCCATTGATTTGTTTTTGTTTGTTTTTTTCTATTCTCCTCCCTCCCATTGACTGAATTTACCCTCGTTGGCTTACCCAAGCTTGTTTACTAAATAATTTAGGAAAAACTCCTGGTCTACAGCTAAATAGATCTCATTATTTTTTTTATTTTTTTCGGGGGGGGGGGGGGGAATCCATGAAGAAAAAAGATGTGCAGACATTGTGTGTGTTGGAAGTAACAGATTTTTTTGTCAGTACCTTAACTATACCAGTCATGTTCATGCTTACTGTAGTCTGAAAGTCTTATGTTGTGGAGGAGGGATCTATTTGCCATTCATCACTGTTACTCACTTCAGGACCTGCTGGAGGATACTCTGGATTTTTTTATATATATTGATATATCTCATCTGGCGACTGCCTTCTAGGGCATAAGTCGCCGTACTGTACTCTGTGAAGCTTGTTACACTTGGAGGAGCAGTTGGAAATCCCCCCGGCCTGAGTGCAAACTAGGGACGCCCTGCCACTGGGTTGAATACAACGCTTGGACAGGGCCGGGGTAAATTGTTAGTACGTTTCCTCCTCGCTTCCTCTCAGCCTTCCTTTTTCTCTAAGACTCTCCCCTCAACCCTCTGTCTAGGCTTAAAGACCTGACCAGCTACCTCATTCTGTGTCAGAAGAGAGGCCATGGAACCTCTATAAACAACGTTCTTTAATGTCCGCAGGTCGCAAGAGACCAGGACTTTAGGGTTTCTGGGCATTGGGTCCACCATTAATGGGAAGATTAGTTTTGTCCCATTAATCCATTTCCTGCGTGTAATGGGCTGACCTCCACCCCGCGGCCGTTCTCGGGTGCATAAGGTGGTACAGCTTGTGGCTGATGGGCTTTACTGTCTTGGCAGCCAGACCAACTAAAAGTCTCGGTGGGGGGGGGGGGTTCCTCTCTCAGGGTCTGCCACAACAGATCTTCAGATCATGAGTGTCCTGTCGATGATCATTACAACCTATTAAGGAAATCCACCCTTTCGCCCTGCCTCTCTGGTTGCTCAGTCCACTGGTCAACTTCTGGCCTGTGTGTGTCTCTGCACAGGTGTGAACACCAATCTTTAAGATACCTCTGCGTGAGACCTGAAAAATCCTAACTTTCGTGTGTTGGCAGATGTTTACAATTTTGCAACATTTCTCACAATCCTCTCGAATTCCTGACCAGACCTTGATGTTGAGGCGGACAAGGTAAAGCAGGGATGTCACCGCTCTGACCGTTGGTGGGGCTCCCATCCAACCATTTGTCCGCAACAGTGTTCTTTCTCCCTTTGCTATCTTTGGTGCCTCATTTACTTCGGAGCCCCTCATTGAGAGCCTACCTGGAGTTTTTGAGCCCGCTGGCTTCAAACGCTTTCTAGTTATTCACCCCTGGAAGGGTGTACCTTGTATAACAGGTTACACTTGGTACCTAGAGAACCTGCACATCCTTCTGGCAAATTAGGGAAACCTTGTCACGGTTGATTTGAACCCCGCTATTTCGAAGCAATGTGGTGCTAATGACTTGGTCCTGGGGCGCCCGGCGCTGCCTAGGACGTTTTATGCCTTAATTTAGAAAAAAATGCACCCTCTGCTCCTAGCCACTCTAGTTCTACGAGAGCGGGGATTTCAGTGCCCATTTGGAACCTTTGTGCGGGTTCTACTCACTCCAGGCGCTACCTTGGTAGAACTGGCGGAACAAAGGGTTAAGAGTTCATACCCAGCCTTGGCGGCTAAACCTCCTTCCTTTTCCAAGCGTAACTGTTGGCGAAACGGCCGCACGACTCCACCGTGTCGTTAGACTCCAGGAGGCAACCTCCCTGAAGGTGATCGTGAGGCCTTCCTTCTGGGCTCCTAAAGCTGTCTCCTGAAAGGAGGACAGCACCAAAGCAGCTTCGGCTCCTACGCTCCCACTCAAGGCTGGACTTCGTGGCTCGAAGACGGTGGATCCTCCGAAAGAGGGATCCCCGCCCGCCAAGGTTTCGAAGCGGAGAGAGGAAAAGACTCGCATAGCGAGCCCAACTTTCCCCGCTATGTCACGAACGCCTTGTTCGGTCGACAGCGCCTGAAATTCTGCCTCCGGGAATCGTAGACCCATTCCCGTGAGGGTCTTCTCTTCGAAGAGGACATATTAATTCAATGGAATCGCCGCAGACTCCAGCCCAGCTGGGAGGAGCTGCGGAGGCTCGTTTCGTCCCGTTCTCCGTTAGCTATCTTTTTGCAGGAGACCATGCTGGGCGCGTACCCCCTGCCCACCTTCCCGGGGTATAAGGGTTTTGCGACCCCACCATTACGAGATGGGGGTCGGGCAGGAGGATGCACCATTTACACCCGGCATGATGTCTCCGTTCTTCTCTTTGCTTTAAATAACTCCCTTCAGGCAGTAGCAGTGCAGCTGCTCCTGGATAGGAGGTATGTATACTCATATTTCTGCGTACATTCCACTGTCAGCCGACTTCGACGCGGGGAACTTCCGCCGCGTCGTGACACGGTTGCCGAAGCCCTTTCTCTTTCTCGGGGATTTGAACCGTAGACACCCTCTCTGTGAATACTACTCGATCAATCCCAGGAGTCAAGTCCTTGCCGACCTGATCGTCGAGCTGGAGATGAGTGTCCTAAATGTGGATGAGTTTTTTTCACTGCCATCTATCAATCTTTGTGCTCTCCGGATGCACAACCTGATTTTTCTTGGGAGGTGGTGGATGACTTTCATGCTAGTGACTGATTTCTCTATCCCAGTCAAGGAGTTTAGGTCGGTGGATGAGGCCATTGAGGAATTCTCCGTAAGACCCCTCTTGCAGAAATCTGGAAGAAAGTCAAAAGTATTCGGGGCAAGTTCTCTCGACCGCTTTCACCACATTCTCTAGCCGAAGTCCTGCTTCGCCAGCATTCAATGCGCCTCGTGATGTCGCGGAAGGCCGCCGACTGAACTTTACCTCCAGAGGCGGAGAACCCTTCAACGACATGTTTACATTGAGTGAGTTGCGTTCTGCTCTCGCTCCGTTCGCGGACACCGCCTCCTGGTCCGGGCAATGTCCCGTACGCCATGCTTCGACACCTAGGTGAGCGAGGCATGGCTTTTCTCTTAGATTTGTTCAACAGGATCTGGGTAGAGGGTATCCTCCCAGACTCTTGGCTAATCGCGACTGTGCTCGCTTTTCGCAAACGGGGGACAGATCACTTTATTCCGGCCGGAAGTCTCCCATCCACCATTCGCTTTGACTCTCTTTGGTGTTCAATCACATTAGGTCTGGTTAGTCATCATGTGGGGAACTCAGTTGACTTTTCGTTGGATTTTTTTTATATATTGTACCCGATGAACCCTGTACGATTCTTGTCAAGATCCCCCCCCAAAAAAAACAAAAAAACAACTAGGCCTCCACTTAAAACCCAGATGCATGTAACATAAATAAGTGCAATCCCTGGGCTCGAACCATCTCCTAAACGCTGTTCTACCAGACATCTACCCAGGAGAGTCGACCCTCTCACGTCACACATGGGTCGCTCTGGCAAGCCTCCGATGCGGTCACCACCTAAAATATTCGCACTCGCTGTCGCTAGGAACAAACCCAACCCAACGCACATTCGCAACATGCCCGACGCTAACACCTTAGGCAATATCTACAGCTGTACAGGGTGCTGGATCTCTGGAAGAGTCCCACCCAGTCGGCAGGGTTCATTGCTGCCACTGGCTGAAGCGTTGGACTCTAATCCAGAGACCGCGGTATGTATCTTTGATATCATTCCTAGACGATTCCTTTTCCATAAATGGTGCAATCATTCTATTTGACCAGGAGTGCTTCCTCTTCTCGCTGTACACGTCTGTGTACCAGTACGGTGCGTGTCATGTGTGGATCGACGAGGACCACACCAATCTGACCTGCATCCGCATGTCAACCAAATTCCTCACCTCGATCAGCGCGGCCAGCCCGGGACCTTACAGAAATTCGACCCCTATTGCCAGGTAAGTCCTTCGAACACTTACTGCTTTTAGGAAATAGAATTAACACCTACTTTGTACCAGTTGCCCGTCGTAGAAAGCGACTGACGTCACTTCTGCGCGCTTCGCATCTAGCGTCCCACCCGACCTCAAGTGACTGTGGCGTCACCTATGCCCCACCCGACCTCCATCCTTTGGAAATGACCCTGGATCGCCGAGCCAGACTCTCTGGCCCGCTTCCGATCATGACACCACCACCTCACTACATAACTACCCCCCAAAAACAAGACTAGACCCTGACCCCTCCGCTGCGACCGCCAACTGGCAGATGACATTACTCAGTATCACTTGTGCTTCTCTCGACCACCTCGTAGCCTACTATCCTGTCACCTAACTTGGAGACCTCTGGATCGTACGTCCTGCTTCGCCACCTTTCCTCCAGGGTAAATATGTAGATTATCGGCGCGAACGATGGGACGTACTATTTCGTCCGTGTTCCAAAATGTTTCACGTTTTTGGAGTACATTTAAGTTGTACTGCTCGTGTGGGGGTAAACACAATGGGGGGACTACACTACGATGATCCTGAGTTTCATTAAATGGGGGGGGCTGGGGGGCACAGCCCCCAGTATATAATCCTGATTGTTTATAGAATAATAATTCGAAAAGGACTCAAACGCGCATGAATATTCCGACACGAGTGAACGATAATATTTACTCACAAATTTTTTTTCGGCCGGGCCGCTAATCAACATATTTACCTCCTCCAGTATCTCTGCAGTTCCTTTTATCTTTGTATAGCCGCATTTGGATTGAGGACTCCTTTCCGACAGTTTGGAGAATGTCGACTGCGCTGCCTTTCCAGAAGCCTGGTAAAGAGGGAGCACATCCGCTGCATTACCGCCCAAGAGCACTTACGAGTTGTATGTGTAAACTTATGGAACGGATGGTCAACGCTAGGCTCGTGTGACATTTAGAAGAACAAGGCGTGGTCCATCCCGATCAATATGGTTTCCGACGATGTCGCAGCACAACATATGTCTTGGCCAGGTTCGACACGTTCATCAAGACTGGATTTGCCTAGAAACAACACGTGATGGCTGTGTTTTTTGATTTGGAAAAAGCTAACGATAAAACGTGGAGGTACCTCATTTTAAAAGTTCTATCCGACAATAGATATTTTTGGGCATCTACCAAAATTCCTCAAAGAAAAATTTTCTGACAGGGTTTTTCAAATCAAAGTTGGCAACAAACATTCTGATCCACTTCCGCAGCATGAGGGCGTCCTGCAAGGGAGCGTCCTTAGCTGTACTCTGTTTGCCATAACCATCAATGGCCTCCCATACTCGCTCGCTCCTCAAGTCTCCCTGCTGTGAGAGGAGGGTACAACTTGCCGTCAACAAAGCAGTTCGGTGGACAAATACACACGGTTTCACCTTTTCGCCATTGAAGATTGTAGCGATGCACTTTACACGTATCCGAGGCGCCTTTTAACGTCAACAAATGCAAAGTGATGCATATCGGCCACAGAAACCCCCAATCTCAGTATATCCTTAAGGGCACTGCTATTGAATCCACCGACACTGAGAAGGACTTGGGTGTAACAATCACTAGTGACCTCAAGTTCTCGAAACAGTGCATTGAGGCGGAGAAAAAGGCCCAAAGGATGCTAGGCTATATTAAGCGCCAATTTGGTTATCGGAACCAGGAGATTGTACTGTGCCTGTACAACTCACTTGTCCGACCGCACCTGGAGTATGCCGTACAATTTTGGAGTCCTTCATTGCGAAAGGACATCGCGAGATTGGAACGCGTACAAGCTAGGGCAACCAAGCTGATTCCCTCTATCCGACATAAAAGTTATGAGGATAGACTAAGGGAGTTAGATCTGTTCTCGCTGGAAACCCGTAGACTGCGTGGTCAGCTCATCGAAGTCTTCAAAATACTTCGAGGGTTCGACAATGTTGACTACCGGGATATTTTCACACTGAGTGAGAACAGAACGCGCAATCACGGCTTCAAACTTGAACTGAAGCGTTACAACCGCAATATGTGTGGAAACTTTTTCACCTACAGTATCTGCGGTAAGTGGAACGCACTTCCAGTGGAAGTTGTCAACAGTGAATCTGTTGACCAGTTCAAGTCAAGACTAGACAAAGTCTTGAAAAGTGGCCGTTTAGGGACGCAAAACAATTGAGCAGCCATGTGCCCGCTCGATTGCTAGTCCAAAGGTACCCTCTTTGAATGGACCGTAAGGTCTCCTAGGGTACTTACTTTCCTTGTTACTCCTTGTTACATTTCCCCCGCTTAACCCTGGTGATGGATGGGTCCACCCAAATTCCGCACGTTCCGGAAACGAAATTCCTGGAAATGACATTTGACTCGAAACACGTGGCTACCTCACCTCCAGTCTCTGCGAACCAGATGCATAAAAAGCCTGGACCTTTTGAAGTGCTTGACGCGTCTCTCGTAGGGTGCAGACAGAGTGATACTTTTGCGGATTTATCGATCCCTGGTGCGGTCCCAACTCGATTATGGATGCCAAATCTATTCGTCAGCGACAGCAACGTCTCTCAAGTTGCTAGATACCGTCCACCATCAGGGTATCCGTCTGGCAACTGGGGTGTTTCGCACCTCACCGTTGGTGAGTGTATGCGGAGACCGGGAAATCATCTCTCAGTGATAGACGACACAAGCTTTGTCTCCAGTTGTACAGCCGTTTACTCACTATGCCCGATACCCCAGCTTACCGTGCGATTACGAATCGAAGCTTTGATCACATTTATGCTGCTCACCCACGCCTCCATAAACCATTTAGATACAGGAGTCGTCAGCTTCTTGAGAGCCTCCAGGTGCCTGATCTACTTGTGATGAAGTCGAGTTCTTACTCTGTTCCACCTCATCTGTTACGCCTGAGAAGTTTATATCCGGGTGTGATGTCGGAGGTTTCTTCTGATATCCCGGTGGATATAAGGAAATCACTTTTTATTGACCCTGGGGAATGGGGAACCCACCGTGAGACCACCCCAGTGTATACTGATGGATCGAAGAGTTGCGGTGGAGTTGGCTGCGCTGCAGTTCTCCCGAACAGAACTATATCGCGGAAACTACCTGCAGCGGCCTCGGTGTATACCGCAGAATTGCTGGCGATCCTCTTTGCATTGGCCTGACTCTGACACGGTATACTACTCGCCGATTTGTTGTCTATTCCGACTCCCAGAGTGCCTTGACCAGTATATGTGACTAGTTTTCTGTTCTTCCCATAGTGACACAGATCCACCTCTGGCTGGACCTTTTGCGTGATGGCGGTCCATTTGTTACTTTCTGTTGGGTGCCAAGCCATGCAGGGATTCGGGGTAGCGAGTTGGCTGATCATGCGGCTAAGGCGATCGTTGTGGACCCCAACGAGATTATACCCCGTCCTCTACCGAGCAGGGATTATTACCCTTACCTCTATGCATGGAATATGGCCTGGGCCACTATCTGGCCCAATAAACTCAGGATGATCAAGGATAGTGTGACGGTGTGGGGTACTTCGTGTCGTAGGACCCGCCAACACGAGGTCCTGCTCACAAGGCTTTGCATTGGGCACACACGCCTAACACACAAGTTCTTGCTTGACAGCGAACCACCACCTTTCTGCGATGGAGGTATCATCCCTCTCACAGTTGAGCACCTCCTTGTTGAGTGCCCGGAGTATGCCGATGAGCGGGTGGTCCTCTTTGGCGCCAGCGGAATCGGTCAGCCTCTGAATATTCGCTGGGTCCTTCGGTACGATGAAGCTGCTGTCTCAGCAGTTCTCTCATTTTTAACCGCAACAGGCATTTCCTTGACCTCTGACACATGTGTGACTCCATCACACATCACCTATAATTGTGTTCTTCGTACCATACATTTCATTTTAAATGTAGGACTAGTTTGGCCCATGTGCCTCATTTTACGTTGTATGTGGCCTTCTTGCCACATATTTTATTTGCAAACTACGTGCCACTTTGACCGACTGTGTAATGTACTTAGTACATCATAGAGTACCCGATGGACATGCTCCAATACTTCCTGATACGATTCAGCACGATATAGCCCTTAGCGATTGAAGTGGTAGCTAACTGGTCTATCGTAATAGACAGGCACCAATTATAATAATAATGGGAGACCTCTGAAGAAGACACCTCGCTTTAGGGGGTATTCCTGACTGCTGCTGGGTTTTATTGTAGAGAACCCGGGGGCCACAACTTCATAACGTCGCACCCGGCTGCACAAAAACCCCAGTACTCTACCTCCACCTTGAAACAAAAATCTTCCCAAACGATGACCAACTAAACATCGGCTCACTTCTTCAATTAATTGCTATGCCCCTCACATCATTTCCACTCATAACCTTAAACCAGACACCCCCTCCTGAAACTGCCCCCGTCGCTCCCTACACCCAATTCCTCGCAGAGTGGTATCCGGTGTAACCTGTTACACATGGTACCTGGAGGAGCTGTAGGTCTTCACGGGAAGCCCACCACCACTGGGCTGACTTGAACTCTGCGTGTAATGGTCTGATAACCTCACTGCCGCCGTTGTCGTGTGCATAAGGCCTTACTGCCTATGGTTGGTGGGCGGGCTTTACTTCCTTACTGGCCGCTAGAGTAACTAAAAGTCTCGGATCCCGTCTACTACAACACATCCAGGTTCTGGCCGTCTTGTCGACGATTAGTAGGATCCTGTGAGGAAATCCACCTTGTCGCCCTCCCTCAATCGTATCGTTTCTTGGTCTTGTTTTCGACCGATGCCTCACCTGGGGAGCCCATATTGGCAGCCTCATCGTTTCTTCGCATTTTAGGCATCCGAAGTCGTGCGTGAATTGCGGAAGGTGGAGACGATCAACCATACCGTTATCTGTTTGATGAGCGGTACTTTCCGCACCTCCCTCATTGAGAGCTTGCTTGTCGATGCTTACGCACTTGTACTTGCTGGATCGGCGTCCCTCAATCCGCCACGTATCTCATTACACTCACAGCCGATCTCGATGGTGCCTATACCGTCGAGAAGTCTGTCATACCCTAAGCCCTTCTGGTTTGGGGCTAGGAAATTCCTTGGTGAGTTAGGTGTAGCTCGGGCCGGTGTCGAATCTAGTTCTGCCCAGGACTTTGGTAACCTTGCTGTGGCTGACATGTGGAGGCTTGTATTCCCTCCCGGCCCCAATGCCTGGAGCAGAATATAGGAATATATGATACATATTTTCACTTCCTATATCTTCACTCTCTCTACAGATCCCTCCTTACCAACTTCCTGCTTGAAACGCCCTCGTTGGTATTGCCTTTGAATATTTGTCTCCACGCCTCTGCTCCCAAAGCTTCCACACCACCGGGAGTAATGCGCTTGACCTTTTTGGAGCACACCGTATAGGGATGGCTCCAATTCCCAGGAGGGGGATCGGCTTCCACGCCGTCTCCACTCTGAAGTAGGCGAGGCTCTTTCCTGGCGCTGCATCTGTCTTCACGGCTGAGCTGGTTGTATTACACCGCTCTGTACGGGAGATAACGCGTCATGCCCGGTTCAGAGACCGCATCTTAATCTTTAGCGACTCACAAAGCTCTTTGTGTGCTCTCGGGGCATTGGAATCTCCACACCACCTGGTTCGCGGCATCCGTGACGCTACGGTTGCCGCGAGCCGGATGGATGCCGAGATTATCTTCTGCTGGGTTGTTGGACATGTGGGAATTGCGGGCAATGAGCGTGCCGATGAGGGCGCCAAAGAGTCCGCGAGGACTGGGCGACCAGGGCAGCCGTCTGGGGTAGTTGGCAAAGAAGATGGGAGACGGTGGAGGGGAACCTTAAAGTCTTGCACCATCGCGCCGTGACTGTTCCCATGGACCTAACCCCCAATGCCTCGACGGCTTCAGTTCGCTTTCTGTTGTCTTACTATTGGGCACACTCGAGGAACCCACCGACATTTGATGGAACGCTCGCTTGCATCTTGTTGCATTGTCCCCCAGACTGTTTGGCACGTTACCAGTCCCCGTATCGGGACGATCGGGATTGTTACCGTTTGTCTACCAGCCCTCCTGCGATCAGGGCGCCACCCCGCCCTACATCAACACAAAAACACTGACGCTGACATCTTGGACTGCCACCACCCCTACCACCCGCAACCTGAAAACACTGCCCATCTCATTCTACCTGTCCCCACACCCCTCTTAACGATCTTAGAACCCCTTTCAATATAATCTCCTTATGAGACTTCTGGAGAAGACCACCCACCGTGGCAGCCTTCCAGAGCACTGTCAAGTTCGATTGAAGTGACCCCGGTGGCAACAAAGTAGTTGATTATGATACCCATACTTGAAGACGGTGTGTAAGGAACTATATTTAGAGTCCTATAGCCCGAAGGATTACCCCCCCCCCCTCCTCCCTAGCATTGATGTACGCCAACACCCATTCCGTGGTCACCAGGGCAAGTGTTAATTTCCCTTCATGGTGTCAACTGCCAATGCGAGGAATTGAGTCCTGACATGAGCTCCATTAAATGAAGCTTAAGCTAGAACCGCCGAAAGGTCCTCGCACGAACACAGTAACTCAAACTGTGATTTCTGCGTTGTTTATCTCAGGCTTATGCTGTCAGGGAGCCAAGACCCAAGATTCACATTCCTCTATTGTTTTGTTTTTTTGGCAGCTTATTTAAAGATGACATCGGGCAGTGTCAAATCTGCGAGAGCCACACTACCTGCGAGAGTTGCTTTAGTGTCCTTGGATGTGGCTGGTGCTTCAGTGAGTTCGACCCCACTGTCGGACTCTGTACTAGCGGCAACTTTGAGCAACCTCATAAAGGTGAGTGTTCACAAAAGAACGATTTTACTAACATAAAGTACTATGTGTCACAGGTAATTATCGATTGGTTGGTAACATTGTGTTACTTCACGTTTGCACAGTGGCGGTATTGTAACCAATGAGGTTATGCCGAGTTGCGACATTTGGCCAGTCGAAAAGGAGTCAGCATCGTGAATTGGTTGTCATTGAGGTATTCTCAAATTGAAACTGGTTGTTTGTGTTCTGGTTGTGATCATAGGGCTGTCGGGGGTTATCGTTGTGGTTTCTATCATTCTGAAACCTAAGATTACAGCATTCTGATAACTTAAGGTAGGAACATACAATAATATGGTCTTTTGTCTTCTGGTGAGATTTGCTTGAGTTAGGAAAGGGATTTGGTCACTCATCTTTCTGCTTTTGCGTCCCTAATTCTACTTTCCAACTGAACCCCAGTTTGATTGTACATATTTTATTCTGTTTGGTTGCCCCCACAAGGGCGGCCCCATGTAGACAGTTACACTTGGTACCTGAAGAAATGGCACCCCCTACCGGCCCTCAAATTTTCTTTACAAGCTTTTTCTCACCAACTTTCTTGGCCAGTGTCTAATTTTGCAGGCCAGTCGCCGATGAGATCATGTCCAGTCATCTTTGGCTGCTGCCAGGAGAGAGGGGGGTGCACTGGTTTACCCACCGCCCCTTGGGTCCTATTATTCTTCTGCCCCATCTTTCTTTCCCTTATACATATATACTTTAGCGCACCCGTAAATGGATGTAAAGTGTAACCATACTGCGACTGACATCTGGAAGCTTGTATTCCATCGAAGCCCCAATGCCAGTAGGAGCATCAAGGGATATATATATATATATATCTTTACATATTTTCACTTCCTCTATCTTCTCACTTCTTCCATCTTCAACACTTTCCAGATCTCTGCTTGCAAACACTCTGCTTTAGATGCCTTCGTTGGTATTGCCCTTTGAATTGCGGGGGGGGGGGGGGTATTTTGCGCTACTTGTCTGTAGTATTTTTGCCAATTGGCGCTCGTTTTGTCTATTATGTTGGACGTGGATTACCCCTTGCAGGCGACTGCGCCATGCTGATGACAAGCATACCGTTGGAGTCGACGAAGAACTTGTCTCGCGTGTTGACTTACCACAGTGGCATCAGCTGGACCTACTCGTCCTGTCCTGATGTTGACGAGTGCAAGCTTAACCTTCACAATTGTCACCTGAACGCTACGTGCGTGAACACCGACGGCGGTTACAACTGTACCTGCCCGCGGGGATTCGCTGGCAATGGGCGGTCCACTTGCAAGAGGACGTAAGTGTTTTTTGTCCTTTGACATCAATGTAATTTTGATGTCGGGGGGGTGATTTTGGTGAGTTTATACTTGGCTGATGCGCCCCGCCTTAGTGATGGGTCTTCCAATCTCTTTCTACAGTCTCTTTTCCCCATGGAAGGTGCCCTAATGAAGCTGTTGTAAGCGGGTTTTGATTAAAGCTAGCGATACGCGAGCTCTAGTCCATGGTCTCCCTAGCTCGTCTTATTCTCTGATCACTACCCCCCTCATTTGTAGGTGTTATGAAACATGCGTCCACGGCAAGTGCTCCGGAAGTCCGGATTTTATGTGCGAGTGTAACCTGGGATGGACAGGGGCCGACTGCTCCATCAACTGCGGCTGCAATAACCACTCCAAGTGCCTGAAAGTGGGGGTCTGCGATCACTGCCAGGGGGAGACGACCGGCGATTCTTGCGAACTCTGCAGGTTAATCATTTTTCCTAGTCATCCGTATATGTGTGTCGGTGTAAATTTGAGATGTAGCAAAGATTTGCGAGAAGAGGTTCACAAACACCGATTCGATCGTATTTATCAATCCCTTCTCATGTTCTTCTTGCAAGAAATCCAATGCTCGTCTGTTTCAATCCATGTCTCTTTGGTGGTTATAAAATTTTGGTTATTTAATATATAGCTACATTGTCAATTAGAATCGCATCATATTTATTATATATCATTTTGAATGTATTTTTTTTTAATTAAAATGTGATATAGACATTTTATATTAATTAATTTTAAAGAAATATGATTGATTTAAATAGCATTCTAAGGCGGTATTTATATGTCTGAAGTCAAGGAACATAGCATAAAAACAATTAACATTATCGTGCCTAACGACCTCTGGCAATCGCTTTTGAATTTGAGCCTAATGCTAGGCTTTCGAATTCTGTGTAATACTAGCTGATTAAAAATAGAGAGGGGTTCTGAGGGTGCAGACCCCGCTATTTTTAATCACCTTAAGGTTCGATTTCAATGCGGTTGCTAGACATTGTTAGGCGCTCCAATGTTCATTGTTTTGTTTTTATGCAGTGCTCTGCCCCGAATGGGCGAAGCTAATAATGGAGTCATAAAATGTTATTGAAATCGGTGGCTGTGTATTCAAAATTTACCGAAATTTCCTTTCCTCGTCTCGCTATTGGCAAGGTTCACTACTTTTTCGACATTTTTTGGTCCTCTTTTATTCCTCTCCTTCCTCTTTGCTTTTCCTCCCATCTTTTTTTTTAACTCTTCCCGTCGAAGCCTCCACTTAAAATTAATTTCTTGCTCAGTAGAAACCCGGTCATTTTAAAAGGCGTGAGATGCCATCACACAGGATAAAGTGTAGAAGCTATACCTAATTCATCTCGCTTTATTGTTGGTCAGTTTAAGCAATCGTTTTCCCGGGGATGGGGGGGGGGGATTTCACTTTAGTGCAAGGGTTAATTATTGATGAGGTTCCTCGTTTCCCTTCATGTCTCTTCGTTTCCTTCCTTAATTCCCAGTTCTCTCTCGGTGGTTTGTGTTTTTCTTATCTAGCCAATAAACACGTTTGGGGTAATTCTAGGCCGGGTAGCTATGGCAACGCGACGACGGTCGGGTGCAAGAAATGCGAATGCAACGGCCACTGGGACACGGCAAACGGGAGGTGCAATCAGATGACGGGGCAGTGTTTCTGCACCCACAACACCGAAGGGCACAAATGTGACAGGTGCAAAGAAGGTAAGAAATAGTGACGGGAAAGTTGGACATAGATTTGGTCGGGTTTTACAGGTATTTTCGATTTATTTTTTTTCCTCTTAAGGGTTTTATGGTAACCCACGCAACGGGGGGAGGTGTTACCGGCAGTGCACTGCTCGGGGTATCACCGTCAATGCCACTCAAGGATACTTCGGCACCCAGAAGAGTGCCAGACACCCGCTTGATACGTGCTTATGGATTCTGTCATCACACGACTCTATTAAGTCCCCCGTCCGGAACTTCGAGGGGTAAGTGAGCACTCACATTGTTATTACTCCCGGAGATGGGTTGCCATAAACTTTGCTCGCACTGGCCTACTGCCATCTCGATGGGTTGCCATAAACTCTGCTCGCACTGGCCTACTGCTATCTCGATGGCTCATCACTGAGTTCCCCGCCGCCTTGAATTCATTTGTCTGTCACAGGGGACATTTGCATCGGGGTTTCTTTAAGTTGGGTTGTTTCAGGGGAATGAGACGATTCCAGCGGAATAAAAGGCTTTAATACGACCTGGATGCAACCCTGGAGTGGGACCACCCCGCAAGAGGTTAAGTTGCAATAGAACTTCCTAGCACTTGCATGGACCTCTAGCACGAGGGGGGGGGGGTCCCCTTTAATTGTGGTAACGTTGACTGGGGCCTACATCATAGGCTGTTGGATCAAAGGCCTTCTCCCTTAATCTCCCAAGGCTGGACTTCATGTTGCCTCTATCCTTTTTCTCTCCTGTGCCGATGAAATCTATTACTAGTTCTGGATGTGCAAAAGATGAGAGATTTTCAGGTCAAAATCACTGGGTTTGAATAGGAGAATATGTGGTCACATGACTGGACTGTACAAGGTTTATTTTGGTTCGTGCATCGATGAGAAGACGGGAGGAAAGGAAAGGTGAAGCAGGAGTGAAAGGTTATTAAATGAGCGAAAGGGATCATATAAAAATGCTCGATATTGAAAGAAAATAAGAGCGAGCTTAGAGATGAAGCGAATGTGAAATAAATTCAAGGTGGCTTTTTTTAATATGCTTATCTGGCGACAGTTATGAAGGGCATACGCCAAAAAAACGAGAAAACAAAGAAAAGTGCATGGTTCGGCGTAGGACGGAAGCGGGGCTCCCTCCAACAGCGATCATGCAGCAACGAAACAAAACTAAGTAGAGGAGCCAGACTTCTCCAGAATGGTTATGAGGCCACAGTCCGTTGTACACGAACTATGCGAAGTACAAAGGTCAGGGTGTAACAACTCCGCTCACACCGCCACAATTTGTAGTACCACACAGTTGTCTCAGTAAAATGGTGGGGAGCGCTCTATCCAATGGAAGTGCGGCCGGCGACTGTAATCTGAAGTTGCCGAGGCATTGGTGGGTGGGGGGCAAGTCTACGGGAAGAGTCGCGACTCTAGTTTCCCGTCGGCCCTCTCCTTTCTTTGCCAGGCCCACCTGATTTCTCCCATGTAGTCAGTGTGGGGAAGAGCGAAACGCTTGTCTGGTGGCCCAGTCCTCCCAGATTCTTTGGAGCGCTAATTCCCCGCAATTCTCACATGTCCAGGAACCCAGCAGAAGATATTCTCGACATCTGCTCGGCTCGCGGCAACCATAGCGTCACAGTTACCACGAACCAGGGGGGGCATAGATTCCAATGCCT
The DNA here is from genome assembly GCA_963969495.1 of Ceratothoa steindachneri. Lineage (NCBI taxonomy): Eukaryota > Metazoa > Arthropoda > Malacostraca > Isopoda > Cymothoidae > Ceratothoa > Ceratothoa steindachneri. The sequence goes on along the minus strand of OZ018324.1, from coordinate 200,765,631 downwards.
CGAGAGCACTCAGGTCGCTTTGTGAGTCGCTATAGACCACGCTTCGGTCTCCGAACCGGAAACGACACTATCTCCCTTACCAAGCGGGGTATTGCAATTAGCTCGGCTGTGAAGATGGACGCAGCGCCTTGTAGAGCCCCTCTAACTTCATTAATATAGGTGCTATGATTGTATGATGTGAGTGGTGAACTATTGTGAAGAGTATTTATGTTCTAGGTAAAGCGTGCGTTTGGGTGAAAGAGAGGCGGAGTGCTTTGACAGATGTAGGGGTGTAAGACAAGGTTGCCTGATGTCGCCATGGTCATGTCTTTATATGGTTTCAAAAGCCTTGAAGGTGTGGATAAAATGATGGGTTGCCTTGTACTTAATGGGGCAAGAAAGGGGGCGGGGGTTTGGGGGGTTTTTTAACTATGAATCGAGCCCCCCCCCCTCCCTCCCACACACACACACACTTTATGCGAAATTGGTAGGTTATTGATTCTTAATGGTTACTATATTTTTTTTTCATTTGGTGTTTCCTGTGTGTGGGGGGGGGGGGATACTCCCACCTTGGTGTCAGTTTCACATTGTAACACACAACTGAATGTGATTGGCCAAGTGTGAGAAATGAAGGGAGACGCTTTGTTTTGTTTCTCTCCTACTGGCGCTTGATCCAGTTAGATTTTCAGCAACCCCCCTCCCCCTCCTTCCCGGGACATACTCAATGTGGGTTATTTCCTTTTTTTTTATCCAATGGCACTTATCACGGTTATACTAAAAAAAACAGGCTCTGGTTATTCCGGATAGGGATACCATTATTGTGGTTGTGAATAAGAGTATGAAGGCTTTAGAAACCATACACAGACATGACCAAGATATGTAAGAAGGACTTGAATGCCAGTAAGAGCTGGCATTCTAGGGTCCTTCCTATTGGCTAGTCTTGATGACCTCCTTGGATGGAGTTTGTCTTTGTGCAAGTGTCGGTGTGGAATTCGTCCCATTTTCCCCCATGTATTTGTTTAGGTTTGGATGGTGACCGCTTCAGAACCTTGTCGGGGCGAGTGGAATGTGTCGTTATCGAAATGTATTTTTCCCGTCAGTGGATAGGCGTTTAAGAGTTGCTTTCGATCCCAGAGATGGCCTTTTGGGGCGTATGGACACCAAGACAAGGCGAAGGGTATAAAGCACTTGAGTAAAAACAAAAACATATGCAAATGTGGCATGTTTGGGTCCCATATTTACCGAGACCCCATTCCTGAAAGGGTGACAGTGTTCTATGGACCCACTAGACGACCTTGGCTCTCGTAGCCGAGTCTCCTGAGGCAAATTTTATATTTTGTGTAAACGCGATCCCTGGTGATTTCTATCCAAGAACCCCCTTATGGTTTATTGGACTACTAGAGATATTAGGTCATACAATAAATAATGCGGCATTTTTTCATGTTTAGAATTATTTTATGGATAGAATTAATCGAAAGAAGGTTTGTTTTTATACTAGCCTAGTCTACTGAACTCGAAGCCTAGATAACTATGTCTTAGCCCCAAAAAGGCTTATTTTTTTGACATAGCTTAGGTGTCATTTTCTTGGCTATTAATTGTGTATTGCTGCTAATTTCATGTGTCTTATCATTAAATGATGTCCATAATGAAAATATCAAAAGAGCACATTCGCGAAGTTATGTTTTGGGGTTTAGAAAAGACAGCTCTGCTAATAACATCAAAATGTTTCTGCCAATTATACGATGAAGGAGCAGTTAGTGTGAACCAGTGCCAAAGATGGTTTCAGAATTTTAGCTCAGGAAATGTTTGTCTCTAAGATGAATCTCATTCAGGACGACTAGAGTGGAATATGATCAAGATCTTTTAAAAATAGTGGAAGAAAATCCGATTGTAATGAAAAATTGGTTGAAAAACTATATTCGATTCCCACTGTATGTCATCATTTAAAGGAGATAGGAAAGCTTTCACGATTTGGACAATAGATTTCCTGATGTCCTGTTAGATGTACACTTGCTCAAAGATCAACATTTGTTCATCTCTCCTTTCTGTACTGAAAAGTGTCCCATTTTTGTGTAGGATTGTCACAAGAGATGTGAAGGTTGTTCTTTTCACTAATATTAAACTTTCTAGACAATGGATTAGTCTTGGGGGGGAAAAAAATATGTCCTAGCCGAAACAAGGGACTCATCCACGGAAAACTCTTGTGCGTATGGTGGGCTATGAATGACATAATCCATTTTTTAACTTCTTGCCCCAAGTCAAACTATCACCAAAGAAGTTTATTGTACTCAGTTGGACCGTTTACATGTAGCTCGTGAAGAAAAAAGGCAAGCATTAATCAATAAAAGATTAGTGCTCTTTCATCAAAATAACACGAGACCTTATATCACAAGAGACACCATACAAAAGCTTAACACTTGGGTATATTCACCAGACTTTGTGCCCCATCAGATTATTATCTTTTTAAGAGTTGAGCAAATCGTCTGAAGAGGATGAAGATGTTAGCACAAGAGGTCGAAACAACCTTAAAGAACTTAGTTGTAATTAAAGTCAAACGATTTTTTACAAAAAGGAGATTAAAAAGTTATCAGAAAGCCTAAACTAGAAACGAGGAGATAACTTCAGAGTTGTATCATTTCGATCCATAAAATAATGCTAAACATTAAAAAAATTTGCATTATGGAATAACTTAACTTTACTTTTTATCAACCTTTTTCCCCAAACATTCTGACCCAGATCCTCCCGTTAATTTACGCCTAGCTTTAAGTAAGAAAATAATAATAATGAAACACCTTTTGCCAGGTCTCGTGTCTTGCAAGTCACCATTGAGACGATCGATATAAATTGCGAAGAAAGCTCCCTCTACATCTACCAGGGACTCCCTGATTTCCTCTCGGTGAAGTCCAGGGAGCGCCAAAATTTGGTGGGGACCTTTTGCAGGGGCCATTCCTCCTACCCGATCACTCTGGAGGCCGTTTCGGGGGTCATGACTATATTCTACGAGAAAAGCGCAGCCGAGGAGCAAGGGTTCACCGCCTCTTACGAGGTACTCCGTTGCCCTGAAAACCCCGGGAAGAACCGCGAGTGCGTCTCGGGGAAACCCGTGTGTAACGAGGGGTGGCGTGGGGTCCAATGTGACGTCCCCGTCTGCCCCGAGAAGTGCTCAGACGCGAGGGGCCGGGGCCGATGCGACCCTATCTATGGGAGGTGCGTCTGCAGCAAAGAGTTCGTCGGCGAAAACTGCACCATCGCCCGCCAGGACCACCTGGTGAGTTCTACCACGGATGGAATCAAATGGTAGGGCGGGGGCGATGATTACAATTCATTTAAGATTATGTTTATTTCTTTTTAGGGGCAGTCGCCAGATGGGCTCTTAATTTTTTGTTTAATCGTTTTAGAAGACCTACTTATTAACGTAGGATCCGAACCATAGGAAATTGACCCGCCCCTTTTTAGGGGCTGGGTTCCATCGTAGGTGTGGGGTAAGTTCGTATTTGGAGTGCCTGTGTCTTTGTACGAACTTGCCTCGACTGACTAAGGCTATCCTGTGTAGTGTGGGCAACATGCTTCAGATGACATCTGCAGACTCACCCTTTTCACTTAATGTGTTACTTTTTTCACTTTTTTTATAAATACCTACCTCTTATCTACTTTCAAATAACGATCATCCCTCAGTTAATACTTATAAACCAATAGATTTATGAGTAACATAGAGGTTATACCTAGTTTATATTAGTGCTAAGTTTGTTCTACATCGAACCCCAATTGGGTCGAGTATAGGACTTAGGGATGAACTCCTTATGGAAACAACTTTACATAGCAGAGGGATTTCCTGTGGTGATGAAATTATCCAAAGAGGTGCCGAAAGAAAGGCGTTTAACCTTAAAGGATAAAGAAAAATAATAGGTATTTTATTATGCTTATAACTATAGGTAGGTATGTATATAAAGGAATTATACATAGGTAACTCATTGACTGCCTGTTCATTTATAAAAATGAAATTGGAAGATTTGAGGAAAAAAATATGTAAAATTTACTTTAAAAAAGTGCAATATGTATGTTTAAGTTTGATCATTAATGTCACGTCAATTTGGAGTTATGATCATTTTTAGGAAATATTTTTTATTTTCAGTTGTCTTGGTTTGATCCCTATAACTAGAGGGACACCATTCTCAACACATATTGGTGGCAGGTTCCTTTTGGAATCCTTTTTCATAACTTTGAGAGTATAGAGTCGATTCCAGTCCCCCTCAAACCCCAGATAGAGACTGCCCTTGCATCTCTAGAGGCTTTTATTGGACTAGGTACATACTTATATACTTCACTTGAGAACCCATAATGATAACGATAAAATTTAAAATACTAAGTAATTCTGCCCTTGTTTAGGATTGAACTTTGGAAACCACCTGCAGTATAGTAGTTTTAGGTAGGTAGTTAAGTAAGCGGAAGGCTTATTTCAAAATTGACACGGCATCATTCAATAAACTTGTTTTAGTTGATGTTACAAAGGATTAATCTGGATAGATGCTTACCATCTCCTACCCTATGCCCAGAGAGCAATCTACCTTGTGTCGACACATGTCCGGTTCTGTGCGAGTTGCGTGCTCATTCACATCTCCTGACTTCACCACTTTGTGCCCTCATATTTTTTTTGCTATTTTACCCTTGTTGGTTTTCTCTTCATTTTAAATAAATAATAATAATAATTAACCTCTTTCCCACCAGGTAGGGTGGGTTCCCGCCTATGTCCATACCGCTGCTTCCCATGCCAGCAACCCATATCTGGGTTTAGTCATCTTTTACAACACATGGGAAGTATGGAGAATGTTCCTGCCACACATACAGGATAAGTAAAGGATAAATCTAAACTTGCCTGTATGTGTGGCAGGAAAAATCCATTACCGTCCTCCGGCGCATGTCGTAAAAGGCGACTAAGCCCTGATAATGGGACACTGGATGGTTCTGTTGCAGATCCTGTCTTTTACTCTTTTTTTCCCTTCTCTTTTTCTTCATTCTTCTTTTTCTTCTTATTTTACTTCTTTTTTCTTTCTTGTTCTCTTCTTTTTCTTTTTTCTTCTTCATTTACTTATTTTTTTGTTATTTTTATTATTGTTATTAGTATTATTATTATTAAGAAGTAAAAACCAACGATGACGTCTCTGCCAAAAGGTTTGTAAAAAGAGATGTTCCTTAAGAAAGCGGTGAAGTTAAAGGAAGTAAAAATGTGTAGAAGGATTTTAGTAGTATCAGAGCCAGGAGTGTATGCAAACCTTTCCAACCCCCCAACCCCCATCGAGCCAGATTCCCTTGTGTGGTGGTGAAGTGGAAGTATGGTCCTATATAATAATACCATAAGTGTTTGTTCAATAACCTCGAGTCGAATCTTGAGATTAGGGGGGTTCGGTAGCCTCAAGTTATCGTCAGGTGGTCAGTATACCTTTGTGTCCTGAGTTCGAATCCCGGGGTGAGTGGACACTAAAACTTCGGCGATTGTAGTGAGCTAGCCGCCAATTGGCAGATGCGCCTAGACATGTCCGTCGGTTGTAGGGGCGCAGACATTTCTGCATAACCAATCGCAACACCGCTGTGTTCTACCCTTTTATTTACACCACTTCTAATCTTTATGTAAATTTCATAATCTGGAGATTCTTCCCTCACCTCCTAATTTTGACTCTGAGATTTTTCTTTCCTATCTTATGGCTTTGACGAATACTAAGGCCCAGTCATTAAACACTGGTCATGTAATTTTCCCCTTTGTAATTCAACTAACAACATTGATATTTTTTTCTGTTTTCCTCCTAGGTTATACTTCAAGAATTGTTTAATCCTCTGAAGATCAGTTCTTCCCAATCGTATCTGGAGACAGTCCTTCCTCGATTTGGCCACACTGTTATTGTAGATCACCAAGGATCTCTTTGGGTATTTGGAGGCTACTCCCTGTCTCGAGGTCCTCTCAATGACATCCAACAATTCGATACCCGCAACAAAACCTGGGTACAAGTCACTGTCAATGTCTACCCAGGTTCTCAGCCTCCCTCCCTCAGGTATTTCCACGCTTCTGCTTATGTCGTCAGCCACAATCAGATGTTCGTCTATGGCGGGATGAACAAGACGCATTTTTTGAACGATTTCTGGAAGTTCAGCATCGGAACTGAAAGTTGGACCAGGTTGTCCGTGAGGAAGGAACTACCCCCTCTTGCCGGACATACCCTCACCTGTCGTGGGGAGACTTCCCCTCAGTCTCTGGTGTTGATCGGCGGAGTAAGTGAGGAGTACGGGCTCTTGGAAGAGGTTTGGGAGTTCGATTTTTCCACCTACAGTTGGCAGAAGATGGATTCGAACGGGGCGAAACCGGTTGGCATCGTCGGTCATAGTACTGTCTACCACGAGTCTACGCACTCTTTTTACGTTTATGGTGGTTACTCTTTTAAGGGTGATAAGTTCGCTCTTAACCCTTTCCTCTACGTGTTTGACTATGCTAGTCAGAGGTGGTCCCTACTCCCTCCTGACCTTAAGATTAACTTAAACCCCGAGTCAAGACCTGCCCCTCGAGCTTTTCACACAGCCGTTACCACCGACGAATACATGGTACTCATCGGTGGATACATTTCCGACCGACTCAACTCGAACCAAGATCTTCTCGTGCATTCCTACAAGTGTAACATGTGGATTCCTCTCAACAGCTGCTTTATAACGGTCGCCGGCCATCAGCTCCCTACGCCACTTCTCGGAGTAAGCGCCGCCATCTACGGATCGTCGATTTACTTGGTAGGGGGCTTTTCAGGTACTGTGCACGGGTCCCTGGTCGAAATCACAATTCCTCAAGATTTGTGCACCCTCAATTCAAATAAGACTCAGTGCAAGGACAGGATTGGGTGTGCTAATTGTGTAGTTTACAATAGCAACGGTACCAACACTTCCTATTGCTATTCTCATAGCCAACCTGAGCCTAGAAGCTGCTTACGGCCACCAGGCAAACGGACCAGTTTTAATGGCATCAAGTGCGATGCTGCCATCGTCGAATCTCGAGAATGTTACGAATACAAAACATGCGCGGAGTGCCTCGCTTACTGGCCCTCGCACAAAGAAGCCAAACAACAGTGTCAGTGGTGCATTACGTGCCCTCGAGGAAAATGTATCCCCAAGTCGAGCAACTGCTCGAGTGAAGCAAGCTGCCAAACAAATGCCAAGCATCCAACGGGTCTTGCTCGCACCACAGATGTGAACAAGTGTCCGGAATTGTCGTGCGCTGCGTCTGATTGTAGGAAGTGTTTGGAGCTTGGGTGTATGTGGGCTCAGAGAGCTTCCGTAGGCTCAGAGAAAGGGTTCAGGAAGATGCGCTGTCTCAATCCGAGCTTTCGCAACACTTCCAAAGATGGGAATGGTTGGGTATCGCCCACGGTTTGTCCAAAACCATGTCACCTCCATCGCACCTGTAAAGACTGCCTTCAAGTTGACACTCTCGACGAAGGATTCTCCGAATGTCACTGGTCTCCTCGGTTCAGGAAATGCTTGTCACATACCAGCGTTGCTCTTCATTGCTTGGCCGGTACTTGTGGACTCCTACTAAAGCACAATAATCAGTGTCCTCCGCCGTGTACTAGTTACACTCAGTGCAACCAATGCCTGTCTCAAGCTCAATGTGGTTGGTGTGGCATAGAAACTACGGTTGGCGGTCTCGGCATATGCGCAGAAGGGCGGCTTGAAGAGCCCTGGATGGGTAGGTGTCGACACCTTAGTTATGAAAGTGTGGCCAAGAATGATAGTTTAATGAGCCTTCATGGATTGCGAGGCGCGGCCTTTGGTTCCTCTATTCAAAATAGATCCATAGCAGTCAATTGGCATTACGGAAAATGCCCCCCGGAGAATGAGTGTCAAAATAACTACCACACGTGTAATCCCGTGAAGGAAGTGTGTGTCGACCAAGAGGTAGGATACACTTGTAAATGCGCTTCGGGATATACCATGAATGAAGATACTGGCGTGTGCCAACCTGTATGCAGGCAGGGCTGTAAACATGGAACGTGTGTTGAACCTGACAACTGTTCTTGCGAGTTCAGTTTCGTCGGAGATGATTGTTCTATCCGCTGCCTGTGTAATGGACACTCCGACTGCGCAGGACCGAACCAACTTAAAACGTGTTTGAAGTGTCATAATAATACTATGGAGCAACAGTGCCAAAGGTGCAAGCCAAACTTTGTTGGAAATCCTGAGAAAAATGAAAAGTGCAGGAGCTGCCTCGACTACTGTCACGGTCACACAGATCTCTGCACCTCGGAACGAGTCCTTAGAAACTTGAATGTGTCGCAAAGGCAGGAATTGAATCTGGACCAGCTCCTCCTCGCTCACTTGGACGAGGATGAACCCTTGACAAATGCGTCGTGCCTCAAGTGTGCCAATATGACAGAGGGTCCTCGGTGCGGCAGCTGCCTCCCCGGCTACTTCCGAGGGACGACGAACCGCTCTGCTCCTTGCAGGCCCTGTCAATGCAATGGTCACGGGTCTATTTGTGACCCGGAATGGGGTAATAATTGCAATTGCCAGAATAATACGGAGACACCCTGTAACGGACGGATGCGCGGTGGTGTGCCTGGTGGCAAAGAAGAAGAAAAGGATTGCTGGGAACGACAATGTTCCAAATGCAAAGAAGGTTTCTTTGGAAATCCCATTAATGGCCATCAATGCTACCGGCAGATATCCATCGAGGGTGAGTACTGCCTCGATCCGTTGACGCAGATCGAGTGCCGATCTGACCCTTCCCCTCTTCCTCGGGGTCGTGTTGTTCTATTTGCATTCCAGCCAAGGTTTAATAACGTCGACATCCGCCTCTTCCTTGACATCTCACGCGGCGGCGTGGATGCCTACTTCACCACTTTTCCTGAAGGATTTGTTGTGGTCGTCAATTCTTCGTCCTCGTCCCATCTGGTTGAGGTAGATTCGAACTACCCTGTGGTAGAGAGTTTGCCCACGAATCCTCCACCGCCTCCTATGTCCCTTGAGAGGGCCAAGCTCCTGTCGCCACGCTACGACGTCTATTTCAACAAGTACTCAGCGCAACCCTTGATTGCGAATCGAAATGTCAGCCCTTTGAATGTCTCGCCTTACTTCAAGCATACGGTGGAGGCCAAAGGGCTGAAAACGTACTTCACCTTGTCAGATTCGAATCATTTCCTAGTGGTGAAGAACCTGACGGACCGTCTGGTAGTCACGCTACCCAAACAGAGTCACAATTTAACGCAGGCGAAGTTTTACATTGTTCTGCATGGTGTCGGAGGTAGCGGAGAGGCGCGTGCAGATGGAGATTCATTCGGTGCCATATACTTCCGCCAAGACCAACCTCGCATCGACCTGTTTGTTTTTTTCTCGGTATTTTTCTCGTGTTTCTTTCTGTTCCTTGCTGTCTGCGTCGTCGTATGGAAAGTGAAGCAGAGCGTAGATCAACGAAGAGCGAGACGGAGGCATGTCGTCGAAATGCTCCACATGGCGAAACGACCTTTCTCTTCGGCCACTCTCGTCCTCCACGCTTCGGACAACTGCGCTGGGGTGGCGAGTCTGGTGGACGGCCCAGTCTCGGATCCAACCGGGGTCTGGTCACCGGCGAGGCGGAAGAAGGGGCAAAAACGGGAAAGGACATTTGATCGATTTGAAATAGGTCCTGTCGCCGTTGAGCCTACGGACGACGGCGTGGCTGCGGTTGTCACCATCGTTGTTCAGTTGCCCGGAGTTTGCATCGGGGGTGTCCACGGCAGCCTTCACGGTAGCAGCAATTCTCCCCCTCAGCGGCTCGCCCTTGGTTCTTCGTTGTGCCTGGTGTCGCGAATTTATCCCCCCACTTCGAAGCCCTTCCACCTGCGTCGCAGAACGTCACACTTGTCTACATGAGCGGCCTCTGAGAACCTCCGTCCTCGCTGATGTTCAGCGAAGATGGTTTCATTAACCCGTTTGGAGAGTTCAGAGGCTCCTTCTCACCTGATTACTCCACTGTGTGACTCCGGGCTCCTCTTGTTACCAATACTTATTAGACTCTTATTAAGTCTGAGCTTTGCACGTGTGCGAAGCAGACACCAAACGTAACGCATTCAACAACCTCGCGTGCGCCTTCGTCGTAGCGCTCATTACCTGTTACTCGGTGAGGTGGGTCGATATCTCATATTGCTTGTGATGTATCGATCCTTAGGAAAAGACCCTCGTGGAAACTGAGATCTTCTAGACGGATTAATATGCACGTGATTCCGATGTAAAACGTCCCTCTACTATTACAGGACGCAACAGTTTGTTATTATTGTTTATCGGTTGTGTAAAATGGTATCATATTTTAATGTACTGTTATGAATTAGTACTGGACCACGACTACTAAATAGTACCTCTTTCATATCCCAGATTCTCCATCTCTGAATTTTAACGAGTGAAATTCGGAGATGATAAATGCCCTCGAAGATCGATCGCATTCTGTGAGAGACTCGCTAAAGTGTGATAATTATCGCTTTACAAAAGAAACGTGACTTCCAAAGACTTGTGCAGGGTGTATTTTTCGTTATCCTTTTCCTGTTTTTCTCAAGGAAGTGTAAGAAATAACCTCTATTATGAGAGATTTTTTTTATGTGGCATTAAATACACTAAGTGGTTACAGTTCCCTCGCTCTGCACTAGTATTTAGTATGTTCATTTTGTGATTAATGTGGGGCAGAGGGGATGGTTACATTCCAGTCAGTGAAAATCCCACAGGAAACTTAATTTCTTATAAATCTGCTGAAACTTCGATCTTTATTTCTTGATTACTCAATCAGGAATCGAAAACGGCTTTTTTTTTATTATTTATATGGGCATTATCTTGACCCTTAGTCAGTGTATTATGGTAGGTGGTTGTGACATCATTTCATAATTGGGTTACTTTTTTGTATGAGAATTCAACCGTTTATAGCATTTCATTTCACTACAAATCAATCCCCTATGCTGTTAGTTTTTGCTGTGATACATATATGTATATGGGTACAATTGGAGAAACTCTAGACAAATTGTGCGGTTAGTAGATGTCAAAAATTGACAACCGACTGTTTCAATTTCCCCTGGAAACCGGGTGTCCTCCTTAACTGGGAAGGAGTGTTTAAAGTATCTTTCTAACATCCCAAAAGGTGAACTATGTATATAAGGATTGATTGATACTCCTCTTTTGGTGAGTGTTAGAAAGATACTTTGAGACACCTTGCCGAGCGATGACGATACCTGGGCTCCCATAGAGGTTGAAGCAGTGTTGTCAATTTTTGTTATATACTAACCGCACCATATATGCATATATTGATCTTTGTGTATTTGTTTATATAGTAACTAGTTTTCTGGATTGTAATTTATTAGCTAATACTATTCATTTCAGGAAAGTGAAGGCGGGGCCATACCATCAAAATGGTCTTTAATCTTAACCTATTCAAAACTTCGCAGAAACTTTAGCAAATACTATTTTACTATATTTGCACCTTCATTTCTTACCTGTAAAGGTGAAACAGTATTTCTTATCAGGCAAGATTTCGTTTGTCTCTAATTTTGAAGCAGTGGAATCCATAAATTTGGAGGGTGTTCGCTAAATGTTGGACCCGAGAGAAAAGGGATTCTTAAGGGTTTCATCCGATAGATAAAAATTGCTTTTATCATTAGAAAGGGAAAATTTAGATTTAATATCATTCTTTATCTCCATCAACCGCTTTCCCCCACGAATAGTTGGGCATCAGCGCTATAACCGGCACGACTTGGTCCTCAGCAACCTTACCTATTACCACCATAACGTATTAGGCTCGTAGGAACGATTCTTGAGGGTGCACGGCTACCCATGCTTGTAACCCCTATCTGGTTTTAGTAACCTTTTACAGCGCACTCCTAAGTGTGATAAGCTGGTATTAAAAAAAAATCAGCAACTGTACCATATTGAAAGAAGATGAATGAGGATTTAGATGGGAACAGGAAGAAACAGAGAGTAGTTGTGTGAACATGAAGCAGACTAATGACTGAGCAGCGCTTGTGATAAATGTCAAAAGTAGATGACGAGAATACTTTGAAAGGTTGTATAATGCGGCTATGTAAAATGAAGGGGGTATAATCTGGTGCTGTACCAGGGCACTATCTTTCCTTTAACGATTTGGCCTTCCTTGGTGTCTGCTGTGCCCCTCCGCTGAGGATTACTGGCACCTTTTAAGGACGGAAGCACCGCTCTTCCCAGCACTCATGTTCCCTCTTCCCCCCATTTGGATGACCCCCGCAAGTCCCTAAAGCCGGCTGGGGTTCTCGGCTCAGAGTTCCTTATGCAACCGTTCACGTTCAAAGCACTGCCATCTTTACATATGGCTCCCGTTCCCTTCCCTGCTCGCCCGCTGCCATCGTGGTTGAGACGATGCCTGGTTACACCTCTTCTTCATTTTGGTTTCCTGTTTTTGATCTAGCCTACCATTAGGTTGCAAAGTGATTGCGGCGACCTGTGCCCATGGAAGTAGTCGCCAGATGGGCGAAAAAAAACAGCAAAATTGTACGCCATCCAGGAGGCCCTCCCTATCGCCTATCTCCTTCCACCGAATTCGTTCTATTCACGAGTTTCCGAAGTGCGATCTCTGCCACATCCCACTAATTTCACCCCCACCTTCTAATCCGTGAGATCCGACAGCTCTTACACAAGCGTTCGGTCTCTTTCTGTAAGGTTGTTGCCTTTTGTTGGGTGCTACCCTCTCCCCCACATTTGGTACGTTTGGGTGCCTGTCATCGAAGCAGCTGACCAAGCTTCTCGGTCTACCTCCACTCCAGCAGGCTCACTCCCCCTACCTTATAACGATCTTGCTGCACATATGAAGGTCCTTACTTCCCAATGGCGTGCTGCCTGGCAAACTCCGCCCCCTCACCAAGCATTAAAGACTCCTCAATTACTGGGCCCATCCTTCCACCGCCATCATAAAGAAGTGGTGTCCCTGCAACCCCTGTCGTACCAGGCTCACTGTGTCCCACGTACTCACTCAGTACCCCCACTACTTTATCCCCCGTGGCCGCTTCTTTACTTTCTTAATATTTTACCTCCAATCTGAGCATCTACATCTGATCCTGGCCGATGGACCCGATGGTAGGCAAATAACCATCTTTCCATATTCACTGTCTTCTTCCTCTGATGTACTTTCACTCGTGTCCTCTTCTCACTCTCCTGCCCCTAGTTTCCTTCTTTTGCCTTAATTCTACTTCACTCTCTCCTGCCCCTAGTTTCGTTCTTTTTGCCTTAATTCCAGCCTGCATCGCTGAGCGGGAAATAATGAACAGCCAAGAAGTAATTGCTGTGAGAAGTCTGGTAAATGGGGAGGTAACTGGAATATGCTAGTCATTGAGATGCTAAAAAGAGGCGCTGATTATGGAATGGATCTGGTGGTTGTGAAGGATTAGAAAGTGGAAGAATGATGGGATAGTGCTGTTGTATAACTATGAAGGGGAAAAATGGGCATAAGTTTGTTGCGTGGTAGGTAAAATGTTTGAAAAAATGGATTGGGCGTATATGCTGGATAACGGATTGATAAGGATGTGCAAGGTGGGAATTTGGATCAAGTATTTTCACCGAGTCAGCTGAACCAAAAACAAGAGAAGAGGTGTAAAGTGTATAATGGCTTTATTGATCGGGAGAAAGCTTATGATAGATAGTATAGAAAACCATTATAGCAGGTACCAAAATTGTACTGGGTGACATAAACATTGGGTGGTATAAAGAATATGTTGGGAGTAAGTTCGGGTGAAAGATGGCGGGAATGAGTGATTTAATATACGTTGGTGAAGGAGTGGGAAGAGAAGGGGTTGTATGATTTTTGACAGTGGCTTTTCGCCCCTGTGTAGCCAGCCTCGGTGCGGACTGTAACCCCTTCCCCCTTCCTTGTCGAATATAGGAGCCTTCTTATTGGTGAAGACACTTCGCTTCCGGCGGATGTGAATATCCTCGTTGTTCACGCTGGGGGGCACTAAAGACCACTGGCTCCGCTCCAAATCCTTCAGATCTCTCTGACGCGTTTCTCCGTGGGTGATTTATCCAGAAAGAATCTGCAAACACCTCTCGCCAGGAGCCATGTCCTTGAGACTGGCTGGCATTCTCCTGTCAAAGTTCCTACTCCGCTCTCAGTGTATGACCGTATGCACCGTTAACTCCCGTTCCCTCCACAACCCCGGTGCTGCCGTCCTGGGGGAAGACTGTGCCTCGGGCATCCTCCTTTCACCACGCTCTCAGGCGTTCGTACAGAGCAGACTTGTAGGCCATCCGAGAAGTCCTCCTCTCTACCTATTATCTTCCACAGAGTGAGTCCCTTCTGTTTGCGATTTCTGCTCCGTCCCATTACTCGCACCCAGATCCCCGAGATCCGATACCTGCTTGGCGCCCTCCCACTTTGGGGCGCCAGGCGACGAAGCGGCTAAGTTAATTTCCGCCCCAGCATTCACACTCCACCTTCCAATTATATGAAGGAGATCGTAATGCACAATAGCTTGCTTCCTGATAAATTCGGCCCTCACTGAACTCCACCTCTAACCCCCCATCCCTCAGTCCGGGACTATTGCCTTCCAGCACTACCGCTATAAACATTTAATATTGGCTCGCCTCCACCTGGGTTATACCAGGCTAATCCACATATAGGTACCTTAGATCCCAGGAGCTCCCTTTCATCTATAATCCCTGCCTACTAGTCTCAGTGCAGAGCGCTGCCTGTATTACATCCTTCCGTCGACGTTTCTACTTTTTTTTTCCTGGTACCTTGATTCAAAGCATTTTCGTCTAATCCTGAGCGGTGATCCCTGGTTCTCCGTATATAATCTCTGCCATTCTTTTCTCTGATATAATTGTCAGGGTGTGCGGAAGATCGTTGTTTATACCCACTAAGAGAAGATGACATCTCTGTGCTTTGAGCCTCACCAACGTTACCACAATTAAGTGGGGCTGAACCTTCTGTGAGACTGTCCTGAGAGGGGTGAGGGTGTTGCATGCTGTGGGAATTTTATAGCACTCTGTTCTAGCGGTCCATGGAACATTTAAGAAGTGGAAGTTCAATTGCTATTTAACCTCAAGCGGAGTGGTCCCACTCCAGGATTGCATCCAAGTGGGTTAGTCGTGTCATCTCCACGACCACTCTGCAACTCTTTTCTCAGGCCCTCCCTTCAGGGTGGCTAAGAGTTAAAAAAACAGAACCTTGGTGGCTGGCCGGTTGGAAGAGCGCGTAATGTGAATGGTGTTCTGAAAGGTAAGGCTCACTGAGGAGCCTCTTTATATTGTGTATGTTAAAGGGAAAAGGTGTAGGGAAGAAACGCGATAGTCCGAGAAAAAAAAGCGTTGTAGCGGTCGACGATATTCGAACCCATGACTGAGATTAGTGGACGGTATGCTTAATCCACTCGGCCATCCTGTAGCTTTAAAAAAAAAATGCGTTCAAGGCGAGCTTATAAGCCTCCTGCTTTCGCACTTACCACGCTACAAAGCGGCTGGAGAGATAATAGGGAGGACACTATTGGAATCTTCTGCCTACGGATGAACCCTTACTAATGCTACAGCACATAAGACATCGATATTAATGGCCAGCCGCCGTGGACAAAATAATGTGGCGGGTTAGTGATGGGTATTTTTTAGTGAGGGAAGATGAAGTTATATTCATGTAGCATAAACCTAATGGATGGATTTTCTCTGCCGTTCATTTTTTTTTTATTCTGTATCTCCTATTTTTGGGGAGGGATCCCATATTAGTCTATTACCCCGTTTCTGTTTTTACGTCATTTTTGAGTAGCGATTTGAAAGCCTAAGCAGGAGTGTTGTGTCCGTTGCATTTTTTAATATTTTTTAGCGTTTGACGCCCAATTTGGGGTAACGCCAGGTGAGGATCATTGGCCGATGGTGTTAACCTCAAAATTGTTTCTTTCTTGAACTATTATTTTTAGTCGCGTGTGACTCAATAGTCTATATCTCGCTATGTCGGTTGCTCCCCGGTTTGCTTTTTAAAAAAATATTGTAATTATTCGGCCGATTCTAAAGAAATTTGAAACCCTTATGTTGTTTTACATTCTCTTTCGAATGATATAATTGCCAAGGTTAGCTGGGAATTATTTGGCAATAACTTCATAACTATTCGGCTGATTCTAACGAAATTTGAAACCCTTATGTTTTATATTCTCTTTCAAAAGATATAATTGCCAAAGTCCTCCCAAAGTTAGTCTGGGAATTATTGAAGGTCGTAAGGTCATAAAATCAGAATAAGTGAGAGCACGCGACTTTGGTCAGCAGATCTTGTTATTATTTCCTTTAGCTCTGTATTCCCTTCAACAAAATATGGTATGGTATCACTGTAGAAACAGTATCACGTAGAAGGCACCTCAATGTGAACGCGTACAAAGGTTGGGAACCTCTTTCATGATAATCTTATGAATGCGCCTCAAAGTAGCCTAATATCTTAGCGAATGGGATTTGAAATGTTGGGTGACCAACAAAGGTGGAAGGAAGTTGCGAATGGAAAAGTTTATATTGAAAAAGCATAAAATGGTAGATGTAAGAGAGGCTGGATAGAAGCTTCTACCTTGAAGCATCAGAGCTCTTGCTAGTCGAGTGGCTACGGGGTTGGCCAATTAACGTCGCGGTACCGGGTTCGATCCCGTCAAGAGCGGACAGAAACGTCAGCGCACATAGAGATCTTGCTACCAATAGGTGGACGCGCTATGCTCACCCCTGTACTCGGGTGGGTAGATCTTGCACTTCTCATTACAACGCTGCTTTCTTTCCTCTCCCGTCTTCGCAGCGCAACACCCACACACTATGTTCTAAAGAATCCTGCCGATGGGTATCTATATCCACATACCTCTGACGCAAAACGGGTCTTTCTGTCTCTGGGAAGAGCGACCTATCCCCAAAGGACCGCCTCTTGGTTCCCTCGGGCTCATCAGCGATTGCCATACTAATCTTTATGTCTATTTCATTATCCGGTCAGGCTTTGCCTGTATAAAGGCAGATTAGTGAACCCCTGCTACCCTGAAAAGCCCCCCCCCCCCCCCAACAAAAAGTTCATTTCTTGCCCTTTTTTTTATTAGAAAAAAAAATTGTCAAACTTTGTAATGGCAGAAAACCCGATTGTTCGACGGGGTGAAATCTGTTTAGCATGTACAAAAGGTGTGTCATAAAGTAATGGGGAAGTGTGTAAGAGGTAAATTTAAGGCAATTGGACTATTAAAGAACGGGCTATCAACACAACGTTCCTTTCCACATGATGTTGTCACATTTGCCCATTATTACATGATTGTATTTTACTTCCTCACCTCGGAGGATCTTATAGTTACTTCCCTAAATGCGGATACATTGAGTGCTGGATTTGTAAGAGAGATCTCCGGCCGATTGGCGCAGTTAGCCTATTGTGTCGCACAGCGGAAGAGAGCCTTAGCCGGGGGGAACCTGAGCAAAGCCATGCTATTTTATATTTTAGCTGCCGGAGATACCTACAAAGCTTAGCTCAAACGCATCAGAGGAATGAATTACTACTGAATCATGTCGATTCATTTTGATCCTCCGAATTCTTACGTTCCACATAGGCTTAATATGAAGAGGGGTGGGGAATGCCGCTTTATTATTCCTGTAATTTAAAGGGATGTAATGTAGCCTTATCATTCCTGTAATGGCCGTGGAATGGTTCATTATTCTGATATTCACTCACAATGCACCGAGATTCTTGGACCAGTTAAATGTTAAGAAATGACATTCCTTTGTTGAAACGAAACGAATAGGCCACCGGTTCGTTCCCCAACTCAATCCAAAGTCCGTATGGGATTATTACCTCCGGGCCTAATTTTGTGTAGACTTTGCGATAATAGATAGTCGCCCCCCCTCTCCCTATCATTTGATTTTGTTTAAATACATAGATACCTCTGGTTTCATTGTGGAGGATTTGAAATAGAAACTCTCTCGAAAAAGATCGGTCCTGCGGTATAGATCTCGGGTCGCTATGGTAGTTGATACATCGTAAATGGCGATTAAATATGACAGCACATCTAGGGGGTTGGTGCGATAGGGTAGTCTAGGCACCCGTTTCTGTATAATAATCCCATGAATTCAAATTATTTTGGATTGAGTCCCGGATTCGTCGGTTCTGACATGCCTTTGGCGGCCGATTCATTTTTTTGTGCAAAATTCTATCTTCTCTGCCATCCCCTATTTTGGCATGGAGGTATGACCATGTTAATGGGCAATGCGATTGAGAGAATTATATTTAATTGATACACGTTGCACCCAATTGTCTAATGCTTTTTAAACCTTTATATATACATGATTGGTTCAAGGTATCAAATTTTAAGGTAGAATAATGCTTGTAGTATCAAAATTATATATTATTAAAATGTTGGACAGTCATCAATAGGTAATTTAGATAGCATGTTAATGTGGCTTGAGATTTTTACAATATATCGATGGGTTAAAATACTGAGATTCCTTAATTTATGTAATGGCATACCATAATTTGTCCTGTGAAACTTTGTGCCCATGTCAAAATAGAAAATATTTTGATTGTATTTGAGGATATTCCTAAAGTACCGAAACATGCAGAATTTGTGGTCAGTTTGATTTTTATTTTTTTTCTCATTCCTTCTGAAACATTGGTAGCTACCTGCCTACTGACAGTTGGTACAGTAATTTAAGTTCGATTGGAAGAAAACAAATCTTTTTTTCTTTTAATAAAATAAATGAATCTCGTAGATTTGAAATGCACTTTAATTTGTTCAACTGCCGTATGTAGAGGAAAAATTCTATCAGAAATTAGTTGCTCATCTCACCCCTTTTGGTAGGGACTTTGGCATTTTAATAGACTACCTAAAGTTAACAAAAACGGTCTGATCATAACTACAAGATAATCGTTACTCTCAAGTAAACTCTCCTATGCCTATAGATGCTCTGTTCCAGGGTCCATTTCCCCACAATAAGTTGACAATAATCGGCTGTAGAGGACCAGTATACCTATAGAGAGATAGTGTGGACAGAATTAAGGCCGATAGTAGATTAAGAAATTTGGTCTTACCTTTAAAATATTACGTACAATGTAGTTGTTTAACCCAATTAGTAAAGATATTTGAAGGAAATAGTTCTCCACCTTGTTCACATCTATGATTATTCCATCTATCTTTCCACTCAATTTCTGAAAAAAAATCTTTAAATTCCTAATTTGCAGTTCGTGTTCATGTTAATCCCATTATTTGATAGGAACTTTATGCAAATTGAAATTTCTTGCCTGTTAGATTATGAATAAAGATTATTTTCCATATTGTGTGTAAATCCCCTGCCCCCCCCCCCCCTCCCTTCCGGGTTTCTTAGATTCCTGGTGGCCCTCAGAAGGAACCTTTTGAAGAATAATTATTGGACTCTTTACACTGGTCGTGATGGAAGATTTCGCGACGGGGCAAAACATGATTGGATTTTATTTCACTGGCATCATCTGGCGCTCGCCAGAACGAAGGAAAAAGGGAAAACTTATCAATAATCTAATTTTACAATAAACTAAAACAGGGACCAGACAGATTCAGTCTAGTATTAAGCTACTTAAAAATTCACACAAAACCAAGTACAAGAAGAAGGAAGCCCGCTCCCGCGTTAGGGGGGGCATCTCAAGGGGGGTAATTTTAATGGCGAAGTGCGCAAATCCCCCCCCCCCTCTTATGTGAGAAACTGGGAGACTAAGTGTTGAAATAAGTAGCAGAAAGGAGGAGCGACACTGTTTGTTCAAGTACCACACACGAAGCTTCCCCAGACTAGGAGATTCAACCAAAATGTGACGTACAGTCTGGGGGACCAAACTATCTCCGCATCCAGTTTTAGGGGAGAGCTTCATCCCGTGTGTCTCCGATTCGGAGGCGGCAGAAAAGGACAATATTGCCCAGTCATTGTAAGTGTGGAAGAGCGAAACGCCGCTTTGGTTGGTCAGTCTGTGCAGATCTGTTGGTCCCCTCGCAGCGCCCCCGTCCCTTGTCCAGGAACCCAGAAGTAAATAATCTTGACATCCCCCCTGATTAGAGTAGTCACAGATACACCAAGATTAGTTTTGGAGATCCGTAAACAGATGACATTGGGAAGTGGGAGCCGAAGTGCGGTCAAGAAATATACCACATGCTACCTAAGGGACCAAAGAGTCTTTTCTAAATCCAACAAAGCAGTGCAAACAATCAGGGAAGACCCACCTCGGCGGATTTATTTATGTAAAAGGGGCAGGCAGTTTGGTAGATTCATATTCGTGACGTGGTCAGCAATCCTAAGAGCCAAAATCCCGAGTATATTCGTAGAGTTATCAAAGTCGGTTGCAAAATTCCGAGACAGGAAGTTGTTCGATACGGTGAACGTACCGACGACAATGAAATGGGGACGGGAAGTAAGCCAATCTCGTTCTAAAGACTATAAACAGGGTTGGTGGGAAAAACACCGGCGGATAACGAAACACCAAATTTACACACTGAGTCCAACGTGCGTAGAGACGAAATCGAGGCCGAAACCTATGCCTTGCACACAATGTCGAGCTTAAACTGAACAAGGGTAAAATTTTTAAAAGGGCCACATGTCCCTACCCCCCAAGAAATGTGAGAGTATTTTGAAAAGATTCATCGTCCGTTAACATCTCCGCTTAGAGTCAGGAATCTAACATGGGGCCCCCAAACCGGACCTATCGAGACGTTCCGTAAAAACAAAGAAGGGGGTGGGGTGGGGGCTGTTCCGGAATACTACGCATTCAGCAGAAGTGAATAACCTTGGTCTCAGTAAGGTAAAATCTAGATCTCTTTTGCATTGCCCGACTCCCCGACGCACCAGCTTGCTTCCTTTCCCCCTTTTTGGGGTGTTTTTTTTTTGTCTCTTTAATTTTATTTTAAAGTAGCCTAGAACTAGGCCAGTTTTAATACGGTGACTAATGCCCAAGTACGCAGTCGTCAGATGAGTTCTAAAAAAAAAAAAAAATGCATTGCCCGACTGCGTGCGGCGTCAGTCGCCATCTGAAGTCGCCGAGCAGCGGAAGGCAAGAGGAAGGGCGAACAGAGAATAACCATGTTGCGAATAAACGGTGGATGACACACCCTCATAAATTGCCCAAAGTGGGTTCCTTGCATTAAAATCATCCATAATTAAGACAGGCGGCGGGAGCTGAGATAGATGGTCTGAAAACTGGGTACGTGTAGGACTCACAAATTGCAATTTTAGGGGAACATATCAATTAAAACGAAGAAAACCACGCACCGCCACCGCCTGGAGCGTAGTACGTAGTGGTAATGCCATTGAGAATTGCGTTTTCCTCACCAAGATGCAAGCACCACCATGATCCACCCAACCAAAGGAGGACAGAAGAGTTAAAAATCTTAAAACTGAAGCATGGGGAACAGACGATGCTCCAGTTTATTTTCATGTATACATACAAATCGGTTAAGATTAAACAGTATTATGGAGAACTCTTCTCATTTGAGAAGAATTCTCCGGCAATTACACTGAAAGATGTTCGTTCACCATTACGTGGATCGACGCTAGATGAGGGGAAATCTGACGGTAAATTGAAGAGCCACTACAGAATGGGGTGGGAGGATCCTTCAAAAACAGAGGTCGTGTAGGCACACCGGGTAAATTTACGAGTACCCTCGCCCGAAAAGGGTAGAGGGGGGTGAGAGAGAGATATTAGGTATTTATCAAGGTCTCCTGGGCATAATCCGGTGCAAAGAGAGAGCCAAGAGTGTTGGTATGGTTAAGGAAGATTGAGAAGAATTCACATTTATCGGCTGTAGATAAGACCACGTGCAGAAGGCGAGGCGGGACGAGATATGAAGGAAAGACGTACGACATTCAGGCCTCGCCAACTTCGCCTGTGTTCCGAAGATGGCTCGGGGTGGGCTGAGAAAGACCCCAAGGTTAAGGAGAAGAGATACCTGGGGTAGGGGATAACGCAGGCGGGATTGGGTAGATGTTAAGGAATAAAGAGTCCATCTCTTTAATGGAAGGGAAATCCTTTTGGACGGAGATATCAGAAGAACCGGAGAGAATTTTCGTAACGAGAGGAAAAGACCTTTGCCATTTGAAATCCCGGTATTGCACAGAAGCAGCATCAGTGGAGGTTTCTGACACGAGGTACTAAAACAATTGCACTAGGATGCTTTCCACGGTTTCCGAGGCGTCTGACGGCGCCGCAGACAGTTGGTCCTCCTTAGTTTCCATCGGCTTCGACAGGCTGGCGAACAGGGTTAACGTGGAAAGGGAAGGAGCTAGTTTTCGTTGTTGAACGGCGGACATAATGGTAGCAGCCCTTCGAAGGACGTTCGAGAAGCGGACATCGTTTGACACCGGACCATATTACGAGATTCACGAATGGAAACTTTCTGCTTCTCGCCAACTGAGAGTACCTCTCTTTTTTACAGAGCAATTGAGGCACTTAGAGCCTCTGCAGTCGGTGCACATTTTCGGGTGGACGCAAGATGTAGCATAAGAAAGTGCGCAATCGGCATAAGCGAGTTCATGACGATAATCCTGGCTCGCATGACCAACCATGCGACAGTTGAAGCAATCTTGGAGATTATTGACGTATAGGACTCAATTGCAGAGATTTCTAGCTAGCCTTGATATGAGTAGGCACCGACAATCGGTCCAAAGGTTAAAAATAACGTGCCTGTATTAGTTTGGAAAATCGACGGGTGAAGGTCGAAGAAATCAAGCGAGAACTTGGAATATCACACGGAAGTGTTTCAACATCATCCACGACAATTTGGCCATGACCAAGGTCTCTGCCCGTTGGATCCCTAGAAATCTCACGCCCCATGATCGACTCCAACGTCGCCAAAGTCCACAAGGCCAGAGTTGCACAAGCTGCCCTCCGCGAGTGCGGATTCGAGAAGCTCAACCATCGCCCCTACAGTCCAGATCTGGCCCCTAGCGACTACTTTTTATTCCGCCAGCTCAAGGCTACACTGCGTGAACGCCGGTTTGGGGACGATGGAGATGTCCAGCTCGCTGTCCAGGAGTGGATTGAACAGCAGTCGGGAGATTTCTGGTTGTCGGGAATTCGAAGCCTCAGGGACAAGTGGCGCAAGTGCATTGAAGTCGAGGGTAGTTATATTGAAAAATAATAAAACCCTTTTCCTCATATCTCGTTTCCTTATATCCGAATTGCAAAACTTTTTGACCGCCCCTCGTAACTCTCTCAGATCCGATTTTTTTTCCCACATCAGAAAATTATGAATTGTGGTTTATTGTAGTTTTTGGACGTCAGTCAAAGTATAATACTGAATTTAATAGATACATTTAATAGATACATTTTATATTACTACAACTTTTCTGAATAGCATAATACAAGTAGTTCTTAAAGGAGATATATAAACATAAACCAGCCTGAAAGGGTTAATAATATCATCTGACACACATTAATAATAGCATTGGTCACGATATTTCCCACAAACATCAATCTCCTGTACCTTTGGGCAAATACTTTGATTACGCTCATTATTCTAACATCAATTTCGTTGTGAACACCAATCAGCGACAGGCCTTCGAGGCGTTCTAGAATCAATTTGTGGCAGGGTTTCAGCCCTCTCCTTCTGGATCCGCACCTGGGTGGGAGGAGATAGTAAAGGAAGACGAGACTAAAGAGTTAACTTTATCATATTGGGTCCAGAACAAGGTTGCCATCATTACGGGACCACACAGTAAGTTGTGGGCCGCATCTCTTACAAATCTTCACTAGCTTCAAAAACATCCACTTTCGAGAGCGGACGTTGAAATCTCACTGAAGGATAAAGAACCATTGATGAGGCAGATCATGATGCACCTTACTTAACAGATGGACGTATGTGGCCAAGTTTAACTGGAACGAGAACCAGTAACGCGAGGACCAGACTATTCCAGTTTCTGGTAGTTTTTACCCATAAACAATACATTTTTATTTAACCAGGTAGGTTCACTGCCCTACACCGAACCCTACGTGGGAAGGCACTATAACGTACGAGAAGTGGAGGCGAGCATCTTAAAAGCTTCGTTTGAATGAGTCTTTTTTGAGACTCAGGATGACCGAGTGGATCCGCCGCTGGCTTACAGTGGTCCAGCGATGCGGGAAGCTGCTCGCAACTCGCCTACGCTATTATTTTTTCTTTGCCCCTTTTCCTACTCTCCTCTATCTACAGTACTGTGCTGGGGAGAGAAGAGCTTATATCCCTGCGGCCGCAATACCTAAGGGCAGCACCAGACCAATGGCGTACCAGGACCCCAGATGCCCATTGACCCTTTAAGGCTAAATGGGACTAGTCGCCTGATGGACCGACCAATTGACCAGGAAGAACAAATTAGGACTCTCGTTTGCCACCAAACCACCCGGTCAAAGAAGTTCCTACCTCAAAGTGGTAACTCAGGAAGGAAGATCAATTTCCAGACGGACGGGGGGAGGGGGGGAAAGAGCTCATCTGGCGACTGCCTACTTGGGCATTAGTCGCCGTATTAAAACTAGCCTAGTTCTAGGCGCTTTGTGAGTCGCTATAGATTACAATCCGGTCTCCGAACCGGGCACGTCGCGTAATCTCCCGTACCGAGTGGTATATTGCCACCAGCTCGGCCGTGAAGACAGACGCAGCGCCTGGTAGAGCCCCACTGACTTCAAACAGAGGGGATACGGCGTGGAAGCCGACCCCCTCTTGGGACTTGGAGCCATCCGTATACACTGGCACGGTTCCAGCGTGACACGAGGTGTGCTCCAAAAAGGTCGAACGCAATACTCCTGGCGCCGTACAAGCTTTGGGAGAAGAGGCGTGGCGACAAATAGCCAAATGTGGTACCCTCCAGGGTGGCGTCCTGGGCAGAACCAGGGGCGACACCGGCCGGAGAGCTATATCTACCTCTCGAAGGAGTTTCCTGGCCCTAAACTCAAACGGCTTAGGGTATGACTGGCGTCTCTCGGTGGCATAGGCACAATCTAGATCAGCTGCGGATGCTGTGAGAGCTGTTGGCGACTGAGGGAGGCGCCGGGCTCGCGCGTACAGGCGAGTGATGCACTGTACGCGGCGCAGAGCGAGTGACATCTCCCCAGCATCGACCAACAGGCTCTCAATGGGGGAAGTGCGGAAGGCACCGGTCGCGGGGGGATGGGGGGGGGGGGAGTTACATGGTTTCCACGCATAGGCCCCTGCTGAAGTAGAGGGAAGGGACAGGGGTAAATAGCAAGAGGACAAATGATGCATAATTAAACCAAGTAATAAATACACAAATTAAATAAATAAAGGGAGGGGAAAGAGGCGGGTGAAAATAAAGGAGCCCGTCCTCAGGAAGCCCCAAAAGTCTACCAGGGACCCAGAGCGAGCAACCGGCCTTACGCAAGGGGGAAGTACCGTAAAAGGCAATGAACCCGCTTCTGCAGGATCTTTGGGAGGATAGGCAACAAAATTTTAAATGTGGTATTCAACATGGTGGTATCTGGCAGAATCTTCGTCGCCATCAGTGTTACACCAAACTCTAAGTACTTTCATAACCATGAACCGAAAAGGTTTAAGGAGAGATTAGTCTCTTCGTCATAACCATCATAGAGATCGACTGTGTGCGACTCCCGAAAGACGCCAAATCTGCCCGTAAAAATGAATCGTGCATTGCTTGACAAGGCCAATGGTATCTCGTCTCCGCCAACAAGACGTGGGAGTCATCAGTCGTCAACCGGTGTTAAATTGAATCTAGAATCCGCAGTAGACGTCGGAAGCAGGAAATAAAGTAAAAAAAAAATAGTATGGGAATCATATCCATAACACAAAACATCTTCATGGCGTGGGTACAAAAGACCCTTAAACTCCGAATATGCGCAATCCATGCGAAGCGACAGTCAAACTGAAAGACTTAGGAGTCGCTATGAGTCCATTACGTCCACAAAAGCCCCATTTATGAACAGATCCCGGTCGGGGAGATAACCGTCGGCAGAAAAAATTCACGACATTGGTCTTATACAAATAAAACCAGAGATCCTTGAGTTTAGCATGGCGAGAGAGACTGTTCAGAGCCTGTTGGAGTTTTCGCTTGAATATAGAGACAAGAACCTCTCCCATAGAGGTTCGGAACCGTCATGATACCATTTATGCCTTAGGCAAAGAGACGTTGAGGAGTTTACTTCCCTTCGAAACAGTATCTTGCCTCACGGGCTCCCCGCACTCGTAAGGGGAATTTACGATGTTTTAAGAAGTCAAAAATTGGGAGGCGTCCCCTACCCGTCATAGATTAGAGTGTCTTCATGTTACCATATCGCCACACGATATCATAGGCGTTTTCCAAGTCGAAAACTCCGTGGCGAAAAGATGCCTACGAAGGAAAGCCAAGATGGCACACTAGCTGACGCAAAGCGTCTGACGTGAAAGGGAACTTATGGAAGCTCCACTGTATTGAAAACAGGTCACCCACGTCGTCCAAGAAATAAAAAAATAATATTTATCAATTTCTCTATCAACTTTCAAATGTACGAAGTTAAGAGAAATTCCCCCCTCAAAAAAGCTAGGGTGGAAGGATATCTCCCCATACTTGCAAAAACAAGCAGAGTAGCCATTTTCTACGAGTCACTGAAGAACCCCTCCGACCAGATCGTGTCGAGCAAAGCTAACGGAGGCCTCGGTCTCTCAGGTGTCTAAGTATGGCGCCATGGATATTGCGTTGATCATCAGTGTTAATTTTAGATAATTAGCGTGATAAGTATCCTTTTCGCCGGTTGCTCCTAGTTTATATAGAGTACGGTTTTAAATTATCAGTGTTCCACGTGGTACAATCTTTGGTGCAAATGTGGTACCTTATTCTCCTGAATTTATTGAAATTCCTTAATTCTCCCAACTTTACTCCAGATTTCGACATTACATTGAAACAAGCTTTTCTGAAAGTTCTTTTCTTCCTAAATTAAATAACAGCCTGACACAACACTAAATAAATAAAAAGCCATTATATACAAGTTTATTAATTAATTTAGATATATACAAACATTACAATACACAACTTATGTCGCAAAATGTCTAAAATATATACAAATTTATCTGGACTAATACTAGTTCAAAGATTTCAATAAATGAAAACTTTAGTAAAAATAATTAAATTAATTCGAAAAAAAAAGACATGGCACATTAAAATACACACATACGCTCATACAGCCATCCACACATGTCTATACAATTTTACATCGGCCATCGCGACAGTTTAGAAATGCTAAGTTATTTACGTTTGACAGTATTGCTATTATGGGGATGATACATTTATTGATACGAAAACCTGAGAAAGGAATTAAGATTCCAATTCAAACGTAAACTATGCACGTGAGTTTAGGAGTTCGAAAAATTACCAGTTGCCAAAGAAGTGCGACATCTCTAGTGTTTACATCTAACGAGACATCTCTGGTGTTTACATCTAATGAGACATCTCTAGTGTTTACATCTAACGCGTAGTTATAAGCAACATGGATTGGACTACAGCATTCAGCTAGACCTTTTTGTCTTTACCATAATCGCTATTGTACTGGACGACCGGGAATAAAAAAAAGAAGTCTTTAATACCCTTAGAAAAGGAAGGGGGAACTTAGAACCACAAGGATTCGTAATGAATTACGCAGGAATCCTTCGCGCAACTGTTTTCCTCCCGCTCGAGAAGGGACAAATCTCGCACAATCTTGCCTTGCACAACAGTGGAGGGACTTACTTGGCTACGCCCAAACGCGAATATCACTGCGCTTTATTTCGAGGAGACCAGAGCGGGTAGTTCGCTGGCGTCTTTCCATTTAATTTTAATAAAATTAAAAAATTACGCTAAAAATCACCTACTTGGGTTGATTATAATCTACGTAGACTCTAACTACTTCGCCCGAGTATTTCCGTTGCGAAGGGAGATAATAGAAGTCGGGCGTGAGGTCCTGCATAGCAGTGCTGTAGGACGGGGGAGAGGAGTTAGCAGATCCCCCGCGAGGCAATGAATACGTGGTCCTGGGGTCGGAGAGGACGGAGGAAGTGGCTGGAGGGGGATTACGAGGGCGTTGCAAGGAGCGGGTGTGGTCATAATTAGAGTGGGTGAGAGATTTGGGTTCCGGTGCGCCGTAGCTGCCGTTCATTTCTTTGGTGGGAAATCGTCCGTTTATGTGGCCGTTGGAGGCACCCCCTATTAAACCCCTCCCTCCATTCTTATGTGGAGACTCTGGGTCAGGGCGAAGGGAAGGAGCCCTCCTCGCCTCCGACTCCGCCTCCGTTTCGTATGTCTCGTATGCATAGTTGGTCGCCCCTCGGCTGTAGTCCCTCCAGCGACTGTTCGTGATGAGTCGCTCCTGCAAAGAAAGAGCATTTGAGGAGTGGCCCGGCGAGAACGATGCCCACCACCGGCGGAGGATCGTATTTGCATTACGTCTTATTTGGGCGACAACGGAAACGAACGTCCACCGGAGATGGCAACAGTCCGGTGGGATTTTTACTTTTTAGAGTCCATCTAGCGACTGCCTACTAGGGCAAAAGTCGTCGTAATTACATTTACTGCCTAATATTAGGCTTGATTAAAAAAAACATGCAAAAAAACAAATACAAAAAAGGCAAACTAGAAAAAAACAAAAGGAAGCACGGTCCGGCGGCTGGGGGAGCCCGCCTTTCCCCCGCGGAGGAACATGCGACCTACAACAAAGAGTTAAATAAAATCAAAAAGTCAAATTGTCTGCAAGTGTACACGAACCAGTCCAGAGAACAAGGGACAGGCGGTAGCGACCCCGCCCATCCCGGTACCGGGACAGGAAACATGCGCGGAGATCGCCCAGACTGGAACATTCAACAAGACTGTGCCGAACAGTCTGGGGAACAACGCAGTCTTCGCAGTAGGGCGCAAGCGAGCGCTCCATCAAACGGCGGTGCGTCCCGCGAGTGTATCCGATTCGGAGACGACAGAAAGAAACCTGAAGACGTCGCGGCATTGGGGGGAGCCCATGGGAACAGTCGCGGCGCAATGGCACGCAACCAGGAGGGCAGCCCATATTCCTGCAATGCAGTCGGTGTGAGGAAGAGAAACGCTGGTCTGGTCGCACAGTCTTCGCGGACTCTCTGACACCCTCATTCCCACATGTCCAGGAACCCAGCAGAAGATAGTCTCTATGCGCCCGGCTCGCAGCTACCGTGGCGTCGCGAACCAGTGGGTACGGAGATTCCAATGCCCCGTACCGAGCAGTGTAATTCAACCGGCTCGGCCTTGGCACGCGTAGGAGCTTGAGTAAACCGAAGACATGAAATCAAGGGGGATGCGACCCAAATGAATAGGAGAGAGATTTAAAAAGTGATAACGTCAGGAAACAAGACAAAAAAAAGAACAAAGGACCATAACTCATAATTGCCTTACACGACTGTTATAAGAATAGTTGGAATCCCTTTTAACAAAAGCAAAAGTGAGTTATATCTATTTACAACATCTATTATTATTAAAATTGTTCCGACTTACAGAAAAGGACAAAGGTTAAAACAAAGACAAGGCAAAATACACTTTAACATCGTGATAGGCGTGTACAAACATAATAAAAACAATTGTGGAGTGGATGGGGGAGGTTAAAAAGCTAAAAGGGGGCAATCTCACTTGTGTTACATCCGGCGAGGATCCCTCCCCTATGCAAGAGGCCACGAAGGACTTTGCCGATCGGTACTTCGTGTATCTGGAGGTTTTGCCTCCGCTTTGCTTGTGTGGGGCCTGTGGCCATCAAGTGTCTTTAGTGTGTGCGGTTCGTGGCAGTGAGGGTAGGTATATATGCCTGTCGATGCGCTGGGTTTAGTTTTGGGCGGTGACCGCACATGAGCCTTGCCAGAGCGACTCATTTCTGGCGTGGATGGGGGATCTTTCCACTGGCTTAATGTCCGGTCGAATGGCGTTGAGGTAGTGGTTTGGACCCAGAGATTATGTCTTGCTGTGTTGTGCATACATATATAAATAGACATATATACATCTTTATACGAGTGATGTTGGCGTGGTTTCAAGGTGAAGGAAATATTTTGGACTCTCTATGGTGGTCCTTGTCAAAGGGTGAGCAAACTCAAGAATTTACATTAAAAAAAAGTGCAGCAAAACACGAAACTACAAACGTGCTGAAAAGTAATGTATTTTTGATAAAGCAACTCTACATTTGTAAACGTCATTGCGGGTAAATACGCCAGAGACCCACATACAACAAAGCCATTCGCGATGGTGCAATCAATCATTCTACCTTCTCTACCTGTACATGTGTGGCTAGGAGCGAAAGCCGACAAGCGAAAGGGCGCGCACTAATCTGGTACAACAGCAGGATGCTGGGTATCCAGGGGTGTTCCAGGCTTACTGCCCACAGGGGAACCCCTGTAAGATCCGTAATGAGGCTCCGCGTATTCGTCCTCGAAGAGAGCAGCTTTACTTCCGTATTGCTCCGCCCCGGAGACAGTCGCCATCAGCGGTCCGGGCTTCCCAACCAATACAAACAAAGAAGGGACCTTTGTTTAGCCGGGGAAAAGGGGGGGTCTCAGGTAAAAAATACCCTTGGGATGTCGCCAATCTCTTGCACAACAAGTTTGGATGGAGTGGAAGCATTTGGCAGAGGATTATACCAATTAAGTCCTCAATAAGTGATTCTTTTGTAGGCGGCTTCCAATTAATCTATTACTGATGTAAGAATTTTATCACAAATATTCAAAGGATTTAGGATTGAGAAAAGACATTAGGGAGAAACAAGAGTTCAGGTCATGGTAGGAAAGTATGCGGGGTCACGTGGCACTAGAGGTACCATGGAGCGGGAACAAAACGGGATAAACTTCCATAACAAAGGGAATCCTAAATGGAAAAAATTATCCGCCTGATTTTTTTTTATCACAATTCGTCGGGTTCTGTTACAGAAATATGAAAATGTGGAAGTAAATTGGCTAGCGTAGTAAAAAGAGGGAACTACTAGAGCATCTACAAACCGGCATTATGCCCCTCGCCCCTAGTTTACAACAAGAATTTCAAGAGCGGAGAAATTGGAAGGTAAGACTCTACCCTCGCTTGAAGGAACGATTGAGTTTTGAGAACACCAACCTTCTTTAAGTTCAATTCCACGCTTGTGCTAATGCTGCAAAGGTTTAATGTTTAGATGGGGGTGAAAATCCTCCTTATCCCCGTTCTGTTAATATAACCCCCTTTAAATCTCTCCCGTCTCGGCCAGTACCCTGCTACCTATCGGCCTAAATAGTCTATGAGAACGGGTGAGGGAGACCTTGAGGATAGGTCGGCCTGAGATGGCTCCTTCCTGCCTCCCCAAGCCCGGATGGGACGGAGAGGGGGTAGGAGACATCGATGCCGTGCTAAGCTTTCCCTTGTCAAAATAAAGCACCCTTAAATGTCTATGTAGCCATCTTGTTCAATGCGCCAAGGGAAAAGAGTCCCTACAATCGGTTCTGTTCAGAGGCCAAAGATCATAAAACACTTCATGATCTTAAATGAAGCCAGAACCACCCTTGAAAATGACGCAATCCAACTTTTTCATCTTAGAGGGTAGGTAACTTTTAGCGGGGAGAAACAAAGGAAAGAAAAGGCTTTGCTGGTAGAAGGAAATCATAAAAGTGGCAGTTTTGAAACCCCCATTAGAAAAAAAAATAGGAAAAAAGTTCTGGTTAAATTATACCCGTTCATTTCTTACATGCTTATAACGTTACAAATCTTACTAATTACCCCCCCTTTAAAAACACCAACTCCCATAATCCCATATTATTGTCTAACAACAGTATCACGGAAAACGCAATGGACCGACTGCTACTCACTTTGGAACTGACAGGAGGCGGCTGATTCCTCTTCTTCCTGCACATGCTTACCAGGCACTGAAGGAGTGCCAGAAGGATAAGAGCGAGAATGGCAGCACCGATAAACCAGTACTTGTTTCGTGATGTAAATTCCGCAAAACTCAGCGACTTGTCTTCCACCGCTTCAGTTTCCGTGACGGGCGCCGTTTGGTCATTCGCTGCAGCAGACAAGGATCATTAAAGCTAGAAGATAGAATCCTGAAGCCATATCACTACACAAACCTCTCATTTCAACGAGCTGGAATACCACCTCAACCCAAATAATACAAGTTTTCTGTCATAGGATAGGGCAGAGCATGGACACAGACGAAAATTAGTAACAGTCATCAATAAAAACAATCAACCAGCAGCAAACTAATCATGGTAGTGTGGGAGTTCCATCTAAATGAAAACCTAGAGGTACAAAAGTTACATAATACATTTAAGAGTATAAGATACATATCTTAAAACTCGCGTTGTGGACCTATCATAACGAAACGGATCTATACATCAAAAATGAAAGTCAACAAAAAACATCTGTTGTTAAATTACAAAACCTACCTTTCGCTAAATTGCCAGTTCTTTCTTGTTTCGTTTCGCAATTTCGTCTAAATGCCATTAACGTCGTCTGGGGTCTATGTAAGAGACTCGAAATACATTGCATACACAATAGTAGAGGCACGAGGTAGAACAGAGGTAGATTGAGCCAGGGTATGCGAGTGGGGATAGTTTAGTGAAGGTTCGAGTATTTGGGTCTGAGTATACAGACCGTCTGTCTCCAGAGTATTTCGGTCTCAGTAGATAGACAGTATGTCATGTCTTCAGAGTATTTTGGTCAGAATAAACAGACGCAAAGTCTTGCCAAGAACTCGTTAAGGTGATTTTGCCTTAAATAAAACAGTAAGTGTCTCGGCGATCTCAGCTGGTAATTGCTTACCAATAACGCAAACAAGAGGATAAATAGAAGAGACATGATACAGAATAATAGAGGACCAAGCACACTAAAGGAAAGATGGTCACGCTAACAGGGCTCAAGGGCCAGCAGGCTTGAAGTCACAAGATTCACAAAGTTCATGAGAGTTTAAGGGCAATACTCTGGAGGAGGCAACCGCCGGTTCTTGCTTTGAGATGGAATAGAGCATATTTCTAGCCTCTTAGACCTCAAGGGTGATGTAAAACTCTGAATCTTATTTTAGTCGCGTGTGCACCCGACTCAAGTTACAATAGCGGTGGGTAGGTCATCGTAACCATTTTACTTTTCAATGAGTTTTGGGGGCTCAATGACATCGTAATTATTCGTCCGATTCTAACGAAATTTAAAACCTTTATGTTGTTTTACTCTTTCGAGTGGTATAATTACCATGGTCCTACCAAGGTTAGTCTAGTCAGAGAATTATTGAAAGTTTTGAAGGTCAAATGGTCATAATTGAGAGCACACGACTTAGGTCTGTTGACCTTGGGGGGAGGGGGGTCTTTTTGAAGAGGAAACGGGTTGAATCCCACATGCAAACCGCTGTGTGGAAAAAAACAGGTACGTAAAAAACCCCCAACAAATTCTCTCATGGTTTTTTAAGAGATGGAAATAGAAAAATGGTAAAATTAGGAGAGATTAAAATACGAGGAAAGAACCCCATCCCCCTCTCTAGTGGTCAGAAGAGAGTACTTGGGGCTTAAGGTGGGGCTCCACTCGAAGGGTACAGAATGTGGGGAATTACGATGAGGGTATTTCAAGTTAGGGGGAACAATTTCATTGCTTCAGGAACACAGGAATAATCCAACCGAGAAAAGTTCGACCGGCAGTTAAAATGAGGGGAGGGGGGGGGCGTAGAAAAGTCAATAAAAAGCGGCGGAGGACGATGGAAAGTTTGTTCATTAAGTTTGGTCATTATATCACAGTCCATGTAAAGTCACAGGGCATTTTAAGTCCCTACCCCCAATTGGAAACGAAGCAAAAAAAAGAAGACCGAAAGACATTAAAAAAAAACCCCGCCGTATACACAGTTAAGATCTAAAATTCTAAAACGTGTAGTTATTGTGTGTGTGTGTGTGTTTAGCATTTTAAGTTTACAGCAATGTTGTATAAAGTTATACAGACGGTGCTGCTGTTAATAGCTGCCCAGGAGATGACCATCTCCGTTCCCTCCGACCTCTTGGGAGATTAAGGGAGAATCCTTGGTTCCAACAACCCGTGTTGTAGACCCCCTCCCGCCAACGTTGACATAAGTTGGGTAGGTTTTCTGTGCGGCTTAAAGGACCAGGGACCCAGTGAGAGTGGAGTGAAGACGTTGCATGCTGTGGGAATTTTATTATAGCACCCGGTGCTAGCGACCCATCTAACAACTAAGAAGTGAAAGTTCTGTTATACCGAGTGATTTGCTAATCGGTTCTATGCCATGTTTACAATAGTTATATTTGAGGAAAATCATTGGAAAACCTTCGCCTCGCTGAAGCCACCACCACCAGTCAAAAAAAAATACGAATTTGTTAAAAACCAAATCCACAAAAGAGCGGGTTACACGTTAAATTCGCTTGCATGCACACACTCGCACAGTAATTCTGAGTGGGGCTGTTTTAAAACAAGAATAATGACCCCACACCAAGATAATCACTCGGTGCATTACTGCTTCAATGATATTTCAGTAGGTACAACTAAAAATACAAAAATCCGTTTAATTAAAAGAATTTAATAAAGCTAATCCAATTAAATTAGCCTTTTATGATATATAAATCTTATGGCTACGGGGTATACAAAACATCAAAGTTGCAGAAAACATTTATACTAAATGATAAAAAGTTTTGAGAACGACCATTTTTATTTACAAGCACAGGACTAGTTTTGGAGCATCACGGTCGATCCTTCAACATAACAAGGAGTCTTTGTACAGCTGAAGGATGGAGCGTGATGCTCAGAAACTAGTACGGTACTTGTGAATAAAAACAGTTCTAGCTCAAAGCTTTAGTTTGTGTTT
Source organism: Ceratothoa steindachneri (assembly GCA_963969495.1). Classification (NCBI taxonomy): domain Eukaryota; kingdom Metazoa; phylum Arthropoda; class Malacostraca; order Isopoda; family Cymothoidae; genus Ceratothoa; species Ceratothoa steindachneri. The sequence goes on along the minus strand of OZ018324.1, from coordinate 200,730,926 downwards.
TTAATTTCAGCGTGTCCATTACGCTAATCACCAACATTTCTAGTATCCGTACCATTCGATAACTAGAACTAAGCCCAAGTCTAATTTCACTTCTAAGAAAGTTCCAAGAAACAAGTTACTAGGACATTCACCTTTACTGAGTAAGAGGCCATATCGATATCTTATAATATTGTTAAACATTTTAAAGAATATTCAAATGTGTTTGTGAACTAAATTCTCTTTGAGAAAGCAAAAAAAAAAAACTGTAGTAATTGGTAGATACTACAATTCCTGCAGTTTAAGGTGGTGGTCGAAATTAATTTCATAAAGATAAATTAAAATTTATATAAATGTTGCAAGTTCAAAACTACCACAGTTTCATTTAATTGGCCTTTAAGTTCTGAAAGGATTATGTAGGGCATTTATATTATTTTTGTGGAATTAGTTCCGCAATACAGCATCTAAACCCTAAGCCTGTTTCTATATCGAGTTATATCACCAATGACCATAATGGATAAAAAAACCTAATTTTTGGTCAACTTTGTATATTCAATTTTTCGACGGATCGTGAATGGAAAGTGTAAAAGTACATCGCGAAAAAATGAAAAGAAATGAACGAGAAAGTAAAAAGGTTCGATTAAGGCAGATACATCTTTATTATCCGGGAATGATGCGAGTTATGAGGGTGCATTTTGAACCAGCCACGAAGGGGGGCTTTTGTACGAAATGGACACCCATCAAAGGATCCCTGGACAAGGAGATAAGAGCACAAATTAAGACCCCCTGCAGTAGGAGGGAAGCAAGCATACCGCCACTATTGTGTCAGTTACACGTCGTAGGCGACTGTGACTGAACCCTTGGGTGAAATGGGCACAGAGCTTCGTTTAGGAACCCGGGACCTATACAATAATCATGCGAATGCGTTCATTGATCTCGGATCGAGTCCGAGACTTACTGGAGGGTAGCCTAAGCTTGAAATGACTTTCTAACCATGGGGCACCAACTGCCCAATACAGGGTATAACAACAAATAGCACCTTCATACTGCATTGGGCACCCATGGGAACTCTTCACCTACACCAAGCATACCCCCACTGGGAGGAAACGGTCCCCCTGTACTGCGACGGCAAAAGTGAAGGTCAAAATACCCAAACGATAGAGTTCTTTTTAAGGCTGTTCAATTGCTCTATTGGATAGTGTAGGAGTGGATGAGGAGAGTCTTCCGGGCGTGCCCGATGTAGTGTAAAGTTGGGAACTCATATTACTATGGGAACCGGATACCATCACTGAGTAGAGTGCAGTTTACCTTAGCAACGCAGAGAGCATTTCGGTATGACGTTGATACTCGTGGGAAAAGGGGGCAATATCAACACTTCTTGGAACGAGAGGAGACTTAAAACCACCCCTCAATTTGGAATCCCATCGAGGGAAATTGGAATTTGGGGGTTTCAAAGTGATGGTCTTTACCTTCGAGGAGGTTCACCGTCAGGAAATCCGGATTCACTTTCAGTTGACCAATTTGCCCAGACTTCACAGAATGGTGGACGAGGTCGTGCACCGCTTGGACAGACTTATCCTCTTCTTCTTTGGCTGGGGAAGGGAAAAATAATAAATTGGTGGGGGCGGGGGAGAAGGCACCCATCTAGGAATAAACTCAATGATTGCATCCAAGTGGGGTGGAATAAACTCAAATAATTGCATCCAAGTGGGATGGAATAGACTCAATGATTGCATCAAAGTGGGGTGGAATAAACTCCATGATTGTACCAGGTGGGGTGGGCGCGTCATAGCCACTTCGAACTGACTGACCACTAAGCACATGTGTAATTTCTGACACACAAACTCATTATGTCGATAAATACATAGCTTTTTTTTTTTAAACATTTTGTATAAACAAAGTAATTTTAAATAGTTTAGCAAAGGTCGGCATCAACGTGGCTATGGGCACTTAGTGGTTCGTAAAAGAAAATACACAATGATAAAAAGTTAATTCGAGGGGGAAACAGAAACAATAGGGAACAGGAAGATCAAATATCTTACATTCCATCGGTCCGTTCTTCTCTTCATACATTTCTTTGTTAAGCGTCACACGGGTAATGACCTTCACAGCTTTCGACTCTGCAAGCTCCCTACAAAAGCAAAGTAACAGAATAGCAAAAAAAACAAAAACACAATGTTACTATTTTTATGAATAAAAACAATTTCATTTTCGCCACGAACCCGATGGATTTTGTGGCAAATGAACGACTCACATTTGGGTCACGTCCGCGACGACGAATCCAGGAATCTTTTGATACATAGGCTCTGAGGAGGTCAGAATTTGATTGACCAAGGTCGTGTATTCATCGGTTCCTATCTTTGGAATCTACAAAAAAAGAAAATAAATAAAACTTCCCCAAAACTAGTAAAAGTGCCACCACACTCGCAACTGACATTCACGGGGTACATAAGACCCCTCCAAAATTTAAGAGGCTTTTGTAATCTAACTGGGACACAATTGTCCGGCTGAAAGGAGGAAGGTGATAAAAAATAAGGGAACGTTTTCAAATAAAGGATAATAAGAGAATACACCTCTCAAGGGCCAAATCCTAGTGTTTGGAGAATCCATTAAAAGGGGGGGATTAAAAGACGGGGGATCGCTTCGAGAACTTACCTCTAGCCTCTCCCCTGCGTTTGTAATCTCGAAGGACACGTCGTAGATAAGCTGGGGTGGCCTGGGCGTTGTGGTAAACACGATCGGTTTTCCATCTGTTCCACCTGAAGAAAGATTAACATCAGCCTACGTCAGGGAGGTATGAGAACGACAAATTTATTTCATTTCAGAATCTCTTTAAAGAGAGATTCAACCATTCTATATCGCAGATAGTAGGTAACAAGTCTGCTGACCAAAGTCGCGTGCTCTCACTTTTTCTGATTTATGACCTTACGACCTTCAAAACTTTCAATAATTCCAGGACTAACCTTGGGAGGACCTTGGGAATTATATAATTCGAAAGAATTTAAAACAACGTAAGCGTTTCCAATTTCGTTATAATCGGCCGAATAGTTATAATAATAATAATAAGTATTTATAATGCGCCCTTCAGGGCTGTTAGCCCTCCCAGAGCGCAGGTTGCCTAGCGAGTGTAGAGAAAGTTTACAGGCGAGAGAAGGCAATTCTGAAGAGATGAGTCTTCAGGAGACGTTTAAAAGTAGCGAGGAAGGGAGAGGATCAGACAACGGGAGGAAGAGCATTCCAGAGTCTAGGAACACAAACCGAGAAGGAACGGTCACCCATCGAGCAGAGGACAGAACGAGGAGTGTTCAGGATGGGAGCGAGGTTAGACCGGAGTGCCCGAGGAGTTTGACGACGGGAGGGGGCAGACGAGAGATAAGGTGGGGCCTCGAGGTTTAGGGGCTTGTAGGTGATGAAAAGAATTTTATAGTGAGTACGGAAGCGAATGGGTAACCAGTGTAACTCCTGTAACAGAGACATCGAAGGAGAGAACCGGGAGCGGCGAAGAAGGATCCGGGCAGCATAGTTTTCAACTAGTTGTAGGGGGAAAAATGACTGCAATTCACTAGAAGAGAATTGCAGTAGTCTAAGCGTGAGGTGACGAAGGCATGAATAGCAGTCTCAAGGCTTCGTCGATCAAAATGGGATCGAACACGTGAAAAGTTAGTTACGGAGGAAACCGAGGGAAGACTTACAGATACGATGGATGTGCGGTTTAAACGAGAGTTGCTCGTCGAAAATAACACCAAGATTACTGACGGTAACAGAGAAGGCGACATTGGTTTCCCCAAGGTTAAGGAAGGGAAAGAGAGCTTTAGATTTCTCCACCATCGAAGCGGTACCAACAAGGAGAACTTCATTTTTATCGTGGTTAAGTTTGAGAAAGTTGGCAGACAGCCATTCGTTTATGGAAGTATAGGCTGAAAGGAGATTAGTAATTGATTGAGCGAAGGACACAGGGGATGAGGAAAGGTATATCTGAGTGTCATCAGCATAGAGGTGGGAGGACGGGCCAAAATCACGAAGAAGGGAGCCAAGAGGAAGTAAGTAGATGCGAAAGAGGAGGGGACCAATGACTGAGCCTTGAGGCACCCCAAAATGAATGGGCGTGGGCTCGGAGGAGAGGTTATCAAGTGCGACCGACTGAGTGCGGGAGGAGAGGTATGAGCGGAACCGATCAAGTGCAGTGCCCGAGACACCAAGGAAAGTGTGAAGACGATCAAGAAGTACAATGTTGTCGATGGTGTCGAAAGCAGAGGAGAGCCCTAGAATGGACGTACAACCCCTACCGGCTGCTCTACCTAAACCATCTAAAACATTAAGAGCGGTTTCAGTAGTGCTTCGCTTTGAACCCCGACTGGTACATTTCATCGATATTGCACTTAGAATTATGGTCATTAAGGCGAGAGATAACCACTCTTTCGAGGACCTTAGAGAGGAATGGAAACTGTGAGATAGGGCGATAGCTAGATGGTTCAGAGGGGTTAAGGTGTATTTTTTTAAGGATAGGGTGAATTGAGGCATGTTTGAAGGAATCGGGAACCACCCTTGTGGCAAGTGAAGTGTTAATGAGATGAAGAATCAGTGGGAAGACAGCAGGGAGAATTTGGTGGAGGAGTTTGGGTGGAAAGACGTCCTTAGGGGATCCAGATTTGTTAGAGCGTGAGATCGGGGTAGTTACTTCCTCAGAGGACATTAAGCGGCAATGGATTATGGTCGGGGAGAACAGCATGGGCTTGTCAGACGACTCGGGTAGTTTGGCGCGAAGGTTAATAATTTTATCAGAGAAAAATTTAGAATGAGTAGAGGGATTGATGGGAGGAGAGGTGTGGGAAATGGGGCTAGGCGAGGAAACACGAGAGAGTTATGATGTTATTGTCAAATAATTCTCTGGCTAACTTTGGGAAGACTTTGGCAAATTATATCATTCGAAAGAGAATGTAAAACAAGGATTTCAAATTTTGTTAGAATCGGCCGAATAGTTACGATGTTATTACCAAATAAAAAAAAAGCAAAACAGGACCGACCGACATAGTGAGATATAGAGTCGCACGCGACTAAAAATTGCTCTCGAAAAACCTTCGTAAATCCTATTTAGTGACAAATTACGAAAAATAACCCATTTGGTGTGTTAGCGTGGAGAGATTATTGCATTCTCTAGTGAATCATCAGATGTGTGCAGGAAACTTACCGAACTTGGCGCAAGAACGAATGCAAATCCGCTGGGAGGAAATGGTCGGTGTCAGCTGATGCTTCGAGATTCTCTTATTGACAAAATTGACAACTCCGCCTTTGACGGGGAAAATCAGATACAGACACTTTGAGTCAGTAAAGTTCAAGTCCTGAAAAGAATGGGTTCTATTCAGTTTAAAGCAGCGAGGAGCAATTTCCGTTTTCAAAGAGATTACTCTCTTTGGACCCTATTTCGAGAGACATGGGTAAATGTTTTCTCAGTGCGACAACCCCAAGGCTACAACCAGGGATTGAACCTCTCGCCACTATATGATCATCATGGAACGTAGGCGAGGAGTAGGAGGTTTCGTCACCCCATAGTTGTTTGTAGCTCCCGGGGCGAATATGCCATCTCCGTTTCCTCCGACTGCTTGGGAGATTAAGGGAGTAGACATTTTACCCTACAACTTGTGCTCTAGTCCCGTTAACTTTACCGCAATTAAGTGGGGTCGCGCCTTATGTGAGTGTCCTGAAGGACAGATTAGAGTGGAGGAAGGCTGTGGCATGCCGTGGGATTTGTAGAGCGGTCCATGCAACAGCTGGAAAGTGGAAGTTCAATTGCAACTTAACCTCGCATGGAAAATATCCAAGTGGGGTGGTATAAACTCAATGAGTGCATCTAGGTGAAGTTGTCGTATCATATCCACTTTGAAATGACTGACCACTTTTCAACTCTCTCTTGCCCTGCAGGCTGGCTGGTTGGAAAAAAAACAAGCCTTGCCTACTGGGCTCCCGTTACCCCGCATTTGAGCCGCGCTTAATGGACACTTGCCTGCTTGTCTTTAGATTCTCTCTTGCGTGAAAAATTCAGAGTGGTGATTCCATCTTTCTGGGAAGCAGACATATTCGCTATACCCTGGTTCGAGTCCACTAATGGAGGGGTGTAACTTCGCAGCCACCCATCGTACATGAAATACTTTCCAGTCGACGGATTCATCCATCCAATAACAATGTCAGTTTTCTTCTGCAATTAAAATGTTTATATTTATTTTTTTTAAAGTAGGGGTAGCCCACAAGAACCTTATGACGCTCTTATCAAGGAAATACAGAACAAAGCTAAAGTAAATAATCCCATGAAGGGCAAGGTCATGAAATTCATCCAATACTCCTCAAATTGGGGTATTTGTGTGTTTAAATTAAGCGAAAAGTATTGTCTATCGTGAGGAAAACGCAAGAACTAGGAAACAAAAAATTAAGATCTTCAAACGGTCAGGTCCGTTCCTGCCTCAACTCAAATATGGTCCAGCGAGCCGAATGCTCCTAGTGCCCTTACCATGCTGGTATCGTCCGAAAAACCAATTCCGGTCCAGAGTTTGGTGTTGCTGGACGACACCGTGAAGGCGATTTCATCGGTCTCTTCCATGAATTCCCATCGCGCCGAGTAGTCGCAGTCTCCTTTCTCGACCGAGCACAAGTGGGGGTACTTCCATTGTCCCCCGCACCAGTTGATTTGTTCCGAGCCCGCCTCTTCGAGTAAAGATTTACCCTCTGACGGGGGAAGATGAAGAGCAAAGCGATTAGACACTCCGCGGTCGCGGAACAACCATGATTGGAACGAGAAGAAAGGGAAGCAAAATAAGATCGATGCTTGCTAAAGGACCCGCACCCTACCATGACTAGATGAAAGAGCCGTTTAGCCTCGCTAAACTACCTTTACCCCCACAAAGACCTGGTATCGAGCCAGTTATGGCCATATTTTCAACTATGCCTTCATTGATTAGACCAGGGATCCCCAAAGTGGTAGGCAGCGACACCCAGGAGATCTTTAATTCCAAAGAAGTCAGGGTGAAGTGGGAACCAAGAATATTCAAGTGGTCTGTAGAGTAAATATTTGTACTATAAGTCTTTAATAAGAGAACGAAACCGTGTTAATCCTAATATTTAGAACCTTTTGTCGATGGTGAATTTCCACCACTTTTCTCTTTACAAGTTTACTTTAATCATTCTAGTGACTCAAATATATATTATTCTGAACGCTCATTGAAAAGGTTTTCAAACGCAATTGTTGCGTATCTATTCTAGCGACCTTTGGCATCTTTTCGCTTGCTTTGAAATATTAAATATTTCATAGTGAATCTCACAAATCTGGAACCCAATATCTGAATTTAATTGCTCTTAAGGGATCTTTAATACTTAAAATTTTACCTAGGGGTTTCGGTTTAAAAAGTTTAGGAAACCCTGGGTTTAGAGCAACTAGATACTGGACATATGAAAAGTAAAATCGAAAATCAGTACAAGTAGTCAAACTATGTCAATCGAGAGGAACCTGTGAGCAGGGCACAATACAGGCACACATGTGTAATTTCACTCACAGTACAGACGTATTAGGTCAATAAATAAACATTTTTAAACCAGTTTGTATAAATCAACTACATCCCATTTTTTCAAGATTGAAAATTATTCTAAATGATTCTGCAACTCTCATCAACGGAGTTATAACCACTTAGTGGTTGGCGAAAGAAAAAAACTCATAAAAGGTCAATTCGAGGCGGGGGGGGGGAGGATACTGAGCTAGAGAAATGAAAATGACAGGAAGAGCAAATAAAAAGTGTAGCAGCCTATAAGAAAACGCGTCTAATCTAACTGCAGGGCTAGAAAATGAATATTACAAAGCTTCCAAAAGCAGGGCTGTAGAAAGTAGACCGGCTCCTCCAATGTATAGCTGTACCTTTGGTGGGGTAAGGATTCCAGAACAGCCAAAGAGCTAATGTTGTCAAGGGACAAAAAGCGCTAAAGTACAATCATACCTCGCGCTGAGGGAACACATATCAAGTATGGGCCCCAACTCAAGTATATACTCCTCCACTGAACGAAGAGACATCCTAAGGATTGATTGATTGAGTCACGCAACTACTAGGTTATTGCCACCAACTAAACATTTTTATGTAGTTTGTGGATTTATTATGGGCGGTGAATGAGTAATGGATGACTGAGGATCGCAGATCTAAAATGGTTGAAGATTTACAATTATGATTCAATAATTGATAAAAAAAATGAAAACGATGAGTATTTACAGATTTAGTACAAAGCTATGAATGAATGAGGGTGAATGGGTGAGTAATGATTTAGGGGTGGATGAATGAATGTATGAGAGATGGAGACGCATCAAAAGAACCAAACTTTCTCGGATCCTTAAAACATTAGGACGTTTTGTCTTTTTTGGATGTGGGTTGTACCCCCATTTGGGGAGCCTTAAGGGGGATCTAGTTCGACGCGGGGTCCCAACAATGGTTTGGTAAATGGTTGCCACCATAAAGTGGACTCAAATCTCTACTCCACTCTAGGACTAAACACACCCAATGAGGTTTAACTTAACTCGGGTATCGAGTGTCTTAAGAGTTGATCTGGCGAATACCTGCAAGGGCACACGCCGCTGTAATCATCTGAACTACAATGCTATACTAAAACAAAAAGGAAGCACGCCCCAGCGTGGGTGGGAGCACCCCCTCCCCAGCGTATGATCATGCGACCATCACCAAGGTTAAATAAAATGGAGGCCAGACTCCTCCAAAAAGTCAAATAATCCAAGAGTCTGTGCGCACGAACTTGTTGCGTATGGAATCAAGGAAGAAGGCAGGACTTACCGAAGAAGTTAATCGTGGTCACTCCGCGCTGGTCCTTCCGCCCGTGGTATTTCACTTCGTCGGGGCGGTAGAAAGCGGGTTCACTCGCGGGGCCCTTCTCCAACCCCGATTTGGGGATGTGGATGTACATGTTGGGTTCCTGCCCTCGTGCCCAAATTAAGTGCATGAGAGCATCCTCCACGTCGTGGTCGCTTGGGTGAGAAGCTTGAGGGCAGAAATGGAAATAGAGTGACCCAAATAACGACATGAAATCCCTTAATACCTTATTACCTATTTAACCTAATCCCTTCATAAACGTCTCTAAAACGGGGGAGATCAGCATTTCACAGGGACGTAAATGTTGGGGCGGGGGGTTCAACGCGCCCATCTGGCGACATTTACCAGGGGCACAAGTCTCAGCGTAAAGCGACAGGAAAAGCAGAAAACGGCGAGACAACGTTCCATTTAATCTGAGAATCAGGCGCCACTATTATTCCGGAGCTTCCGAGGACTAGAAAGCTAGATGTTATCCTTAGTTCTTAATGGATGTTTTATTAAAGTTATCTGGGGATTAATTTGGTTGTTTTTTTTCAATAAAAAATGAACAAAAAACAAAATTTAAAAACAATCTTAAACATTGCTTGGTTTTAAATAGAAGAAAAATTAGACCCCAGTTAAAGGTCTTCCCTTTAAAGATTATCAAAAAGTTTCGACTTTGTATCGATAGTCTAACTACTGCTATTACAATTACTAGAACTATCTCACGCCATCCGTCCCTCACTCGTGGACGAGTCCTAAAAAAAGGCTTGCATGCTACTGAAAAAACAAAAAACAAATGACAAAAGAAAGGCAAAAAACAAACAAAGGTAAAGTAAAATACTTCCCCCCCTCCAAATAATCAACTACAAATGACATGCAAGCGATGCCCTTATCAGAAGGGCAGCCAACAAAATTCTTCCCTCCCCTCTCTACCCACTTATTATCATCGCCATCAATATCCCTGTCGTTGACGACTTCCAATGACCACAAGATCGATGCAAATTAGACTAGAATTTTCTCAAATTTATCAAAAATAATTTTAGAACACTTTTAGACGATCCACACCTCCCAATTCCACCCAGCTTTACCAATTTCTGTATCGCCCCTCCCTTCTCACGACGTCCACGTCCGCGACCAAACAAAACTTACCAGTCAACTTCTTTCGGATCAAAATGGTGGTCTCTCCGTCCTTCTCCCAACCGAACACAGCCGTCAAAGAATCTTCGCCCCCCCAGAACTCGTCCCTACGAGGGGTCGATCGATCTCGGGTGTAATAGTCGAAGGCGCGGTAGAAGCTTCCCCGGGCCATCCCGATCACTATGTCTGTGCAATCCATGGGGTGCAACGTCCGGTCGAAGGGGTAGTAAGCGAGACTTTCCGAACTCGAAGCTGCAGCAAATACATTTGTGGACCATTGGTATATAACATACTGCCAAAGGCTGCTATAATCACCCTAGCTACCGAAAGGATTCGATCCTATTCGGTCTCGTGCAATTGAGAACTAATTATCCACCGTGGTTCCAGAATGGCTCGAGTGGTACGTACCGAGGAAGAGAAATTACCTAGAAAATAGTGTTTGATTGGATGCAAATTGGAATAAAAGTCCAAAATTGAACAACAGTTGAAATGTCATAAGCGAGTCTCACTCCTCATGCCGTTCAAACCCTCAGTAAAGAGGGGGGGGGACTTTTTTATTCCCAGAACTAACGAGGAGCCTCCTTAACATAATCTAGAGTTTAATAAACTCCTATAGAATTGGATTAGTTAGAGGGGAGATACAAATATAGAGCCAGCTAAACTCAGTCTTTTTTTTACAGAAAAAAATGAACTCAAACCTGCTTCCGGCTCTGGTTCCGGTTCTCCCTCTGCTTCCGGTTCAGGTTCCGGTTCTCCCTCTGCTTCCGGCTCAGCTTCCGGTTCTCCCTCTGCTTCCGGTTCAGGCTCCGGCTCCCCCTCCGCTTGCGGCTCTGGTTCGGCCTCTGCGTTTGGTTCGGGTTCAGCTTTTGGTTCTGGTCCCGGTTCGGTTCCGGCTCTTGATCCTCGCTCAGAATCCACGGGAGTTCTATTCGGGTCCGTGGGAGTGGCCCTTAATTCGGGTTCGGGCTCATCCCCCGTCTGAGCAGTAGCCTTGGGTTCTGAAGCAGTCTCACCATGCGTCTGCTTTTGCGAGGTGGATACGGCATCGGTACGAGGCTCCGGTTGGGGCTCTGGTTTCGTGGCACTTGAAGTGGAAAGTTCTCCTTCACTTGTACCACTCGTAGATTGTGGTTCTGGTTCGGTCTCTGCTGCTGCAGTTGGTTCGGCAGCAGCTTCCGTAGGTTCGGCGGGAGCTTCCGTAGACCTCGGTTTCTTAGTGACTCGACGAGCTGGCTTCAACAGGGGGGCGGCGACAAGGAGCGCGGAGCCCTCGCTACGGAAAGAGGTCCACGGAAGCGAGTCAGTCTCGCTGCTTTACTTTACAAGTCTCACCACACACTCACCTTTGAATCACCCAACAGACGACCGTTTGGTCCCTAATCTAGCCAGAAACCGCGGACAAGGATTAAAACTTATGGTTTTATACGCTTGAAAAATGAAAACCTTTAAGCCTTGCTACCAAGGGGGTAATGTTTCCCCCAGACCTGCTTAAAGCAGCTTTAATAAGAGTGAAATCGACCCCCTGTAACCTAACCATGCCATCTCAATCTAGCCCCACTCCCTCCACAACATTTGCTGGCATGACTAACGCTGGCTTCGAAGGGCTTCAAGATCCCTTTATTTCTCACCCCTTAAAAACATTTAAGGCAGAAATCAGCGAAGCTAGACCTAATTAAGCTTCGATTTCTCCCAAACATTCATTTTTAGTGGGTCTCACTTGAACAGAAAGAAATCTTACGTTAGCGCACTTCTCTTCCTCCGGCGACGACCACCGAACTTGGCCAAACGATCTGCAGGACAGAGATCAACGTATTAAGTTCTAAACTAGCACATCAATAGCAAGCCAATATTTAAATCCACACATCACATACCCCCCCCCCCCCACACACACACTTTTCAGCGGATTTTTTTTTTAATTTAAGGAGCCCATCTGGCGACTGCCTCCGAGGGCAAAAGTTGCCGTACCCACACCACATCCCACTACTAGGCGAGATTTAAAACAATATGTAAATAACAAAGATAAAAAAAGGAACAAAGGCTTAAGACACACAAAAAATAGGAAAAACAAATAAAAAATAAAACAAGATAAGGCAACAAGAAGGAAGCGCGCTCCGGCGGAGGGAATCTGGTTCGATTCTCACCGCGAGCAGCCATAAGGAAAATACTGGCTTTTGTAGGGAGTTGCGACCAGCAGGAGGTGGTGCACCGAAAAGGACTCCTGCGCACAGATATTTCCATCTACGCACGTCATCTGCAGAAGAAGTTTCTGTATCCACTTTCTTGACGTGGTACCAGTGGCTCTCCCTTGGGTTACGGAGGGTTCTCACGCTCAATGGTCGGTGGAAAGCAGTAGTGCTGTTTCCCTCCCACTTGCTATCAAGGACTTTCTCCTGGTGCCCACGGGCTTGCCAGCGATCGTCATTCTATTCTTTATGTGAATTTCATCATCCAGTCGGGAGACCGTGCACAATTGTTAGGGACGGGTAGTTAAATTAGCCAACTAGCCCACTACTACTAGTTGTTACCACACTACTAGGTCAAATACTAATACGTCTCAAAGCGTGCAAGCAAGAGTCTCAACCTAGATTTCAACTCTACAAGAGTTAACTTCAACACTTACTCTTAATTATTCCCCCTTGGAGAAAGCGATGGGAGGAAACTATTAATATTTTTGTAACAGTAGGAAAAAAAAGCCAAATTAAATATCAAACTTTAAAGTTACAATGAAGAAAAACTTGCCAACTTTAAGAAGGCAAATTTAAAATAAAGGAAATTTTATTCACATTTCAAACCGGATAACCATCGATAGAAAAGACAATGCTCACCGATTTTACTCCTCCCACGGGAGCGACGAGGGGTAGTCTTTAGAGAAGCAAGAGTCGTAGTGGAAAATGTTGGGGTTAGGGTAGGAGCAAATGTAGAAGTGGAGGGGGTAGGCAGTCCGAGAATAAGCGAATTGGGGGTAAAATTTGTAGTTTCAAAATAAGTGGTAGTGGAGAGAGTGGTAGGTTCAATAGAAGTGGGTAAAGTAGAGTATGCCCTTTTGTCGAGAGTGGTAAGGGACCTCGATTCAGAAATGGCAGATGTGGAATTGTTGTTCGTGAACGGCACAGTCGCTTCGGGAGTGGTAATGATGTTAGAGAGTTTTATAGGAATGGTAGTCGTGGTCGGATATGAAGTGGTAGAGTTAAAGGTGGGGGTAATTTCTAGAATGGAAGAATTGGCAAAGGTGGAAATAAAGGGAGTTTCAAAAAAGGGGGGAGTGGCAAAGGGAAATGTGGTTGTGAGCTCAGGATCGTAAGAGGTGGTAAAGTTTGCGTTGTCGATAGTTTTCGGAGGGGATGTGATTGGGGATAGAGGGTTGGTGGTCGTTTCACCAGTGGTACTGGTGGGAAAATGGTCACTGGTAATCTTCAAGGGAGTGAAAGGAGTCGAGATTAAGTTGGTGTCGGAGGAATTAGTTGTAAGTTCAAAAGACACGTTGGTGGTAGTGTCGGGGATAATAGAGCTAATAGTAGAGAACTCTACGGCTTTGACGGGAGTACTGGTACCATTCTTAAGGGAGAGGAGAAAATGCGTTTGGGTTGAAGTGGCGACTGAGCTGGTTGAGTGAGTTGGCGCTTGGGTTGAGCTGGATTGGGGAGTTGGCATTTGGGTTGAAGTGGCGACTGAGCTGGTTGAGTGAGTTGGCGCTTGGGTTGAAGTGGCGACTGAGCTGGATTGAGGAGTTGGCTTTTGGGTTGAACTGGGGACTGAACTGGATTGAGGATTTTGCGGTTGGGTTGAAGTGGCGACTGAACTGGTTGAGTGAGTTGGCGCTTGGGTTGAAGTGGCGACTGAGCTGGATTGAGGAGTTGGCTTTTGGATTGAACTGGGGACTGAACTGGATTGGGGAGTTTGCGTTTGGGTTGAAGTGGCGACTGAGCTGGTTGAGGGAGTTGGCGCTTGGGTTGAGCTGGATTGGGGAGTTGGCATTTGGGTTGAAGTGGCGACTGAGCTGGTTGAGGGAGTTGGCGCTTGGGTTGAGCTGGATTGGGGAGTTGGCATTTGGGTTGAAGTGGCGACTGAGATGGATTGGGGAGTTGGCTTTTGGGTTGAAGTGGCGACTGAGATGGATTGGGGAGTTGGCTTTTGGGTTGAAGTAGCGACTGAGCTGGTTGGGGAAGTTGGCTTTTGGATTGAACTGGGGACTGAACTGGATTGGGGAGTTTGCGTTTGGGTTGAAGTGGCGACTGAGCTGGTTGAGGGAGTTGGCGCTTGGGATGAGCTGAATTGGGGAGTTGGCATTTGGGTTGAAGTGGCGACTGAGCTGGATTGGGGAGTTGGCTTTTGGGTTGAAGTGGCGACTGAGCTGGTTGAGGGAGTTGGCGCTTGGGTTGAGCTGGATTGGGGAGTTGGCATTTGGGTTGAAGTGGCGACTGAGCTGGATTGGGGAGTTGGCTTTTGCGTTGAAGTGGCGACTGAGCTGGTTGGGAAAGTTGGCGTCGACTTGACCTCGCTTTTGTTCACAGAGGAGCTCTTCAATGTCGATGATGGAGGTGTTGTGGCTGAATCACCCTCGCGAGAAGTCATAGACAACAAGAGATTGAGAGAAGGGAAATTTCTGCCTTGGGGGATCTCGCTGGTGTTATTTATCGCCTCTGGGGAGATAGCGACACCCGGAGACGCCGTTACGGTACTTGGAAACAAAATAGCCGAGTGTAGGGTGGATATTGTACCTGATTTAAGATTGAGTTAGCAATTCGCGAATTGTAGAGAAGATATCGATGAAACCATGCATGAAATTTAAAAAAGTTATTAATAAAATCAAGGGTTTTAAAAATGCAGAAAATGGCTGGACACCAGGGATGAACACAAAGCAAGACATGCAAAGCTTTAAGGTTGAATCGTTTCACTCTAGGAAAGAAAACCATCGAGGGCTTAGTAACTATCACTCGGCTGTAATTCCCTTGCCAAGAATGAAATAGTGTCAGAAACTAATGTCCCCCCCCCCTCTATAATGATTTCATTATATCTAAAAATAAGCCAAGAAGGGAGATGAACACTGCTTAAGGATCTTACCTGCCAGAGAGAGTGTGGGGCCATTATTCTGCTTCAACGTAGTCACTTGGACGGCGTCGGCCTGTTCTGTCGTAGTCTTTACAGCCGTATCGCCGGACGCCTTCGTGAAAAACTCTTGGAAGAACAATACCGAGTCCTTATTTTCCGGCTCTGGCTCGGGTTCACTCTTTCCATCAGGTTCTGATTTCAGTTCCGGCTCCGGTTCCGGTTCTACGGATACGAATTTTTTGGGTGGAGGTGGTCCATCGAGTTTGGGAAATTGCCTGCAGGAAGTGGTGGCATCGGCAGGACGCCAGCCGACGGCAGCGTAAGACGTCCCTTTGTTCACAAGAACGAGTTCCAGTTCATTCTCTTTCTTCAGGACTCGCCAAAAGAGAGTCAGGGCATCGCTCAAATTCCGCCGGGCGAAGAGGCCCAGATTGATCTGAGTCTCCGATTTGATATGAGACTCTGCACGAAAGAATCATTAGAAAAGGGGGTTTGGGATCGTATTCACAAAAATAATACGACTAAACGAATTAATGTTGACCACTACCACAAAAATCCATATGATCACAACGATCCAGCCAGGAAAACTCGGCGTAAAAATCCCTCGCGAGCTAAACGTGGCAAAGGAGGTATGCCAAAAACTGCAACGGAAAGCCGCTAATTTTAGGGGTGACTCGAAAAATCCATTTAAAAACGAAGGCCGAAAAATTGACCCATAAGCAGTGGCCAAGGGGTGGAGGAGGGTTTAGAGACCGTAGAGACTCACCTTTAGAGCACTTTTCTCCGTAGGTTCCTCTAGAGCAGAAACATTGCTTTTTGGGATACGAAGTGGCATCCACATCGACACATTTGCCGAAACGTCCCCCACAGTCTGTGTCCTCCTCACACTCGTTCTCGAATTGGCACTCGGCGCCGTAGAAACGCTTGTTACACAGGCACCGATTCGAGAAGTACCTCCCGTTTGCATTGCAGTCTCGCTTCACTTCAGATCCTGAAAGAAGGGAGTCCTAGATCCTCAACCAGGGGAACCTCGGACCGGCAAAGGAGCACGGGGTCTATTATTGAGAGAGATGAGGCGGGACCACCCGACAATTATTAACATGACCCACAAAAGTTACTTTGAGTCGTCAGCTCGACGAGAATCCGGTGGCGGCTGTCGGGTCAAATAAGGGGGGGGGGGAGTCTTATTGCTCTTTCAAGAAATAGGAAGGAGGCGAAATAATAAGTGAAATAAGATAGAGGCTGACAAGGAGTAACGGCAATCCTCTCAGAATTAGGAAGACGTATCGAGGCCGTAAAGGACGTAGCAACCGATCGCCTGGGAAGGGTAGATCAAGTTCTGCAAAGAACGAATGAGAAGGAAGGGGAGGGAATAGGGGAAAGGGGAGGGGGAAGGGAAAGGGGTCAACTTCAAGATCTTGGCATGGCGAGAAAGGCACAAAAGGCAAGTTAAGTAATAAATAGGAGGAGATAAAGGAGATACCTACATTGAAATAGACGCGCATTTCCCAACTACCACATTTGCCCGTCAGTATCTCGCGGGAGTCACCTCGGTACTACGCTCGAGGGGTAGTGCCCGAAAATGTTTCAAGACTTACCCCACTCTGTACCCATCGCGCCACTGCAAGAGCCGAAGCCCAGCGATCGGCACAAATGGATTCATAATGAGCCGAAAGATCAATACCCATCTCCCTCGAGGTCATTGGCTAGCAGATACCATTACCTAGTACTAAAACTTGCCAATAATAATAAAACAAACTAAGTTACCACTTCGATCACTTAACCCTACTCGCTTCCCTACATGAAAAAAATAGAATAATCCCAGATCGCCGCCGCAGAGGACTCGGGAAACATGAAAACCCAGCCCAGTGGAAACGCCAGAAAAAGTGTCTACCTACCACTGATCTGTCGGGAGGTCGCCCCCAAACAGGACACGATCATTCGACAAGGACCCAGCTTCAAATTACAGCGAGGTTAACCCATATCAGCTTTGGTTAGTCGCCGGAGGGTGTCCCGATTCGGGTCACCTCGGCGGTTGCCATACGCTGTAGATACGCGGGGGTCTGATCCCATATTAAACTGTAGAACCCCACCCCACCTACCAAAGTATTTTGCCATTTCAAATTCCTATTCCTTCTTATGCCCTTCCCCTCTCCCTCGTCTCTGCCCCCCTCCCCCGCCACTCACTGGGTAGGATGTCGACGTCGGCGCAAGACCAGAAGCGGTAGCGCGCGCCCCACTCGACCGCCTCCCGGATGAGGCGCAGCGTGCAGTTGCGGCACTCCACCTCGCTCGGGAGGTGCAGCTCAAAGTGCTGGGCCCTGCGGGAGAAAGGCGAAAAATAAATGTGTAATCCAACGTGGAGAATGTTGATATATAAACAAACACAGTTAACCAACGATAGCATCTTCGCTAAGGAGAAAAAAAATCGACAGAAATAGTGCCAGTTCTTAACCATTAGTGCTGGGGCCAGAAGGGCGTATTAATAATCCTTACATACAGACACTAGCAACGAGGGCATCCGGCTAGACAAAAATAATATGAATATTCAAAGTGGTGAAGTTAGGGGAGACGAAAATGTATAGAAATTACGTGACCCAAGTGATCCCTGAAGAGTACTTGGTGGACGAGGGGAAAACGGAGACGAGAAGAGCCAGGATAAATCCCCCTCTCCTCTGGTGACGCCCCCACACTGACAAGTGAGGGGTGGGGGAGGTAAGGCAAAGATGGGGCGTGAGAGAGAGAGAGAAGGAAGAGCAGGAATAAAGAGGGGGAAATGATAAAAGATGACCAAAATAAGGGCAAAGGATGGAGCTAGAGGAAAAAATAAGGTGGAAAGAAAAGAGGGGGTTGAGAGAAATAAAAGGGGGGTTGAGATAAATAAAAGGGGGGGTTGAGAGAAATAAAAGAGGGGGGTGAGAGAAATAAAAGGGGGGGTTAAGAGAAATAAAAGGGGGGGTAAAGAGAAATAAAAGGGGGGGTTAAGAGAAATAAAAGGGGGGTTAAGAGAAATAAAAGGGGGGGTTAAGAGAAATAAAAGGGGGGTTAAGAGAAATAAAAGGGGGGTTAAGAGAAATAAAAGGGGGGTGAGAAATAAAGGGGGGTTGAGAGAAATAAAGGGGGGTTGAGAGAAATAAAGGCAGGGTTGAGAGAAATAAAGGCAGGGTTGAGAGAAATAAAGGGGGGAATTGAGAGAAATAAAGGGGGAGGGGGAATTGAGAGAAATAAAGGGGGAGGGGGAATTGAGAGAAATAAAGGGGGAGGGGGAATTGAGAGAAATAAAGGGGGAGGGGGGATTGAGAGAAATAAAGGATGGGGGGATTGAGAGGAAATAAAGGATGGGGGGATTGAGGGGAAATAAAAGGAGGGGGATTGAGAGAAATAAAGGGGGGGATTGAGAGAAATAAATGGGGGATTGAGAGAAATAAATGGGGGATTGAGAGAAATAAAGGGGGGGGGGATTGAGAGAAATAAAGGGGGGGGGGATTGAGAGAAATAAAAGAGGGGGAGATGTGATGGGGGCGGGGCGGGTGAGATGATGGGGGTGTGAAGATGATAGAGCTGGGACGGATGATATGGTGGGGGGGGGGCGTGGGCGAGATGACGGGAGGGGGATGGGGCGTGGGCGAGATGACGGGAGGGGGATGGGGCGTGGGCGAGATGACGGGAGGGGGATGGGGCGTGGGCGAGATGACGGGAGGGGGATGGGGCGTGGGCGAGATGACGGGAGGGGGATGGGGCGTGGGCGAGATGACGGGAGGGGGATGGGGCGTGGGCGAGATGACGGGAGGGGGATGGGGCGTAGGCGAGATGACGGGAGGGGGATGGGGCGTGGGCGAGATGACGGGAGGGGGGGGTCATGGGCGAGATGACGGGAGGGGGGGGGGGGGGTCGTGGGCGAGATGACGGGAGGGGGGGGGGGTCGTGGGCGAGATGACGGGAGGGGGGGGGGGTCGTGGGCGAGATGACGGGAGGGGGGGGGGGTCGTGGGCGAGATGACGGGAGGGGGGGGGGTCGTGGGCGAGATGACGGGAGGGGGGGGGGTCGTGGGCGAGATGACGGGAGGGGGGGGGGGGTCGTGGGCGAGATGACGGGAGGGGGGGGGGGTCGTGGGCGAGATGACGGGAGGGGGGGGGGTCGTGGGCGAGATGACGGGAGGGGGGGGGGGTCGTGGGCGAGATGACGGGAGGGGGGGGGGTCGTGGGCGAGATGACGGGAGGGGGGGGGGGTCGTGGGCGAGATGACGGGAGGGGGGGGGGTCGTGGGCGAGATGACGGGAGGGGGGGGGGGTCGTGGGCGAGATGACGGGAGGGGGGGGGGTCGTGGGCGAGATGACGGGAGGGGGGGGGGTCGTGGGCGAGATGACGGGAGGGGGGGGGGGTCGTGGGCGAGATGACGGGAGGGGGGGGGGTCGTGGGCGAGATGACGGGAGGGGGGGGGGTCGTGGGCGAGATGACGGGAGGGGGGGGGTCGTGGGCGAGATGACGGGAGGGGGGGGGGGTCGTGGGCGAGATGACGGGAGGGGGGGGTCGTGGGCGAGATGACGGGAGGGGGGGGGGGTCGTGGGCGAGATGACGGGAGGGGGGGGGGGGTCGTGGGCGAGATGACGGGAGGGGGGGGGGGTCGTGGGCGAGATGACGGGAGGGGGGGTCGTGGGCGAGATGACGGGAGGGGGGGGGGGTCGTGGGCGAGATGACGGGAGGGGGGGGTCGTGGGCGAGATGACGGGAGGGGGGGGGTCGTGGGCGAGATGACGGGAGGGGGGGGGGTCGTGGGCGAGATGACGGGAGGGGGGGGGTCGTGGGCGAGATGACGGGAGGGGGGGGTCGTGGGCGAGATGACGGGAGGGGGGGGGGGTCGTGGGCGAGATGACGGGAGGGGGGGGGGTCGTGGGCGAGATGACGGGAGGGGGGTCGTGGGCGAGATGACGGGAGGGGGGTCGTGGGCGAGATGACGGGAGGGGGGTCGTGGGCGAGATGACGGGAGGGGGGGGGGTCGTGGGCGAGATGACGGGAGGGGGGGGGGGGGGTCGTGGGCGAGATGACGGGAGGGGGGGGGTCGTGGGCGAGATGACGGGAGGGGGGGGGTCGTGGGCGAGATGACGGGAGGGGGGGGGGGTCGTGGGCGAGATGACGGGAGGGGGGGGGTCGTGGGCGAGATGACGGGAGGGGGGGTCGTGGGCGAGATGACGGGAGGGGGGTCGTGGGCGAGATGACGGGAGGGGGGTCGTGGGCGAGATGACGGGAGGGGGGTCGTGGGCGAGATGACGGGAGGGGGGTCGTGGGCGAGATGACGGGAGGGGGGGCGTGGGCGAGATGACGGGAGGGGGGGGCGTGGGCGAGATGACGGGAGGGGGGGGCGTGGGCGAGATGACGGGAGGGGGGGGCGTGGGCGAGATGACGGGAGGGGGGGGCGTGGGCGAGATGACGGGAGGGGGGGCGTGGGCGAGATGACGGGAGGGGGGGCGTGGGCGAGATGACGGGAGGGGGGGCGTGGGCGAGATGACGGGAGGGGGGGCGTGGGCGAGATGACGGGAGGGGGGGCGTGGGCGAGATGACGGGAGGGGGGCGTGGGCGAGATGACGGGAGGGGGGCGTGGGCGAGATGACGGGAGGGGGGCGTGGGCGAGATGACGGGAGGGGGGCGTGGGCGAGATGACGGGAGGAGGGGGGCGTGGGCGAGATGACGAGAGGGGGGCGTGGGCGAGATGACGGGAGGGGGGCGTGGGCGAGATGACGGGAGGGGGGGCGTGGGCGAGATGACGGGAGGGGGGCATGAGCGAGATGACGGGAGGGGATGCGTGGGCGAGATGACGGGAGGAGGGGGGGAGAGATGACGGGAGGAGGGGCATGAGCGAGATGACGGGAGGGGATGCGTGGGCGAGATGACGGGAGGAGGGGGGGAGAGATGACGGGAGGAGGGGCGTGGGCGAGATGACGGGAGGGAGGGGGGCGTAGGCGAGATGACGGAAGGGAGGGGGGGCGTGGGCGAGATGACGGGAGGGGGGGCGTGGGCGAGATGACGGGAGGGGGGGGCGTGGGCGAGATGACGGGAGGGGAGGGGAGGCGTGGGCGAGATGACGGGAGGGGGGCGTAGGCGAGATGACGGGAAGGGGGACGTGGGCGAGATGACGGGAAGGGGGGCGTGGGCGAGATGACGGGAAGGGGGGCGTGGGCGAGATGACGGGAGGAGGCGTAAGCGAGATGACGGGAGGAGGCGTGGGCGAGATGACGGGAGGGGGGGCGTAGGCGAGATGACGGAAGGGAGGGGGGCATGGGCGAGATGACGGGAGGGAGGGGGGCGTGAGCGAGATGACGGGAGGGAGGGGGGCGTAAGCGAGATAACGGAAGGGGAGGGGGGCGTGGGCGAGATGACGGAAGGGAGGGGGGCGTGGGTGAGATAACGGGAGGGGGGCGTGGGTGAGATGATGGGAGGGGGGGCGTGGGTGAGATGATGGGAGGGGGGCCGTGGGCGAGATGACGGGAGGGGGGCGTGGGCGAGATGACGGGAGGGGGGGCGTGGGCGAGATGACGGGAGGGGAAGCGTGGGCGAGATGACGGGAGGGGAAGCGTGGGCGAGATGACGGGAGGGGAAGCGTGGGCGAGATGACGGGAGGGTAAGCGTGGGCGAGATGACGGGAGGGGGGGCGTGGGCGAGATGACGGGAGGGGGGGGCGTGGGCGAGATGACGGGAGGGGGGCGTGGGCGAGATGTCGGGAAGGGGGCGTGGGCGAGATGACGGGAAGGGGGCGTGGGCGAGATGACGGGAGGGGGGCGTGGGCGAGATGACGGGAGGGGGGCGTGGGCGAGATGACGGGAGGGGGGCGTGGGCGAGATGACGGGAGGGGGGGCGTGGGCGAGATGACGGGAGAGGGGGCGTGGACGAGATGACGGGAGGGGGGCATGAGCGAGATGACGGGAGGGGATGCGTGGGCGAGATGACGGGAGGGGATGAGGGGGCGAGATGACGGGAGGAGGGGGGGAGAGATGACGGGAGGAGGGGCGTGGGCGAGATGACGGGAGGGAGGGGGCGTAGGCGAGATGACGGAAGGGGGGGCGTGGGCGAGATGACGGAAGGGGGGGCGTGGGCGAGATGACGGAAGGGGGGGCGTGGGCGAGATGACGGGAGGGGGGGAGGGGGGAGGGGGCGAGATGACGGGAGGGAGGGGGCGTAGGCGAGATGACGGGAGGGAGGGGGGCGTGGGCGAGATGACGGGAGGGAGGGGGGCGTGGGCGAGATGACGGGAGGGAGGAGGGCGTAGGCGAGATGACGGGAGGGAGGGGGGCGTGGGCGAGATGACGGGAGGGAGGGGGCGTGGGCGAGATGACGGAAGGGAGAGGCGTGGGTGAGATGACGGGAGGGAGGGGCGTGGGCGAGATGACGGGAGGGGGGGGCGTGGGCGAGATTACGGGAGGGGGGCGTGGGCGAGATGACGGGAGGGGGGCGTGGGCGAGATGACGGGAGGGGATGCGTGGGCGAGATGACGGGAGGGGATGCGTGGGAGAGATGACGGGAGGGGATGCGTGGGCGAGATGACGGGAGGGGATGCGTGGGAGAGATGACGGGAGGGGATGCGTGGGCGAGATGACGGGAGGGGATGCGTGGGCGAGATGACGGGAGGGGATGCGTGGGCGAGATGACGGGAGGGGATGCGTGGGCGAGATGACGGGAGGGGATGCGTGGGCGAGATGACGGGAGGGGGGGGCGTGGGCGAGATGACGGGAGGGGATGCGTGGGCGAGATGACGGGAGGGGGGGCGTGGGCGAGATGACGGGAGGGGGGCGTGGGCGAGATGACGGGAGGGGGGCGTGGGCGAGATGACGGGAGGGGGGCGTGGGCGAGATGACGGGAGGGGGGGCGTGGGCGAGATGACGGGAGGGGATGCGTGGGCGAGATGACGGGAGGGGATGCGTGGGCGAGATGACGGGAGGGAGGGCGAGATGACGGGAGGGAGGGCGAGATGACGGGAGGGAGGGCGAGATGACGGCAGGGGGGGCGAGATGACGGGAGGGGGGGCGAGATGACGGGAGGGGGGGGCGAGATATAGGGAGGGGGGGCGAGATGACGGGAGGGGGGGCGAGATAAAGGGAGGGGGGCGAGATGACGAGGGGGGCAAGGGAGATGAGGAGGGGGCAAGGGAGATGAGGAGGGGGGTTCGAGATGATGAGGGGGCGGTGGGGCGAGCGAGATGACGAGGGGGCGGTGGGGCGGGCGAAATGATGAGGGGGGCGAGATGATGAGGGGGTGGGGAGGGCGAGATGATGAGGGGGCGGGATAATGGGAGGCGAGATGAGGGAGGGGGCAGAGGTAAGATCAGGTAGGGAGGGGGGGGCAAAGGTAAGTTCAGGTAGGGGGTGCAAAGGTAAGATCAGGTAGGGGGGGGTGAGGTAAGATCAGGTAGGGGGGGAGGAAGAGGAAAGATCAGGTAGGGGGGGAGGCAGAGGTAAGATCAGGTAGGGGGGGAGGCAGAGGTAAGATCAGGTAGGGGGGGAGGCAGAGGTAAGATCAGGTAGGGGGGGGGCAGAGGTAAGATCAGGTAGGGGGGAGGCGGAGGCAGAGGCATGATCAGGTAGTGGGGGAAGAGGTAAGATCAGGCAGGGGGGAGGCAGAGGTAAGATCAGGTAGGGGGGGAGGCAGAGGTAAGATCAGGTAGGGGGGGGCAGAGGTAAGATCAGGTAGGGGGGGGGGGCAGAGGTAAGATCAGGTAGGGGGGAGGCAGAGGTAAGATCAGGTAGGGGGGGGCAGAGGTAAGATCAGGTAGGGGGGCAGAGGTAAGATCAGGTAGGGGGGGAGGCAGAGGTAAGATCAGGTAGGGGGGAGGCAGAGGTAAGATCAGGTAGGGGGGGAGGCAGAGGTAAGATCAGGTAGGGTGGGAGGCAGAGGTAAGATCAGGTAGGGGGGGAGGCAGAGGTAAGATCAGGTAGGGGGGGAGGCAGAGGTAAGATCAGGTAGGGTGGGAGGCAGAGGTAAGATCAGGTAGGGTGGGAGGCAGAGGTAAGATCAGGTAGGGGGGGAGGCAGAGGTAAGATCAGGTAGGGGGGAGGCAGAGGTAAGATCAGGTAGGGTGGGAGGCAGAGGTAAGATCAGGTAGGGGGGGGGGGGGCAGAGGTAAGATCAGGTAGGGGGAGGCGGAGGTAAGATCAGGTAGGGGGGAGGCGGAGGCAGAGGCATGATCAGGTAGTGGGGGAAGAGGTAAGATCAGGCAGGGGGGAGGCAGAGGTAAGATCAGGTAGGGTGGAGGCAGAGGTAAGATCAGGTAGGGGGGGGCAGAGGTAAGATCAGGTAGGGGGGGGCAGAGGTAAGATCAGGTAGGGGGGAGGCAGAGGCATGATCAGGTAGTGGGGGAAGAGGTAAGATCAGGCAGGGGGGAGGCAGAGGTAAGATCAGGTAGGGGGAGGCAGAGGTAAGATCAGGTAGGGTGGGAGGCAGAGGTAAGATCAGGTAGGGGGGGAGGCAGAGGTAAGATCAGGTAGGGGGGGAGGCAGAGGTAAGATCAGGTAGGGTGGGAGGCAGAGGTAAGATCAGGTAGGGGGGGGCAGAGGTAAGATCAGGTAGGGGAGAGGCGGAGGTAAGATCAGGTAGGGGGGAGGCGGAGGCAGAGGCATGATCAGGTAGTGGGGGAAGAGGTAAGATCAGGCAGGGGGGAGGCAGAGGTAAGATCAGGTAGGGGGGGAGGCAGAGGTAAGATCAGGTAGGGGGGGGGCAGAGGTAAGATCAGGTAGGGGGGGGCAGAGGTAAGATCAGGTAGGGGGGGGCAGAGGTAAGATCAGGTAGGGGGGGGGGCAGAGGTAAGATCAGGTAGGGGGGGCGTCAGTGAATACTCACGTGGAGTCTTTGGTGATAAATCGGCCGCGGGGCGTCAGGAACATGAGGTGCTGCTCACTCGGGTCCAACAGCTCCAGGTAGAAGCCCCCCTGCGGACAACGAAAGAGGGAGGACGAGTTTAGTGGGGATGGGGGGTCATTCTTGACCACGATTGAATTAAGGATCCCCCTCCTTCCCAACTTACGGGCTACCCCATTGGGCAAAAGCACCACAGGGTGCAGATGCATGCACCATCTCGCCCAGAGCTAGTTTGGTCCCATTCTCCCCCCCCCCCCTCTCACCGATTCGCACTGTACGATTCCCATCTCAGTTGGGACATATGCAAAGGACCCTTCCTCCTACCACCAGCCTCTCAAGATGGTACCCTTTTATTGAACTTCATGACTGCCAAAGTGGGCGCAGTTTTTGATCCCTTCCTAAAGGAGGGAAGTGGAGGGGGAGAGGAGGGGAGGGGGAGAGGAGGCGAGGGGAGGGGGAGAGGAGGCGAGGGGAGGGGAGAGGAGGCGAGGGGAGAGGGGAGGAGGCGAGGGGAGGGGGAGAGGAGGCGAGGGGAGGGGGAGAGGAGGGGAGGGGAGGGGAGAGAAGGGGAGGGGAGGGGAGAGAAGGGTAGAGGAGTGGAGGGGGAGAGGAGGGAAGGGGAGGGGGGAGAGGGAAGGGGAGGGTATTCACGAAATCTCAACTCCACCGCAGCCTGCCTTTACACACACTCGATAACACCCGCCCCTTCTTCATTATCCCCTTCCCAAGTGTGGGTCCCGAATCTTTTATGGATGCTATGGGGCCACCTGAGATTCTTTGTTTGGGGGGGGAGTAGGGGAGCAATTACGGCTCCCCCTACCCGAACGTCTCTAACTGTGTGGTGTCGTCTGTTCACTCCCTTCCACCTGACTAGGCGCCCCACGTCAACCGCCGTCACTATCTGTGTGTAGGGCGGCGACGTGGCTGGGCGAGGGGAAGGACCGTTCTTGTTGAAGGAAAGGGAACCGGAAACCCGTCGGTCCTTACTGTGGAATCTCGTAATCGCGCCCTAGGTAAGACCATACTGCAGGTGGCATCTAGAGGATTACCTGTAGGAGGGTCTGCGGCTATAGCTTCACTTTTTACAGATCTCTTGTTCAAAGCTGTCTGGCGGATAGGAAGATCCCGCTGCTTTTAGCTTTAAATTTTATTTACAAGTTGACGGTCGCCTCACGTAGTTAGTCCCCGCTCAGCCAGGCACAGATCCAGCGAGGGGGGCTAGGGGGTTGAAGCCCTCACCAAAATTGCAGACCCGTTTATGTCTATATCTCTTTTTGGTAAATATGTAGATTATCGGCCCGGCCGATAGGACGTACTATTTCGTCCGTGTTACAAAATGTTTCACGTTTTTTTAGTACATTTAAGTTGTACTGCTCGTGTGGGGGGAAACACAATATGGGACCACACTACGATGATCCTGAGTTTCATTAAATTGGGAGGGGGGTCTGGGGGGCACAGACCCCCCAGTATATAATCTTAATTGTTTATAGAATAATGTTCTGACGTTGACAGAGGTGAATGCTTTAACTACATCATGTCAGCGCCTTTAATCGTTTTGCGAATTATAACCGGGGTTGACGTCAGAAATGCTTGATTTAAATTTTTATTTTGTTTTTCACTTAATAGCTTTTTATTATCCTCATTTAGTCATTTTTATTTGTCAATATATTTTTTCCCATTTTACTATTTTTATTACCTTTTTTTATACATTTCAATCTAATTAGCTGGATCATTTAAGGGAACTACTCTTTTTTTTAGCCGTTTGCGTATCATAGAGATGTTTATTACGTAGTTTCAAAATGGAATCTGTTTGCGAAGTTTGTCCGTCGTCTATTTACGAATTATTAACTAGTTTCTGATAAAGAAAAATTGGTAACCTTTTTGGACGTTCATAATTTAGTTAAAATTAAAAGCGATTGCGAGATTTGTGGCCGTGCATTAGATGTGGTAAATATGTAGATTAGTGACTCGAACGACGGGACGTAGTATTTTCGTCCGTAGTTCAATCCCTAAATACGGAAGAAAAAACGAACAGTTCGATGCCTATCTTGCAAGCGCTTCCCGTTGACCAAAACGGGAATTAAAGAAAGATTCGACGCTTTCCTCATCGCTATTTCTGAAGTGTATCCCCTGGAATAATGTAAGTAAACAGCGTTTTTAGTTCTTTAGTTTTATATAACAAAGATGGCGTCAGCTATATTTCGAATAGGACTCAAACGCGAGAAGAAAATAGGCTTTCCTCATTTCGCTATTTCAGAAGTATACCCACTGCAATAAAGTAAGTAAACAGCGTTTTTCGTTTGGTTATTTTCGGGCATTTTTGTTAAAAAAAATGGCCTAAGTAAACAGCGTTTTCCATTTTTTTACTTTCGGGCATTTTTTTTATAACAAAAATGGCGCCAGCTATAATTCGAAAAGGACTCAAACGCGCATGAATATTCAGACACGGGTGAACGATATTTGCACAAAATATTTTTTTCGCCCGGGCCGCTAATCTACATATTTACCGTATTTATATGATACACGTCTAAAATACAGATAAATTCCTAATTTCTAATATCTGGACAAAAATTTTGGATCCGATAGAGTTAGTGCTCGCTCCTTTATGAGAGGCTGTTATTGATTATCAATGTTGTGTAAGATAGCCATTATTAATAATCAATGCCCTTTTCTCAGATTACTCAGTAGAAAATCGGGTTATCACCCCCCCCCCCCCCCACACACACACACACACACACATTTTTATCCTGGATCTGCCTCCATCTTTCCAACCGTCATCACCGAGTGTCCGCTTCTACCATCCCGCTATTGATACTTTCCACTAAATCCCTAATACCACTCAACCAACTACAGTCCTTCGCATTTCAATTTCCAACCACAGTTCTAGAACTTAAAGCCTCGGCCACTAATACCCTTCAAATCCAAAACAAGTTCTACTTCGTTGGAGGCGATCATACTTATCTATCCTCGTTTATCCAAAGTCATTAAACCCCCGCCCCCGCTGTCTCCCACCCCACCCATCCTCGGGTAGACTCAGCCTCTAAGCCGATCACTTCGAATGCCCGAGTCCCCGAACCAAAAAATGAATCATCATTTCCTCAAGGATAAGACACGGTTTAACGGCCTTGACGTATAACGAGTTTAAGTTCTTCCATGGCAACACCAGCCAATGTTGACAAACCTCGACATTTTATTTTCATAAACAATGGAAAAGGTTACTAGGGCCTACCAAGTTCCTCCAATGTCCTATCCCTTACCGATACAACTCTTTCATCCCAAGATATATAGGCTTTTGTCACGCAGAAAATTGTTAGCCTAAGGCCCTAGATGGACGGAGATCCGGATCTTCCCATCCGTTGAAAAAGTCGGGGGAATAATTAAGGTTTTTAGAAGACAAATAGCAATTTTACAGATTAAAGACCCCACAGTATTGTGGAAAAAAATACTTTCCATCCGCATTGTCTATTGCCATTTATTCGAAGCATATAAGTAATATTTTTTTCAGTTATAAACGAGTCATCGGAACAAGGTAAAGAAAGACGCGCTATTTTCGAATCACAACCGTCATAAAGATCTTCACTAGAATAAACTTTTGGGGCTCCTTTTCGGCTATTATCGAGAAGTATTTTAAAAACCAAAATACCACTCGGGAATCATTTGCGTTTGGAAACTTTGGTGCGTGGTTTTGTTTGATTACTCGCGTAATTTAAGAATTATACAACATGGCCACACGGAACGATTATTAATGTGAATTGTTGTGAGTAGGTGTGTGTAGGGAGACAAAAGGATGTGTGGGGAGATAATGAAAATAGAGAAGTGGTGAAGAGAAGGTAGTGTGGGAGATTTGCAAAGGGATGCAAGAGCCTGGTGATCGGGCCTATCGTTTTCAATATTTTCTTTGTCGTGTTTCCTTTGTTTTCGTTAGTTTTTATTATTATATTCTTGGGTATGGTATGTGCATTTGCTGTTGTTATAGTAAACAAGTTTAACTTTTGTGCTTAGTTTGTTGTTTTTTTTACTTTGTAGTGAGTGTATTTTGTGTCCTTTGTTTCTTCTTTTTTGAAGTCTTGTTCGGTATAGTTGAGTCTTCATCTGTGAATTTGTTGTCAATGCTCTTGTTTGTTTCGATTTTTCAGGTTTATCGTTCTCTTGATCGGTCTCTGTCATTGTGTTTGGTAAAGTACAATAATCTGGCGGAGCTCTGAAATCTAGCGCGACTTATTATAGCTCTTCTCTTCTGGTTAATCATTTGGACGATTTCATCGTTCAATTCTCGATTAATCAGCTCTTGCATATTATTTGTCCGTTCTTCGATGACGACATTAATGGAACTTAATCCCGCCTCCCGGTGCAGTTCTTCCTGGCTTCTAGGCCTGCGTGTACCTGTTCTGCACCACTTGTAGTTTCCTATTTTGCGTCTTCGAGACACAAGAGAGCGGAAGCTGGGTAAAGCAACGTAGACCTTACAAGTGCATTGTTTGTTGAGTATCTTCAAAAAGAGCTTCCCGACAAATTCCGGGATTGAAATTGGCCGGTAGCGCTCTCTCTCTCTCTCTCTCTCAACCTCGGGTGCGTACCGTACTTAGGCAAGAAAAGCATTTTTGCCGTTTTGCAAGCATCTGGGAAGTATCCCGTGTTCCGACAGGCGTTAAAAATCCTTATCAATCCTTCGATGACGTTGGCTGGTGCCTTTTCAAACTTTAACTTTGTAAGCCCAGATTGTCCTGAATGAGCGGAGCGCACCGAGTAGTTACTCTTCGGTAATCTCTGCGTCTCCGTCGCGCTGTCTATCCACCTGGTGGTGAGGGTGCGTCCTATGTATTTCATCGTTTAGCTCGACTATAATATTGCTTTCGAACTATCATAATCTTCGTTTTCCTCTTCTTTTATACTGAAGATTCTTTCCCAGTAACTTCGGAATATTCCTTCAAGTTTTCCTTCTGTTTCTATTGTTACATCTTCTTTAAGTATTTCTATCTTATTCTTCTTCCCAGTCGATCATTTGAGATGTGACTTCATTCCAAAAGTCCTTGTGAGATGCCTCGTGATCGAGACTATCGATCGCATCATCCCATTATTTCCATCGTGGTTCGAGGATCAACTGGTTGAGCTCTTCTTTAATCCCTTTACTTCGGTGTAGTGAGTCAAATGATGCATTCCTGATGTTAATTTCATATATTAACTTCAGTTCACGATATAAATCCTTCATATACTCCGTCCATCTATATGTTGAGATGGTCTTGTACTCGGATTTGGGATACAAACTCTATCTGTGTTGATGAGATGGTTATTAAGGTCGTCGAGTGCCTCGTCGATCTTCTCGAGAATTGCCTCATCCAAGTTTGGGCGCATGGTAGGCCTCGAGAAGGCGCGGCGCGTAGCGTGCTCAGTCTGCAGTTCTTTCTGACTACAGCTGGGATTTGTTTAGGGTTCCTGTTGATAGTAAGTAGGCTCCCTATATGATCACAACATGGCACCTAAACTGGTATCGTGTAGTAATTAAATGGTAGCTGATGATTACCCAGACACATGTCTCTTTGTGGCACCCCTTCCTCTGACAAAGGTGGGAAAGTAGGGGTCTATTCGTTAGACAATGGACAATATTTCTGTATAGCAAAATGTCCAGGCTTCTTCCGATTCCGTTGAAGGTCCTGTAGCCGGATTCTCGGCATCTCGCGTTCAGATCCTCCATTAATATAGTGGGGGTTCTTCCAAATAGGCCAGTGAGAGAGAGTATCGGTAAAACATCTCTCCTTGGCGATTGATATCCGGCAGCAATGACCAGTTTTCCTATGTCGAGTTCGACCTCAATCGCGAAATAGGATTCTTCCAGATTTCTTATTTGCTTGTATTTTATCCCCCTTTTTTATTGCAATAGCGGCTCCGTCGAACCGCTCCTGCGAATAATTTGTGATCAACACATCGTAGTTCCAGATCCTTATTTCCGAATTACGTGTGTCGATCCCGTGTTCTGAAATAAAGATGATATTTGCTTTAATTTCTCTGAATACATTTCCGTAGAGAGTTCTTTTTGTCGTCCAACCGTTGGTATTAATTTCCAGACTATTTATCGCGTTCTTTAGCAAAATGAATTATGTTTACCGATGTTTCTTCTTATTTTTCTTCTTTTTGGCCTGTGTGGTGGCTTTACTGTGCCCAAGCTTTTCACTCTTCGGTGGAGGCCTTAGACTTGGATTTGCTCTTCGTCGCTCGTGTACGAGTGCATGGGCCCTCGTCACTGTCCGAAGAGGTGGATCCTTCCTAATTTTATTGTTCCTTTTCATCCTCTTGTTCTTTTTCGTCTTCTTCTCCCTCTGATTCCTCTGATGAGGGAGCTTCGACCATAGCTTCTAGCCCAGATCTCACCTTGGTGTTGCTCCTTATAACGGACTCTTTGAATCCTTTGGAGCATTCTGGGTCCGCGGGCAGGATGATCGAAGGCGGGTTGTTTGCCTTTAGCGGAACATTAAGAACCTGGTTGTAAAAAGTCATGCTTCATGCGTTAACCACATTTGCGTGGGTGATGCAGATCAAGATCTTTGCACTCAGGTCTCCCTGAGTGTTAAATTGTGAGGGTGATTCTCTCGGTACTTAATTTCTCTTGGGTGCGTTCGCGTATGTCGTTTTTTTTGTTTTCTTTTCTTCTTCCTTTCTTTCTTTTAATGATTTCGCATCGTTTTGGGCTGTTCAGGGCCATGGTCCTGTGTTCCCCCTTACAGTTAAGGCAATTTTTCTTCGTGTCCCTATGTCCCTCTGCGGCGCATTCACTGCACCACAGCTCTTCTTTTTCTGGGTAGGTTGTCGTCGTTGTGATTTCCCAGCAAGTAGCATACAAAGCATATTTGTATGCTACTAAATTTTTCCTGTTGGACGTTCTCGCCTGGTATCCTCATATTGAATACCAGGAGCCCATCCGTCGTCGCTTTTCTGGCCATGTCGGTGGTGGAAAAGGTTAAACACGCGAGTTGTGTTCGCGGAATTTGATTACTTTGCGAACCTTGCCCACCCACGGGTTGCTCCTCGTGACCTCCTCTTTTAAATCTTCGGGCGAGTTTTCACCGACCCAACTGTTCGCTTTGCGACAGATCACACTTCGGTTCGCTGCCCCATATATGTGTGTGTAGGGGGGGGGGTCTTAGCTGCTAGTCCATTGTCTTTAGTGTGTTAGCTCCTTCTTCAGATAGGAGCCTGTCCACATCCTTAGTCTCGGCGCAGATGGCGATAAAACTTAAGGAAACCTCGATCAGTTTTACCAAGCAACCTTCAGTTCGAGGAAGAGGGTCTCGCAATGGCTTTCTTTCCTCGGGGGCATTTTTTCCTTGAATGGTCCTCAGGGAGACCCTCTTAGTAAGGGTCTCCATGGTCTTCCTTGTCATTTTTATTATGTCCTCTTGTAATTATTTTGTATTTTAGGATGTATGGATGTGGAAAAGTGGTAAAGGTGGTAGAGGTTTAGTCAGGTGAGTTCCGACAAATGATGCGAACGCTCCCATCCATTTTCAAGTTGCTCCCCCGCTCAGATGCTGCCAGAATGATGCGTCGTGATGGATGGATTTCTAGTGGGAACCTCAAGAGGGATGACTTAAGGTAGACTTTATGGCAGTAGCGATTGAATCAACGACCGCTAAAGTTTTGCCACCCCCTCTCGGGTACTTACGCCAAAACTGCTTCCTACTACATAGAGACGGGTGTTCTTCCCTCATTGTTGCTGGCCGGAGCCCCCGGGCGATGAGGATCTCTCCTCCGTCCGTGACATGCCGTTAAGCCCCAATTTCGAGAAAATTTCTGACTTATGCCTCCACTGTGAGCTAGTCCTCGAACAAATTTTCACATAAGCCCTTAATTATGTCAGTCCAAGTGGCCAACATAGTTAAGACGAAAATAATGAATGGCAGACATTTGAGGCAGGTTCACACGCAGAACGATGGACGGGAGCAGTGAGGTGCTTAAGCCCTCATTTAGTTAACTTCTCCGATGACAAAAAAGGTATTAATCTCTTATTAGAAAGGTGAACTAAAATTCATCTAAGACTTTCGAATCGGCTGTATTCTGTCAGCGGTGCTCACAGTCCTTTACTAAGTAAAATGAAATTCTGGTGAATTTCCGATGAAATGTGCTCAGCTAGGCCGTCCCCATTTATAACAAAATATCTAAATAATTCATTTAAATAACTTATCCCTGACCTAGTTCGTAATTAAATTGGAGTCTTTACCTCAATGCTAATCATAATGGTGAGGGGTGGGTATATATATCTTTAATCAGCGCCATCAATCGATTTTTCCTGAGTTATGATGTGACAGGTACGAGGGGCTGTTGTCTGGCTGTGCAAGCGATGCACTGTGATTACACATTTACGAGTGAATGATGTTATGAAAGTAGTTGCGTGTGAAGTACAAGAGGTTGATTGAAAAGGTGAAAGTCGAATGAAAGGTTTGACAGATGGGCTTCCGAGAATGGATGTTAGGTTGAAATGAATGTCTCGTTCAATTGGGCTGAATGAATATGTAAGGAGTATGTGCAAGATCCAAGGCGTGATATTTGTGGGATAGGTTTTATGGAAAGAAAGAAATGTATACGATGAATGGACTGCATTTGAGTAGGGATAGGGTAGATGTGTTGTGGAAGGAGTATGATCGTGTTATTAGGTCTTTACGGGCGGGCCAGTAGCAATTGTTAGTAGTGGTAACAGAATCATGGGTTAGCGAAATTAGATTCAATGAGAATGTGGAGGAATTTTTTTTACAGGGTTATGATATGTGCATTAGTCAAAGGAGAGGTAGGACTGGTGTTTCACATATAAATAATTCAATAAAGCAGGAAGAAATTAAGTTACTGTGGATAGATATTAGGGTCATTAAAAATAGCATACTACACTTGGCAGCCTTTTACAGACCACCGGGACAGACTGATCATATAAATGAGCTAATGATAGGGAAAGAGGCAGAAGATGTGAAGCAGATGCAGTTATTATTGGCGACTTGAATTTACGTTCTGTGGACTGGGAAAATATGATTGGAGGGAGAAAGCAAGTTGTAAGTTTATAGAATGTTTTGAGGATAATCTTTTGTTAATTTGTTAATATACCGAAAAGGGGTACCAATATTAGATCAAGTACTTTCAAATAATGATAATTTAGTTCAGGAATTTACTGTCGCGGAAGCATTGGCAAATAGTGATCATCAGATAATTCTTTTTAACTTGGGAACATCAACAAACACTAAAACTTCATTTTTTTAAATTTATGAATTATGTAACTAAGCAATTAGATAAGGGAGAAAGTGTTGATGTAATTTACTTAGATTTTGGCAAAGCTTTTGATAAGGTTCCACATAAGAGTAGTTTACAAATTAAAAATGCATGGGATATGTGGAAAGTTTTGAATTAGATAGGTGAATGGCTGAAAGACAGGAAACAGAGTGGTACTGAATAGGTTGAGGTCACAGTGGAGGGACGTTATCAGCGGTGTACCTCAGGGATCAGTTCTAGGCCCTTTATTATTCCTAGTTTATATAAATGATCTTGGGGAGGGTATAAATAGTAGTGTCAATTTTCATTGATGACACAAAATTGACAACTGTAGTAAATGAGGTTGAAGATAACTTTAAAGTGCAGATAGACTTAAATAAGTTATTAGGTTGGGTACAAAAGTGGCAGATAAATTTAGCCATAAAATGGATGGACATTGGCTGAATTGTGTAGAGTAAAAGAAGAACTTAGGGATAGTAGTAGAGAGGTCGCCAAAGTTTTCTAAGCAGTGTATTGAGGCAAAAATAGAGCAAATAGTGTTGGGCCTTATTAAGAAGAATGTTAGTTATAAAAATAAAAGGGTTATCCTTAAACAATATAACCCATAGGTAAGGTCACATTTAGATTACTGCATACAAGCATGGTCCCCACATTTTAGACAACAAGACAACAATAAAAAGGGAAGATAACGATTAGGAAGCAAGCTCCTGTGTCGGGGGGAGGTCCCCACGGCGCAGGAACGTGCGACCTATAAGAGGAAAAAAAAATGGTCAGTGCAAAGGAGGGTAACAAAGAGATACATTTCCTGAAGCACGATGAATATGTAGATGGGTCGAGGGTGCTAAATATGTTCTCATTTCAAAGGTGTATGAGGGGGTATATGATTGAGCTTTAGAAAATTTGTTGTGGGTATATAAGTTGAATTTTAGCAAGTTCTTTGAATTGTAAGGTAGTCACCAATTGAAAATGAAAAAAAAAACAAAGGTGTAGGCTGGTTTTTAAGTTGTATATTGTAATGTCAAAATGTGCATATACTCGTATTATTTATGTGTGTATTGCATGATTTAGCTTTTTTGACAAGTCATGATGGTGATGGGTTTTAAGCAGTATCTGCATGAATTAGTTTTCAACAAGCCATGGTGGTGATGCCCTTTTGAGCAGTTCAGACACAATCTTGTGTCTGTATCTCTGATAGGCCCTTGTGGCTTTTGTCATTCGTTGAATTATTATGTTGACTAACAGGAGCTAGGAGCGCCAAAGAATAATGGCTATAAATAACAATACAAATATTTACAACAAAATGCCTTCGAATGCGATGGCGTCAATCTGTAGAATTGCCAACATGACACCTAGAGTTGTTTACATTTTTTCCAAATTGGCTGACATCTGTTTAAAGACAATTAGTAAAATGACTAGGCAAATTTTATATTTATTATTTTTTTTTTAGAAGGCTGTCTGGCGACTGCCCACTTGGGCGTAAGTCGCCGCAATCACACAACCTAGCTCTAGGCTACTTTAAAATAAAAATATGAAAACAAGACAACAATAAAAAGGGAAGATAACGATTAGGAAGCAAGCTCCTGTGTCGGGGGGAGGTCCCCACGGCGCAGGAACGTGCGACCTATAAGAGGAAAAAAAAATGGTTAACTAAAAGGGAGAAGGCGGGCCTCCCACCAAAAGTCCACCAGTCAATGTGCACGCACTCGTCCTGACTACAAGGGACAGGCGATAGCGACCGCGCCCATCTCGGGACCGGGACAGGTAACGTGCGCCAAGATAACCCAGACTGGGACATTCGACAAGAATGTGCCGAACAGTCTGGAGGACGACGCAGTCGTCACAATAAAGCGCAGGCGAGCGCACCATCAAATGGCGATGCGTCACACGAGTGTGCCCAATTCGGAGACGACAGAAAGCGACCTGAAGCCGTCGCGGCATTGGGGGATAGGTCGCGGCGCAATGGCACGCAACTTTAAGTTCCCCTCGACCGTCTCCCATCTTCTTTGCCAAGCAGTCCAAAGAGCTGCCCGTATTCCTACGATGTAGTTGGTGTGAGGAAGAGCGAAACACTGGTCCGGTCTCCCGCACCTAGCGGACTCTTTGGTGCCGTCATCAGCGCGCTCATTCCCCGCAATTCCTACATGTCCAGGAACCCAGCAGAAGATAATCTCGACATCCGCCCGGCTCGCCAAAACCGTGGCGTCACGGATATCGCGAACCAGGAAATACGGAGATTCCAATGCCCCGAGAGCACTCGGGGCGCTTTGTGAGTCGATATAGGTCACAATCCGGTCTCCGAACCGGGTACATCGCGTAATCTCCCGTACCGAGTAGTGTATTGCCACCAGCTCGGACGTGTAGACAGACGCAGCGCCTGGCAGAGCCCCGTTGACTTCAAACCGAGGGGATATGGCGTAGAAGCCGACCCCCGCTTGGTACTTGGAGCCATCCGTATACACTGGCACGGTTCCAGCGTGACACGAGGTGTGCTCCAAAAAGGTCGAACGCAATACTCCCGGCGCTGTACAAGCTTTGGGAGCAGAGGCGTGGCGACAAATAGCCAAATGTGGTACCCTCCAGGGTGGCGTCCTGGGCAGAATCAGGGGCGCCACCGGCCCGAGAGCAATACCTAGATCTCGAAGGAGTTTCCTGGCTCTAAACCCAAAGGGCTTAGGGTATGACTCGCGGATGTAGTAAGAGCTGTTGGCGGCTGAGGGAGGCGCCGGGCTCGCGCGTACAGGCGAGTGATGCACTGTACGCGGCGTAGAGCGAGTGGCATCGCCTCAGCATCGACTAGTAGACTCTCAATGGGGGAAGTGCGGAAGGCACCGGTCGCCAGGCGAAGGCCGGTGGAGTGGATCGAGTCCACCTCCGCAATAAACGCTCGGCAGAATGCATAAAATTTGCATCCATAGTAGAGCTTCGAACGAACAAAAGATGGATAAAAAAGTAAGGCAGTAGCCCTATCAGCGCCCCAAGCGCTGAACGTCACGGAACGGAGAATGTCCATGGCGCGGGTACAAGAGACCCTAAGGCTGCGAATATGAGCCTCCCAGGTAAGGCGTCGGTCAAATACGAGACCAAGGAAAAGGTGCGATTCAACCACGTCCAGGCGTACCTCATTAAGAAACAAATCTGGGTCGGGTTGGAGCCGTGGATGGCGGCAGAAGTGCACCACCTTAGTTTTGACCAAAGAAAACCGAAACCTGTGCGCTTCGGCATAGCGAGAGACGCGGTTAAATGCCTGTCGGAGTCGACGCTCCAGAGTTGGCATCTGAGCCGCTCTAAAAGAGATTGAAAGGTCGTCCACATAGAGCGTAGCGAGAACATCTTCCGGCAGCACCGAGGTGATGCCGTTGATGTTCAGGGTAAAGAGTGTGACACTTAGAACACTTCCCTGCGGGACACAATCTTCCTGCTCCATTGGACCGGAGAGGGCTCCCCCCACCCGTACGCGGAATCGACGATCTCGCAAAAATTGAGATATGAACATTGGGAGGCGTCCCCTCGCCCCCATCGTGTGGAGAGTCTCCATGATACCGTATCGTCATGCGGTATCATAGGCCTTCTCCAGATCGAAAAACACCGTGGCGTAGTGCTGTCTACGCAGACGGCATTTTCCAGTCGGAGCAGAGCATCCGACGTGGAGTGGAACTTTCAGAAGCCGCACTGTGCAGAAGACTGATGGCCTCCGCTGTCCAGGGAAAAGGCTAATCTGACATTTATCAATTTCTCCATCAACTTACACACGCAAGAGGTTAGAGAGATTGGGCGGAAACCGGCCGGAGTAGAGTGATCACTCCCCGGTTTGCGAAAGGCGAGCACAGTAGCGATTCGCCAGGAATCTGGGAGAAGACCCTCCACCCAGATCCTGTTGAACAAATCCAAGAGAAAGGTCATGCCCGCTCACCCAGGTGTATAAGCATGTTGTACAGGACATCGTCCGGACCATGGGTGGTGTCCGCGCATGAAGCAAGAGCGGAACGCAACTCACTCACATTAAACCTGTCGTTGAATGGTTCTCCGCCTCTGGAGGTAAAGTCCAGTCGGCGGCCTTCCGCGACATAACGACGTGCATTGAATGCTGGCGGGGCACCATCCCGGCTAGAGAATGCGGAGAAAGCGGTCGCGAGGGATTCCGCCACGGACGCGGGGTCCGAGATTGCGGTCCCATTCTCCTGGAGAACGGGAGGAAGGGGGGGGGGGGTACTGCGAGAACGTGCCCCGAATCCTTTTGACTCGCTTCCAAACCTCTGCTAGAGGGGTCTTTCCGTTAAATGAAAACGGGTATGCACGCCAAAAAGAGCGGTGGGCGTGCTTTAAAATATATCAGAACCTAGCCCTAGCCCGACTGTCGTGGTATGACATTATATTACATCAATACCATATTATATCTATGGGGGAGGGACCGATAACTTACAGGCGAACCGACGAAGGGACCTAACACCACTAGTTTAGACGGGCTGAGTAGCGAGAGAGTGCAACGAGGTCAGGTAAATTATGGACGATGGCAAAGCTCAAGCTTATTTGAAGAGGCTTGTACAAAAAAATATAATTTCATTTACATAAAAATAAGGAGAGAATTGATGGGTAAAATTACCTCAGAGAATTAATGGGCAAAATCACATCAGTAAACAAAGGGGAGGATTGTAGTTATAAATCAGACTATGAAGTTAAAATTAATGTGTTACGGGAGGAGACTATTCAAATGGGGGGAATTAACGCAAATGGGTTACTGAAGGGGAAGAGGGATTGGCTTACGGAGGATTACGGTTGAGACGTTAGGGTAAGGATTCACGGATGTCTTCTGCACTTGAGGCGAGGCCGCTCGAAGTTTCTGAGCGGGATGTTAAAGTGATGACGGTTCTCCAAAAAATGGGGGGGGGGCGGTAACGTCCGGTCCAAGGGAGAGTATATTGAGCCACCCTAAATAAGGGGCGAACGAAGAAGGGCTTCGACAGGAGTTGACGAGAGAAGTCGGAAAAATCACTCGGTAGCGATCGTTAAATGGAATTACCTCCCTGGCTGCGGCTAATTCCAATACACAAAAATAGTTCAGCTGTCACTTTGCTTTGTTGTTAGCACCTGACTTGGAACTAGGGAAATTTTCTTGGGGTCCGGGCGAGACTTCTCAACTCTCTGTCTCCATAGGAGTCGAGCACAATTTATGTCCGAGGCTCTCCCCGCGGGGGGGTTAGCGGGATACAGCTCTACTCTCGAATCTTCTTGCAGAGGGTATTCTAGCCCGTGTAAAGGTGAATTGTGGTGGACGCGGTTTGAGGCTACCGCTTGTGGAAGGGATGGGGGGAGTAGGCTTACCAATTTAAGCCTAACAGAGCCTTCTACAGCACATGGAAGTTCCGTTCTGAACAAGAGATTCCACGTGGAATTCCCTCACACCCACGAAATTCACCGCCAGTGAAATCGTTCGGGTGGCGCTTATAGCGCATGTAGGCATAACGCTTCTGTTTGAGGGGAGTCTCAAACTCGCCCGACCACCATGGGAGTGGTCGGCGTGCAAAACGGCCAGACATTCTGGGAATAGTAGTCAGGCCCACGCCGATGAGGTTGCCGGAGAAGAACTCAACGGCCTCATCTACCGACCTAAACTCCTCGCCTGATATAGAGAATTCAGTCATTTCCTGAAATGCAGGCCAACGCGCCCGCGCCAAGAACCACCGATGTGGGCTCTAAGGCGGCAGTTGCCCTGAAAATGATATTTGAATGGGAAAGTGATCACTACCATGGAGGTCATCGACCACCCCCAAATCAAAAAAGGCTGTGCATCCAAAGAGCACAAAGATAGATCAAGGCAAGAAAATGAAAACTCATTTATGACACCTATCTCAAGCTCTTCGATCAGATTGGCAAGGACTTGTCCCCTGGGATTTATTGAGTAATCTCCACAGAGAGGATGCCTGCCGTTCAGATCTCCAAGCAAGAGAAAGGGCCTCGGCAACCGTGCCACGACGCGGCGGAAGTCCCCCGCGTCGAAGTCAGCTGACGGTGGAATGTACGCAGAAATGATAGTATACCTCCTATCCAGGTGAAGCTGCACAGCCACTGCCTGAAAGGAGGTATCTAAGGTGAAAAGAACTGAGACATCATGCCGGGTGTAAACCGCGCATCCTCCAGCCCGGCCATCTCGTGATGGTGGGATCGCAAAACCCCTATACTCCGGGAGGGTGGGCAGGGAACATGCGCCTAGGAGCCGAAGCTTCTTTGTGGCTCTCCTCCTTTCGGGGGACAGCTTTAGCAACCCCGGAAGATGACCTGGCGACCAACTTCAGGGGTATTGCCTCCTGTGAGTAACGACTCGTTGAAGGCGCGTGGCCATTTCGCCTTATGGGAAACTGTCACGCTGAGGGAAGGGGGAGCCATTTTTTTAGCCGGGGCTGAGTGTGAACCCTTTGTGTCGCTAGCTTTACCAAGGGAACGCCCGGGTTTAAGAGAACCTGCAGAAGAACTCCGAATGAGCGCGGAAACAACCTTGCTCGTTGGCCTGGATGGGCCAGGAACAGAGGGGGTCTTTCTAATCATTGAGGCATAAGACGTCCCAGGCAGTTCCGGGCGCGCCAGGACAAAGTCCTTAGCCTCGCGGAATCAGAGTCGATCCTAGGGCTGAACGGCCAGGATTTCTTTCTCAAGGAGATAGGCACCACATTGCTTCGAAGAAGCGGGGTGCGGCTCTCCGAAATTGACACACTTGGCCACAGACGATTTGGACTCATCATGTGCGGCCTTGGAGCAATTTACACATAGTTTGGGTGACCCCGACTTTGCACGTCTACATGAGCGATCGAATGGCCGAAGCGGGGACAGCAATAGCACCTTTGCGGCAGTAGCACGAATGCTTTCACGCGGTAGTGGTACCAACCGGCACGTACCGAGTCAGGGAGCTTGTCATAGTCGAACGTGACGAAGAGTGCAGGGGTGGGTCTCGAGGCTCCTCCTTGTTTGCTCATCACACGTTCGACCTTGACTGCCCCATGGTCGGCCAGCTCTAAGGTGATGTCCTATATGGAGTAATCAAAGAGTTGCCTCGCATAAACTACTCCTTTTACAATGTTCATGGTAGAGTGCGGCGTCACACTCACCGGGATGCCATCAAGTGTCCGAAGAGCACTTATCTTGGCCGCCTCGGAGGGATCCGCCGCATTCGCCAGAAAGCTCCCATCCGAGAAACGGGTCACCTTCAGCTCTCTACCAATTACACTAGCTAATGCTCTCCTCTGATGGATCATGTTGCCCTTGGCCAACATGCTGCCATCAGTGGATCGAATAACGAGGAAGCGTTTGAAGCCAGCGGGCTCGAAAACGCCAGGTAACGTCTGAATGAGGGGCCCCGATGTTATCGAGACTCCGTCCTGCGCTCTTTTCTTCTTAGTCATAGTCAGGGGCTCCGCACCCTGGGGGGCAGAGGGGCCGGGTGTGCCGATCTTGGTTCGGTCGTTTAACGAAGTGGCAGGAGAGCCATCCGTCCCCGCAGCCCCCGTGGCTGGAGAGGAGCCCCGAGTCTTCTTGGTCTTATTTTTTTTCTTTTTAGGAGAGGAAGGCGGGAAATGAACCCGCTTCTCCCCTCCGCCGGCAGGAGCCCCCAGGCCAGATGGACCGGCCTCAGCCAGTTCCTTCTTCGTGATGGAGAAGGTCCTGGTAGTCGCAGGGGCACCGGTAGGAGGAGATCCCTTTCCCTCCTTGTACTGCCTTGAAACCCAGGCCGTTTGAGGATGACCTTGCATAGGGGCGGATTCGGGTTTGGCGCCGAGCCCGGATTCGCCCCCATGGAAGGCCCTACCGTCTTAGGCTGGGTTGCCT
This sequence comes from Ceratothoa steindachneri, assembly GCA_963969495.1. Lineage (NCBI taxonomy): Eukaryota > Metazoa > Arthropoda > Malacostraca > Isopoda > Cymothoidae > Ceratothoa > Ceratothoa steindachneri. The sequence continues at coordinate 200,689,031 of OZ018324.1, read as the reverse complement.
CAAGGACCATGTCTATCTCAGGAGGGCCTCCAGTTGGCCATCTCCACCCCTCCACCCCCAGGACATCACAGGTCCCGTTGGCAGCGTCATTAGTCATGTCTGGGGAGGCACAGGCCTTGACCCCGGCAAGATTCAGTATTCTTGCCAGCCCGTCTTTTGAGGCAAGCGACCGAAAGGGCCTGGCTTCCCTCTCCCCTTTAAGGGGTTTTGCCCTACCGACCCGCTTTAATGGGAGCGGTCGACTATGGGCTGCCTGCTGGCTTTCTAGGCAGTCCCCTTGGAAAGAAAAGGGGGGTAGACTGCCGCTGGAAAGAGGGAGGTGCCCGAAAGCACCTCCAGAGAAGGAGGAGTCCTCTACACCGTAGGCGAAGGAGAGGAGTAAGACTCCTCTTCGCTTAGAGGAATTTGGAGGGTCCCCTGCGCAAGCACAGGGGAGGGGGGAACCTTCATTTTTTCTGTGGGCGGCTCCGTCAATGAACAAGGGGAAATGCGGAGATATTTTGGTTTTGTTAGGTTTGCATTCATCTGCATGGTGACCCTATTTTTTCCACGGGAAGCAATGGCTGCCTGCTGGCTTTCTAGGCAGTCCCCTTGGAAAGAAAAGGGGGGTAGACTGCCGCTGGAAAGAGGGAGGTGCCCGAAAGCACCTCCAGAGAAGGGGGAGTCCTCTACACCGTAGGCGAAGGAGAGGAGTAAGACTCCTCTTCGCTTAGAGGAATTTGGAGGGTCCCCTGCGCAAGCACAGGGGAGGGGGGAACCTTCATTTTTTTCTGTGGGCGGCTCCGTCAATGAACAAGGGGAAATGCGGAGATATTTTGGTTTTGTTAGGTTTGCATTCATCTGCATGGTGACCCTATTTTATCCACGGGAAGCAATCGCTCATCACCCCTCGCAGTAGCCCGCCCTGCAAGGGGTGTGTACAGGCCTGGCAGAGCCAGGTGCCGCCATTCAGGACCACCCCTCCCGTCTGGTAACCTGGCAGTCCGTCGGCATGGGGGCACCACCTTGGACAAGGCGTAAAAAAAAAGATAGATGGTGAAGTGAGAAGGGAATGTGAGGAAGGTATGGGTGGGGATGAAGCAGGTTATTAAAAACCCACCACCACAGACCGGAGCCCAGGGGTTAGGGAACGTTGTCCCCTCCCCCCTCAGCCCCGATCCGGGACGGTTGGCTGAGAAGAAGTTCAGTATCTACCCTGCGAAATTAGATACTCACCAGAGAGAGAGATGTGGAGAGTTTGTATTGAAAGCGAGGAAACCAGGGGGGGGGGGGGGGAAACAAGTGTTTTGAAGGAAGGAGAAGAGGCTAAGCTGGGGTCGGACGGGGTGCCGAGTCCCGTCAGCATGGCGGCCAGGATGGCAAATCGCCGTGCCCCTTACGGGGCCAATTTTATGCAACAAGAACAGTGTTTAAGTACTGCGTGAAATGTCTGAAGAACATTAACGTGCGAATATTGCTTCATTTTTATCGACTCAAAATGCCTCTGAGCCATTTCTAGACAGGACTGTTACAGAATATGAAAATTAGGCTTTTGTACGACAATATTAAGGGCAAAAAAAAGGCAAACAAGAACCCATTCCTAACTCCAGACAGCCCAACGCAAAAGCCTATGCTCTGTTTACATTTGGTGGGATGGGGAAGTTTTTCATTATGAGCTCGTCAATTATTATAATCAATAAGCAAACATTGCAGACAGATATGTTTAACAAATGCAGTTTAAATGAAGCTCTTGAAGAAACCTTCTCTAGTCAAGCGAAAGGGTTTGTCCTTTAGCACAATGCACACCTACAGGTGCTAAGTTTGACCCAAGAAAAAAATATTGCCTTAGAGGAAAGGTTCATCCCTACATATTCCCCGGAGCTTTCACCATCTGATTAACATCAATTCAACTCATTACATCATCTCAATGGCAAAAGTTTACTCTGATATGGAGGTGGAACAGGAATATTAACTCGTTTCATTAAAACCGAACCAATTCTTCAAAGAAGGAATCCAGTGAGTTAAAGGATCGGATAACGTTGTCAATAATTATGGAAACTACAGTTTTTATATTAAAAAAGATTTTTTATTTTTTTAAAAAACAATTTCTTGACAACATAATAAATTTAAAGAAGCGTAATAAATACTTCTAATTTGGAGTATTATAACCCGGGATATTTACTTAGGCAGGGATGAGTAATACTTTTAACCAGCGCGCCACGTTGAAGCTTATGTAAAACTTTGCGGGCCACATTAAAACTTATGTAAAACTTCGCGGGCCTCACTTAAACAGTTAGATGCAAATTTCGACTACATATAAAGTAATTGCAACTTTATTGTGCATTTGTTTGATACATTACATTGCCATAGATAGAGCTATATATTAATAACCAAAGGTATTTATTTTTGCATAGTATTGCCATCCTTTTTTAACTATTTACAGACTTATATCAGAGTGGGGCCTTACAGTTTAACGTGTAATCTGAACCACGATTTACAATTGTACATGTTATCATTACCTAGGGCCCAGGCGTTTCGCATCCAATTACTAATCACATTCAGCGTAACTTGCCTTCCGCGAGCGAAAGACAGCGAGCAGATTAGGTAATAAGAATAAATATAAAGTATCGTATTTTTTTAAGAAAAACATTTTATCTACGAATGAAATATCTTTGAAAGTGATTGATTAAATTAACCCATTAGTCGCCCGGATTTTTTGCTCGAACTCGCCCTCTGCAAAATTACAAATGGTACACGTTATCGAAAATAATTAAAATAAAAATTGAACTTTTTTTTTAGAAATCAAATATATTTTAATTGAAAAGAATCATTCTATTGATAATTAAAAAAATTATTAAAAACCTTCTACCTATTTATAATTGATTGATAATTCTCAGTTCTTACACAAATTTTCATCCACACCCATGGTTATTTTATGCTTTTTAAATCAGTTATGCTTTAAAACCTATTTCTAATTATAGAAAACAGTGCCACTTTTCATGGGATATTATTTTATATCTTAAATTTTATGAAAATTTTGCTCAAGGCCTATTTTTTACCTATAAAACGGTATTTTTCAGAGAAAATAGGCTTACTGGTTTGTGTGCTTTCAATAACATACTAACTTAAGGCATTTCCTCATTTTAATTGGATGGAAAATGAAAAACAGTGCATTTAACTAAAAAAAATAAGGAGTCATCAAAACGGCATGTTTACACAGATGTGAGTAATAAAGCAGCCCCTTTTCACGTCCATGTTGTCATGAGGCCTAGAACTGAGTCAAGTTACTCTCGTTCATAAATCTCTGTTTACAAACAAAGAAAGCCTGACCGAAGTCATTTATGTATTTTAATTGGATGCTTAATCACTAACATAAGAGTTTGAAAAAATTGACTAATTATCATAATTATTAGGGCAAATACAAGTCTATAGGTGAAAGGCCACAAAAGGCCCTCGGGCGATTACGTAGCACTGAATCAAGGACTTATAAAGGCCCTCGGGGGCCCTCGGGTGACTGATGGGATATGAATCTAGCGATTACATAAACAATTTAATGAGACGAGATTTGGGCAAAATGTGTGATAAAGTCTGAGAGTTCGTCCTAAAAAAAAACTAGAACCTCCCATAGGAGTTTTTTTTTAATGGCTGACAACTAAAGTAACCAATGAAGGAAATATCACTAAGAAAAAATAGGCTAATATAAAGTTACTTGTACAAACAGGTACTCTAAGTACGAACTCAAAGAGCATCCCCACCTCCCTAGACGAGAAACCAGAGGGAAATAGTCCTTGGGAAGGACCCCAGGTGGCAACGTGTACGAAGGACCATAAGGGCAGGGTTTTAAGGGGTCATGCAAGGGTCCTCCTATTCTCAAAGGGCCCAAAATACGGTGGGGATCATTTGGAGAGGGTCTTCGGTGGGTGGGTCAAGGAAGTGCACTTTCGGGTCAGTAGTTGTGGTTCGCTAACCTGCCTTTATACAGGCGAATCCCGACCGGACAATGAAAGACAAAAAGATCAGTATGACAATCGCTGCTGAGCCTGAGGTCACCAGGGGCCGGTCCTCTTTGAGGAGAGGTACCAGGAAGTGTTATTATGATTTGACACCAAACAGCGTTCAGAGGGAACCTTCGTCGCCTCGAGGCAGAGGGTCCTGTTCCACGTCAGAGCTATGTGGATATAGATATCCATCGGCAAGTTTCCTTGGAACTGTGTGTGTGTTGTGCTGCGAAGACGGGAGAGGAAAGAAAGCAGTGTTGTGTGAGATGAGAAGTGTAAGATCTACCCACACGAATACAGGGGCGAGCACAGCGCGTCCACTAATCAGGTAGCCAAATCTCTCCGTGCGCTGACGTTTGTGTCCGCTCTTGGCGGGATCGAGCCCGGTCCCGCCACGTTGGAAGACCAACGCCGTATCCACTCGGCTAGTAGCGACAGGAACCGTGGGGGGTTCTCTATGACCAATTGCCTCTTTCCTTCCCGCCCACCCATGGCCCGTGACGGGGGGAGGGTCAGGTCACGCGGGAAAGTGTAGGGGTGGGCGTGTCTTACCTGATGGGGGTAGGCCAAGTGCCAGGTGACGTTGAGGAGAGAGCCTTGGATCACGGAGGTCCGGATGTCGCCTGCGGGAGGAAACGAAGGAAGAGTAAAAAGGCGATGCCAGGATTCGGTCAAGATGAGATCCATAAAAAAAAAATAGCAACCATTAACAGGGTAAAAAATATTTTTAGTATTTTAAGAAAAAAAATGATCAAAAACGTTATTTTTTCCTTTGTGAATTTTTAATATTTTAATACTTTTAAATATTTTTAAATAAGAAATCTATAATGTGTCATTTTTAAGTATTTTTTCTATCTTTTAAAAATATTAAAAAGAAAAATTTTCAATTAAATTTTTTTTTTTAAATTAAGATACTTATAGAGTGGTGAGATTAGGGGGCGTGAAAATGTATGGAAGAATAGGTGGAACAAAGTCGATATACGTCTTGCATTAGGGCTTATAGCCTAATGCAAGGTCCACGGCCATGAAGTTGCTGGAGAAGAACTCCACGGCCTCATCAACCGACCTAAACTCATCGACTGAGATAAAGAATTCAGTCGTTTCCTGAAATGCAGACCACCGCGCCAGCCCCAAGCATCACCGGTGCGGGCTCTCAGGCGGCGGCTGTCCACAAAATGATATTTGAATGGGAAAGTGATCACTACCATGGAGAAGATTGACTAGCCCCGACCCCAAATCAGGCTGTGCATCCGAAGAGCACAAAGATATATCAAGACAAGAAAATGAAGCGGTTCTCGGGCAATGATGCGCAAACTCTTCCACATTTAGGACACCGATCTCCAGCTCGTGCATAACCTGACCCTTGGGATTGATCGAGTAGTCTCCCCAGAGGGGAGGCGGAGATCGCTCCTTTGGGGAATTCACCGCCTTCGGGCCACTCAGTCCAGCCTTGGGTGAGGGCGTAGGAGCCGAAGCTAATTTGGTGCCGTTCTCCTTTCAGGGGCCAGCTATAGGAACCCCGGAAGACGGCCTTACAAGCAACGAGCAACTTCAGGTGTCAGGATTTCCTTCTCCAGGAGATATGCATCACATTGCTTCGAAGGAGCAGGGTGCGGCTCTCCGGAATTGAGACACTTGGCCGTACACGATAAGGACTTATCGTATACGGCCTTGGGGGAACTTACACAGACCGAGTAAATTCGACCTTGCAAGTCTAGAGGACCGATTCGTATGACCGAAGTGTTGGCAGTAGTAGCACCTCCGCGGCAATGGCACGAATGCCTTCACGCGGTAGCGATACCAATTGGCACGCACTAAGCCAGGGAGCTTGTCACGGTCGAACGTGATGTGTAGGGTGGGTTTCTAAGGCCTTCCTCGTTTTCTCATCACACGCTTGACCTTGACTGCTCCTTGGTCAGCTAGCTTTTCAGTGATGTCTTATAAGGAGTAGTCCACGAGCTCCCTCGTATAAACTTCTCCTTTCACTAATTTCATGGTCGAGTGCGGAGTCGCATTCGCCCGCGAGGTATTCAGACACTAATAAAGGCCGCCTCGGAAGGGTCCGCCGCATTCGCCAGAAGGTTCCCGTCCGAGAAACGATTCACCTTAACCTCTACAAGTCAATCCAACTAAACCTCTCCTCTGATGGGTCATGTGGCCTTTGGCCACTAAATGCCATCGGTAGAACGAATAAATAAAAAAAAAGAGCTTGAATTCAGCGGTCTCAATAAAGCCAAATATCGCTGAATTGGGGCGGGGGGTGACGTAATCGGGGGTCTGCTCACCGCACTTGTGACTTTAATCTTGGAATGGCCGCTTGCCGAAACGGCAGCAAACCCGTCCATCCCCAGAATCCCGCGGAAGGAGAAAACTCCCTTGTACTCTCTGTGGCGAGGAGTGCGAGGGGAGGGAGAAAAATCCCTTGTACTTTCTTTGGCGGGGAGTGAACCCAAGGCCGGACATACTAGTCTCGGCCAGATTTTTCTCAGAGATGGAGATCTTGGTCCTTCGTCTCCTTGAGTCTTCGGGGGCTGGTACCGCCTGAGGAGTGCCTTGCACACTGTTTTTTTCAGGTGCGTTGTCTAGCCCCGAGGCAAGGTTCTTTCCCCTGGAAGACCCTGTCATCTGGGGTGGGGTCACCTCCAGGAACATCACCTCAGGTTTTATATTCTGAATAAAACTCCCGGGGTTTTATTCCGGGTTTTTTCAAAAAACAAACACTGCAAGCATTAGAACAACAGAAAATAATAACTATTTTATAATAATAATTAATTAGTTTAATAATTATACCAGGCAATGGCTTCGCCACTCCCCCCCTACGGGGGGAGCTTGTGCTTCAAAACTAAGATTAAAATTTAAAATCTAAAAAAAAGCAGCCATGGTTAAATTTTTATAAATTTTCTGAACTTCGCCAATTATAATAATTTTAAAAAGGAACTCTAAACTAAATTTCCCCCCTTTTAAAGTATCACGTTGCTAAAATATAGTTATAGAAGAAGATATATAAATAAAATTTTCTAAACTTAACCATTTGTAATTCTTTGGGATTTAAGAAAAATTCACAAAATTTTGATAGTTATATTTATTTCTGAACTTCACCATTTTGGTTTTTGATATTATAAAAGAATTATTAGAAATGACTGATAAAAAAACATAAGTCATAAACAAACTAAGATGAAATTATTATTCAAATACTCAAAAAAATCCCCTTCTTAAATTATAGTTAGTGATGATGTTGATAATGATTAAGGTAAGAACAGATGACAGTAACAGATCACTGATCAAGAATTGTGAGTACCCATGATAGCCATAACCTGGAGAAGGAGAAATGAATTATTATGAGTCAGTATCAGAGAAAACCTTAATCTGATGCATATTTTTTGAAATTATAAACATAAATATGCATTTTGAATAAAATAATAATAAGTAGTTTTCATTTCTTGAAAAAAAGCAGTAATTTAGAAAAAAACAAAACACGGTTTTTTCAAATTTCACTTGAAAAAGCCCCCCCAAAACCGCTAATAAAACCGGAGGGGTTTTGTTTTGCCAACCCTGCTGCTCGTAGAGCCGATTGCCTGTCACTGGGGGCCGCCATGTCGACCCTATTTGGTTGGAAAGGGGGAGCGGGCATGCCGACTCCCATCAGCTCGCCAAAACTCGAATCTACAGGGAGCGTGGGCAAGGCCCAGGGGAGGATAGCACCTCATAGGATCTAAGAGGGTTGTGGTGCGTCACCCGACTCCAAAGCGGGGGATTAAGACCGAGGGGGCGAGTCCTCCGTTTCCAGGGTTCTTAGCGGGCCCCTGAGAAAGCAAAGGTGGGCCTGAAGAGTCGCCCGGAGGCAACTCTGCAAAAGGGGCACAAGGGGGGAACCACCAAACCCGTCAAAAAGAGGATAAGGAGAAGTGCCCTCTCCGTTAGAAGAATCTTTGAGGGGTCCCTGAGAAAGCACTGGGTGGGGGCACCTCCCTCCCAGAGGTGGAGCTGCCGAGAGCGGTTCCGAAGATGACAAAGGGGAAAATCCTTTGGCGCATTCAGGATGTAGGAGGGGAGCCCCTCCCCCTGTCAGAGTGGTGCTGATATTTAGCTCCCCGTCCGCCCCAACACCAAGGTAGGGCGAGGATTAAGAGAGGTAGGGAGATAATACAAAACTTTACTAACTCTAGAAAGCTTGACATCTCTAAGTATTTTCTGTTACTTGTGACCCCTAAAGAAAAAAAAAACAAGTGTTGGTGGGCTATATCCCACGTCCAGCCCTTCACGCCTATCGTGTCTCGGAATTTTCAAGTGTCCGCCCTCGGTGCGTATTCGCAACCTAGGACAGCGACACACACCGACCAGAAGTTACCCAGATTCCGGTCGTTCCCCAAAGGTCGCAGCTCCTAACTGGGTAGCCAGAGATGCCGGGCGACAGTGCGGGATATCTTTAATAGAACGTACTAATCCTCGGCGGGGCAGTCAGGCTCTGAAGATCTGTTGTGACAGACCCAGAGGCGGGACTAGAGACTTTTAGTGGGCCTGGAATCCAACTAGGCAGTAAATCCCGACCGCCACAAGCAGTACAGCTTTATACACCCGAGAACCTCCACAGGGAGGTGATTAGCCAATTACACGCAGGGAAGGGCTTATTGGGCCAAAACCGATATTCCCATTATTCGCACCCCAACGCCCAGTTCACCTCAAGGCTTGGTCCCTTGCGATCTGGGGGCGTTGTTTATAGAGGTTCCACAACCTCTCTTCTGGCACCACAGGAAGTAGCTGATGGGGATAGTCAGAGAAAAAAAGAATGCCGTTAGGGAGCGATGGGGAAGCGCACTAACAACTTACCCTGGCCCCGTCAAAGAGTTCAATTCAACCCAGTAACTAAGCATCCTTAATTCGCACTCTGACAGGGTGAGAACAGTTCACCCTGGTAGCAAGGGTAACAAACCACACAGGGTACCCCCTGAGTAGGAATAAAAGTGATACAAATTGAGAATAAAAGACGAAAATGGGAAGATAAAGAAAAGGAGGAGAAGGGCTGACAGGGTGCGATTGTGAGAGAATGAAACAAAGACCCAATAAAGAGGTGGCCCTTAATTTTGAGCTCCATGTACAAGGAATCTTCATTTCCGGACCACATTGGGTCCAGGCGATGTGTGTGTGGGGGGGGGGGGTATTCATTACCCCTCCCATCAATGTGAATGGATCACAAGCCCCACACGACCTTGCACAAATCCCTCAGTTCCCCCCCCCCCTTCCCCGGACTACCAGACCCAGATGCCTTCTGATGGAAGCTAGCATCCCCCCCCCCCCTACCTTATCTATAAGGTCCCAGTTTAAGTTTCAGGCCCCCGATTTGGGAAGGGAACAAGGACTAAATAGGAACAACCTCCGGTCCCAAATAAGGTGCCCAGGCCAACCCCCAACCCCCTTCCCAAAATACCATGGGCTGTGTATACCAAGGTATCTTTCACATTCCGTGTACACGTTGTATACGTCTTAATCCCCACATGGATCGCCTTAAATTCGCTCATGCCAGGCTGTTCGGAGAAGGACCGGAAAGCGGTCATCGCTGTCCTTCCCACCCCACAATCTCCGATACCATCCTCGGTATTTTCTTCTTCACCATTATCATCATCTTCCTCACCACCATCATCATCTCTCTGACTCTATATTGGATAAGACTTTCCAGTTGTCTCATCATTAAAGTATTTAGTTAAAACTAAGCGAAAACCAAAGAGGGCATCTTACTCACCTTTGCGAGGTCCTAAAATGGTATAATGCATGCGTGTGTGAAAGGCGTATCCCGAGTATTCGAGAAACTACTCTGTGCGTTTGGAACGAGAGGATCCTTTCATTCCCATACTCACTTCTCAACTTTAAAGCTACAAGTAGATCCTCCACAACTCTCATAATTGTGCATTGCGACGGAGCAATTTTACCCGCGCGCGAGAACTCTGCTATTATAAGACGCGCGGCTTCCCGCAAATCTTTTCCCGCCTTCCCACTTATTTCCCAGCCCATTCTCGCCGCTTTAACGACCTTAAGACGTGATTTGGGCTCTGGTTCCTCATTGCGTGGATGCTAAAATTATATACCCAAAATCCGTGATGGAGGCAGGAATTGGAGAGAAGTAACATCCAAGGACAGCGAGAAATTAAGAGTCACCAAAACGGTTACTTCGAACGTGGTTCGTTAATTTCCGTCAAGAAGGCCGCTTTGTAAGTCGTGATTTTACTGAAGCGAGGCGCAATTATTTGCCCCGTATCAATAATTTCAAGGTGGTGGGTATTTTCGATAACCACCAGCGAGAGCAGGGACGACTCTCAAAATGAAAACGGCAGATTGAAGGCGTGGGGAGTCAATGGGGAGTATCCCCCATCTTCTCTCTCGCAACAATATTCAAAGCCAAGGAAAACGCTTCGAGCGCCATTGGCGGCGCGCAAGGTACGGGCGAATTAAATACGAGGGCTAAAATAACGGACAGTGAATCCCCCTCTTTTACCTTGGGGTAGCCTTATTCGAATCGCGTGGCATTTGGAGCTTTTAATTATCTCCATATTTATTTTTCATATTCTCTCCCGACCCCGGTATCTAGGCATTTATTTGTGGAATAACGTACGCAAAGGCTCGAAGCAGGTGGTTTGTCCGATAGAGAGCTCCTTGAAGGGGTGTAGGGCAATCTTGGGGAGTAACGAGCTATGGCAACAGTCGGATTAAGATTACCCCCGAGGCATGAGACAACATTGTCCCAAGCCATATCAACCATGCAAATGTGCATAAATTTTAGTTCGCCAGGAAAATAAATTAGTTTCTCTCCCTTTTTGCTAAAGGAGAATAAAAGAGCTTCTGCCCCCCCACAAGAGGGAGTATACGAAGAAATCTAATCCCTCTCCCCATCCACACAAGCAGGGTATTTTTTTATCCGAACAATTTTTGGGAGAAGTTTCAGCCCCGACGCCATGGCGGAATTTGATGGAAGGGATTCCTTCTAAGTAGCCCATCCTTCCGCATATAGGTACCAACACGCGCCATCTGGTGTGCATTTATGCATGTGAAAACATCTGCATGGAGTTTCTCTCCCTTCGAAACTCGTAAGATTTAAAAAAAAAAAAAAAACTTGAGTGTTTTGCCCACCACCTCCTCAAACGTCTTCCTCACATTAGGCTCCGTTCCATCTACATACCAAGATCAACAAGCCCAAATATTCGAGGCAGGAATCTCAACAAGGCTGTTTGCCTGCCTGGCGGATCTCTCTCGGCCAATGAACTAAACGCAGCCGTTGGCTAATTTGAAGGGACTAAAGACCGGGCGTCAAAAGAAGACCTTTGCCTTAACACACTGGTCCCACGGTTGGGCATTTTAATGACTAAAAAGTACTAAGAAAAAGGTGAAAAACAACGGAGCATTTCTACCAGACATCGTACGTAAATAGGGCGTTTGAAGCGAATGAAATCGCATAGGAGGGGCATAAGAACAGGGTGTTCAACTCGTACCCGTGTCGAAATAACACTCGTATTGAGACATTGTTTTGAAGACGAAACGTGAACTGGGGCCCAATGGAGAGGACTTGGACCCGTATGGGGTTGATTTTTTTTTTCTTAAGCGATTACCTGTGGGCATTAGGGATGGGAGAACATGTAATCATAGATGTCAGTTGCAGTATGGTTGCCAATGCTATACCCGACAACCACTCGCACGGTATACACAGTCGAGTGGGGAGGGCGCGCTACTCTAGGTTTCATTTGTAGCAGGGTTTTACGCCCGCAACCCCATGCACCCCTTTTGCGGCTACATATGGGGTTGTAGATGGGAGCTCTTCGTCATTCGCTTGTTAGGCCCACATCTAGGTTACGGCAAAGGCCATCGCAGTGAGCTCGGACGGAAGTAAGGGGAAGTACTTAAGGCCGAGATGTGTTGCCTCGGTGTACCCGGAGATAACTCCCAGTCTCTTCATGGGTCCTGAAGAGACTGGGAGTTATCTCGTGGTGTCATTCCTGGCGGTACGTGACTTTACCGCGGGGGGGTGACCCTGCATTTGGATATGATGAGTAACATCTCGCGTGCCGATTGTTTTCAAGGTCAGCTCGTTTAACATGGGGGCGTATGGGGCGATTGGAGAATCTTGTTTAAATGTTTACCCTGAGATCTTATCACTCGGTATCGAACTAAAAGAGACTGCTTCTTGGGAAAACTTTATTTACGAGTTTGGGAAGTGATGCTGGCCAATCACTTCGGAAAGTTTCCTGCTTAGAGTTTTTCCAAGTCGGTGCGGTGCGTTTCATTTTCCCTAAATATTTACTCTCGTTGCGACAGGCGGTACACGAGGGAGTAGCTCGTTCTCGGCCTCATCTAGGACACACCGATTGACAGCATTGATCACAGGGAGAGCGAGGCGTTTTTGGCATGGATTTTTACTCTTTTGACAGCCGAGACTTGCGTTGCTTCGCAAGCAGTATCGACTATAAAACCCCGCAAAATCTGGGACCCTCAACTAAACCTTGCAAAAGTCTCCACTAGAGAAAAATGACACGGTAAGAATTCCGAACCTAGCTTGATGACTAGAACCAATGGCGCAACGCATCCGAATAATAAATCCTAGATTATCTGACAAAAATGGGCAGTCTTCCCACTTCTTACCTAATTTCACACATCAATACAACCTGGATTACATCGATCCCACCTCTCATAGCAAACCAATAGCAAGGCCCAAATCGTGATTACCCTGACTACCTCACTAAACAGCTCGTCCGTCACGTTACGAATACATCGATCATGGACTGCAGTTTGGCGCGACCTTTCTAATTTTCTGAGTGGCACGTCACGACCTCGCCATTCCTCATTGGACATTTCAATCTTTTTTTAAATTAATTATTCCCCCTTTTTAAAGGTGTAAGAGGCCCCTGGAGCGGAGGAAACCAACATAGCATGACAATTGTTGTCAAACAGGCACCAGGGAGTGATTTTCGTTGGAGGTGGGGGTCAAAATAGTACCGTATTTTACCCCCAGACAACCGGGAGGGGGACCCTGTGTGGCTCAAGGGAGTGTTAGCCATTCCACGTCACAGGAGTTCAGCTTAAAAGCTCCTTGAGTGGATTCGGTAGACGGAAAAGTGATGCGTGTAAGGAGGAAGAGACATTATAAGTGGCTATGCGTGTGATCAGGTATCTAGTCGAGAATTATCCAACAACTTATCCACCAGGATAAAGAGACACCCTGGACCTTTCAATCGTGTACCCCCTCCCCCCGAAAAAGGAAGCGGAGTTGTCGACAATCCATTTCCCCTCCTCCGGGATCCGTGCGACCTCGGCAGCTCAGACTTCGTGACCAGGCCGGGACGGCTCGGGCCAAACGAGTGTGAGGGGTACATACAAACACGTCCGAATCCAGAAGAATGGGGCCAGAAAGACCCCCCCCCCCCCACACCGCAGGAATTCAACGAGTTATAAACAAAGAGGGGGGCAGGTAAAAAAATACACTAGGTGCTGGACCTAGAGTACAAATTCTAGACAGTAGAGAGGAGCACAAATTCGCTGTCTTGAAATTTATTAGTAGCGTGCACGCTACTATGGCGGTCCGTAGGTTGGTCGGAATTGTAGCCATTTTACTTTTCAATGTGTTTTTTGGCAATAACACCGTAACTCTTCGGCCGATTCTAACGAAATTTGAAACCCTTATGTTGTTTTACTCTCTCTTTCGAATGATATAATTGACAAGGTCCTCCCAAGGTTAGTCCAGGAATTATTTAGCAATAACATCGTAACTATTCGGCCGATTCTAAGGAAATTTGAAACCTTTATGTTGTTTTACATTCCATTTCGAATGATATAATAACCAAGTTCCTCTCAAGGTTAGTCCGGGAAGTATTGAAAGTTTTGAAGGTCGTAAAGTCAGAATAAGTGAGAGCACGCGACTTAGGCCTGTTGATCTTGTTCGGAGTACAAACTCGCGCTCCTCATTGGGGGGATCGGTACTTAAAATGAGGGGAGGAATCAAATCTTAAAGCCCCCCTTCATCAAATGGGCACCATTAAGACCCACATGCTTCTTACAGGGTGAGCTGAGCTCAGGAAACCCACCAGTCTTCGGAGAGCTTAAATTAAGCCTGACCACACGAAAATGGCCATTAACTAAGCTAATTAGCGAACACCAATGAGGGCATAGCCAAAAGAAACTTCCCAGGGATAAAAAGAAATGTGGAAGGTATATAACCTAGTCTAAAGAAGATACTACTTGGCGCGCTACCGCGGGAGGGAGCGTGACTGTTCCAAACGTGCCCAACCCTCAGTTAAGGTAGGTTACATGGTTCAACAGTACACGGATCAGTTTCTTAGGGTTCCAGACTGGTAGAATCCCCTGGTACAATAAACCAACGATGGCATCTCCCGAGGAAAGTTCCCTAGAACGGATCTCAAAGAAATGGGGGTGTGGAGGGAACGCAAGTGCGAGCGCCGGGGACCGAAGGGTGCGCAATCCACCATATATCCGCTGCAAGATTGCCCATGCGGCAGATATCCCTTTACGGATTAGCCGAGAGGACACCCCGCCCTCCGATGAGCGCGAAGCTAAGCGAATCTGGTGTGGTTAGTGGTTGGATGGAGTACTGATTTCGGTTTGACTTCACGCAGGCGACTAGTGTAGATACAAGTGATTATAGTTCCTACCTAAAACTGTAGGGCCCCTCGCGAGAGCGTAGAAGGGGGGAGGGCAAATTATTTTTCTCGCCAATACCCCCGCCTCCCCTCGCAGATACCAATTATTCAAAGAATTCTCGACATTTCACAACCACCGCAATCACCTCTGGCGTCCCTCGGGTCCAAAATTAGACCGGGCATTGTTCGACAGCGACGAGAATTCACCTCAAATGTCAACGGCGACGGGAGATGGAGGCTCCGCCGATCGCCGCATTCCATAACAAACTCGTGAACAATCACGGTATGTATGTGTGTGTACGCAGAAAATGGAGACATCCTCCACTAAAGATCAAATATTAAAACTATTATCTGGTGTTTTGGCGGAAAACAAATTTTAAGAGCCTTTGGCTACGAAATGAAAACATGACCAAGGAAGTTACAAAGCTAATCCAAGTTTGACAGATTGAGGAATTTAATTGGCATTTTCGCCGTCATTGAGGAATGTTTTGGAAGGGCGCTTTAGGAAGGGGGGCTTAACAATTTGTCAGTGGTACCTTCGGGGGGTAAATATCTCCTCGGTAACTGTACATGACCTAATGTGAATCTGTATGTAGAGGTGAAGGCGGAGGGAGGGGGGATACTACCACGCTGGGAGGGTTGTAAGATAAAGTGGTAAGACCGTCGCTTGGAGGGGGAGAGGGGGGCGTTAGAGGGGTGGGCGCGGTGTTTTTTTTCAGCGAACGGTGAGCGACCATATCGACGTTGAGAGAAAAAGGAGAAAAAAGGGAAAAAGATAAGAGAAAACGAGAAAAGAGAGAAATGGAGAAAAATAGAGGAAAGGAGAAAATAGGGAAAAGAGTAAAAGAGAATGAATGAATGAATAGTGCCGAAAATAAATGCTGCGAGGCCCAAAGGGACGAGCCCGCAGCCAAATTCAAAGACGGGTAATTTGCATGAGTGTTCTCAATAAAAATATAGACATCTCGAGAATATACAAAAATATAGCTGTGAAATTAAGATCAATAGAATGGAAGTACAGGAATTTAAAACCATTAATTAGTGTAAAAGGATATAAAAAATAAACTTTTGAGAACTCGACAAAGGATAAAAACACAGACTTATAGATGAATCAACAATAGATACAAGAACAGAGAATATAAAATCATGAAACAATATATTAAATTTTGGCTAAAAGATTAGATTCTTCTAAAAATTAAAAAATTCTATTCACACTAAAAGAAACATGAGTCTCAGAACCTGTTGGAGGGCCATCTGCCGAGTAATGACAGGGAAACTCTCCTCCCAAGATTTCTCAAAAGGGGACACTCGGCAAAGATGTGAAGGATGGACAGCTGTACCCGGCACAAAATGCACAAAGGTGGGGGCTGCCCATGAGTGAGGCGGAAATGACCTATCATCAGTCAGCACAAGATAACCTCCAGTCTACGTGGTCTCATGGTACGTGGCCATGGGAGGACTGAAGGTTTTATAGAATGGAGCTTGGTGGGAGGAAGCTCATCCCACATCTTCTGCCATAAGCCGACTACATATTCGGTGATGAGAGGATAGACATCATAAAGTGGGATTTTTTTTTTATTTAAGGGGCTATCTGGCGACTTCATAAAGTGGGAGTGGGGCTGATGGAGGTCTCCCCAAGGATGCAGCCTCCTTGGCCGCAGCATCCGCCATTTCATTACCTGGTCATTACCTGGGATGCCCACGTGACTAGGCACCCAGCAAAAAGAAATCTTTTGAATAGGAGAGAGATAAAAAAGCCACCGCTGGATCTTGGAAACCAGCAGATGGCTAGAACCAAAAGCACCCAGTGCCTCCAGAGAACTACGGGAGTCAGAGAAAATCGTAAGACACCAGATGGCATAGGAGCAATAAGAAAGAGTGCAGCAAGAATGGCAACAAGTTCTGCTGTAAAAAAAAGAAGCTGCACTTGGTAGGCGAACCAATTCTATCTAAATGGGAAGACAGCAGCAGCTCCAACTCCGTCCGATGACTTGGACCCATCGGTGAACACAAAGGTGCTAGGCCTATGGTGGGAGGAGTGTTAAGCATACATGGTTCTCAAGGCTAGAGGCAAGAACTGATCCTTGGGCCTACCAGTAAGCCCCTTGCATACCACTACAGGTGGTATAAGCCATGGGGAAATCTTTGGTAATGAAAACGGAATAACAGAAAGCTCCCTTAGACGTCCTGTGTGCTCGGTCATGCGCAGAGCAAAGGGGCGAGCCAGAGATGGAAATCTATCATATGAGGCCACTGTTCGCAAATTGAACGTGCACTCATATACTGGCGACCATGGTCATTGCTCAAGACTAAAAAGATATTTGAGCTTAGACTTGAGCCTGTGAAAAGGAAGAGCCCCGTTTTATGCATAGAGACTCTACACAGGGGAGGACTTGAAGGCTCCAGAAACCAGGCGCACACCCTGGTTACGGACAGTATTTATTTTTTCAAGAATGGACGGCGAGGCAGAAGAGTGCACCTGTGACCCATAATCCAGCTTTGACTGGATCAATGGTGAATACAAAAGCCACAGGATATGTTGATCACTTCCTCAAGAAGTGTGTGACAGTAATTTCATTATGTCCATTCTCTTCAGACAAGACCTTTTCAAGGCGTCAAAATGAGGCCTCCAAGAAAGCCTCGAATCAAAGATCCCCCCTAGAAATCTGAAATGGGGTTCAAAGGTGACAGGGACACCATAGAGTGACAAATGGGGAGGGTCCCCATGTGACCGATCTATGATTGTAAAAGTGGACAGCCTTGGTCTTTACTACAGAAAGCACTTGGAAGAAGCATTATCAGCTACAGTATTTATAAGCCGCTGTAGCTTACGGATGACAAATGGAAGTCTAGGCGATGAACAGATAAGCGCTAAGTCATCCACATATAGAGTTGAGGAAATCTCAGCTGGGAGATTTGCGATAATGCTATTGATGGCCATAGAGAAGGTGACACTGATGACACTTCCCTGTGGCACACCCTCAACTTGCTCTACGGGCTCTGATAGAGTATTTCCAACTTTTTACAAGTATTGTGCGCCACATGAGGAATTGCTCGACAAACCTGGGGAGAAAGCCCCGCAGGCCCCAATCATGGAGTTGCTTAAGGATACCACGCCTCCAAGTGGTATCATATGCTTTCTCAATATCAAAGAAAACAGCAACAGAATGCTGCCTCTTTGTAAAAGCATCTCTTATATAAGACTCCATTCTAACAAGCAAGTCGATGGTATTCTCTTTTTTTTCTAAACCCTGATTGAGAGGGAGATATAAGATAGTTTTGGGAAAGGTAAAACCACAGCCTCCCTCCACATAGAAGGGAAGCAGCCCCTAATCCAGATGAAGTTATAAATGTCCAGCAAATTTGAGAGGAGGGATGGATGCATATTCCTAATCATATAGGAAATGCTATCCGATCCGAGTGCAGTGGATCCACAGTGCTTCAGTGCATTATGGAACTCATGGATAGAAAAGAGCCGGTTTTAGGCTCATTATCCATGTTAGGCTCCATAAAGTTGATAGGATGCTGCTCCTGTTGGAGCCTAAAGCGCTTGAATTGGATGGAATAGTTGTCTGGGCTTGAAATATTAGCAAACGATCTGGCCAAGACATCGGAAATATAGGACAAGTCTCCCAACAGTTCTCCGGCCTGAACAATGTTGGGAGCTGTAAAGACATTGGATTTCCCCAATAGCTTTGTGACTCTCTTCCAGATTTTGTCTACAGGGGTCTGCCAACATATCGAAGCGATGTAACCATCCAACGAGGTCTTTCGAGCTCGTCCAAGGGTGCGTCGCCATGCTGCCCTTGCTCGGTTAAGAGCAAGTTTCTTTACCATCGTGGAGCACCGATGGTAACGTCGGCAAGCCTGTTTATATTCAGTGACAACTCTCGAGCATTTAGCAGGCCACTAGGGCAATTGGGGTCCACGAGCAGTTGAGCCGGAGAGCTGGATGGAGGAATTAGCTGCTAGATTGCCTTTGGGCTAGAAGATCATCAATAGCCACGTCAATACTTTCATGAGGGAAGGACTCATCATGGCTCGAGAGGTGCCTGAACTTAGGCCAGTTTGCTTTTTTTTTGTATTCCATCCTTTACTAGGTGGTGGAGGAGGACCACCTGTACATGGTGTTATTACAATGGGGAAGTGATCACTGCCTCGCAAGTCAGGATCCACTACTCAGTCAAAATCAGCTCTACAGCTTGGTGAACAGAGAGACAAGTCTACACATGTGAAGCTGTTCGTCTGGATGTGAAATGATGTGTGGCTGCCATCGTTAAGAAAGCAGACATCATTAGTGCCCAGAAATCTCTCAATTATATTTCCTCTAGGGTTGTTATCATGATCCCCCCAAAGGGAGTGTCGAACATTAAAGTCGCCAATCAATAAAAAGGGAGAGATTTGAGAAATTAAATTACCTAACTTTGTAGCTAAAACAGCTGTATCTCTTTCCTCGCCAGGAGGAAGATACAGCGAACAGACCGAATAATGGCGACTGGAAAACAGGCGGACAGCAACCGCCTGTAGGTCCGTGTTAAGAGAGAGCTGGTTGCGGGGAAGCCTGTTGTTAACAAAAACAGCAGAACCATGAATTGGTTCTCCGGGGTTCTTATAATATCCCACAAAACACAATGTTAGTAATACAATCGTGATTGTAATCCTTAAGCAGGCTTGAACTCTTCCCATTTAGGGAAGAGACCTTCGAGGTTCCAATGAATAATTGGAAACATCGTTACCGTCTAAGCAGAACGGTAGATTTCTTCTTACCCTTAGGGGTAGGCGATTTTGGATTCGAACTACCAGCGGAAGTAGTTCGTGTCATACTAGCCTTAGGCTTGGATTATGACAAAGGAGGCATCGGAAGTTTGAGTTCTGCTTTTGGTTTTTCTTAAGAGGTGGCGCATCAGATTTTGATAAGTGGCTGTAAGAGAGAACTGTCTTCACTGGAGAAGCAGATATGGAAGAAACTCCAGGAGTCAGTTCAGGTGTCGAGGGAACAGACGATGTTGACACAGCTGGTGGTATTGGTTGGGATGATATGAGGCGATGGTGGTGGCGAGGACATCGACAAAGTTGTGAATTCAATGCTGATAGAGAAAGATGTGGAGTCAGTTTTTGAGAGTCTTCGTCAGATGAGGGGTTAACCTCCACAACAGCTGGCTCCTGGCAAGGAACAAAAGTTGGTTCCTTTTCATTCAGGGATCGAAGGAATTCCAAAGCAGTATCAACAAGGGGGGTGGAGTGATAACTGGCTTTGGAGCTGAAGAAGAGCTTGGTCATTTAGGGGCAGGGTGAATGTCCAGATGTGGAATAGATACCACCTGAGGATCAACATGATCAACATCCACATGTTCTGGAGCGGTAGCAAGGTGCTTAACCACCCTTGGGGAACCAGGAGAGGATGGAAGGTTCCTCTTCTTGTTGGCAACCTCAGAAGCACTGTTAGGTACTGACTAACAGTGTTCATCACGATATCTACGTTTAGGACGGGGAAGACCCTTTAGCTGGTCAGGCACAGGAGCACCAGTAGGAGGTCTCTGGCTTCTCCCTTTCTTTGGCCTGGCAGAACGCAGAGCATCAGAAAAGCTCACACCAAGTTGGACATACATCTCTTCTACTCTTCTTCTGGCCTCTTTAAAACTGTCCTTGTTCTTGTTTCTAATGGCAGCGACTTCTCTCTCATAGAAAGAAAGTGCATTGCTGTGATGTTGCAGGGTGTTCTCCACCACAGATAGGGCAAAACGGCTATTGAGAACAGGGCTTCCCGTGATAATCCGATCCACAATTCACACACAACCTTGCCTGTTTACAAAACGTTGGCAATGGAAGCATAGCCGTGGGTTTGCAACGTAAGGCTTGACTGGGATGTTAAGATAGCCATTCTTAACGTACTTGGGCGGTTCCAATCTGTTGAAGGTCAGGATTCACAAACCTGGAAATGCGGTGGGCACTTACATTCTTGTGATTGGTAAGTTTTGATACCAACCTGTTAACATCGTAATCTATTAACTATCCCGATCGGATAACACATTTATAGGTGTTAAATGTCGGGTGCGAAGCAGAGGACATGTCTACAGAAGCTAAAGACTCTAGGGTCTTAATCCGCTGATGCTGCTCGTTTGATTTCGCCTATACTATCAATGCGCCATCATTACGTGGCCACATTTGGGCAGGTTCGTCACATTTCTCAACAAAATCCTCGTAGACGTCGAAGATGTCAGTCTTACTAAGAGGACTACCGTTCGCTTCCAAGACTAAAAATCGGTCGTAATCCAACTCAGGATCGACTGCTGAACAGGGATCAAAGCATCTACCGTCAGGGTCCAAGGCATGATGACCAGAGACCTACGTCTCTGGGAGTTATTTTTGTTAAATTTACCCATATAAGTATATATTTTATTTTGGGCTGCCCCTCGAGCCGAGGGCATGCACCAAATGGTCATCGTCAGTATAAAGAGCGCCCATACGGGGTAACCCGCCCCCACCCCCCGACTCCCACTATCGTTTTAAAAACAGCGGAGCCGCATAACGGAGATTCTCTGGACTGCAGTGCTAAGACCTCCCAGAAACAAAATGACGACTCAGGCAACCAAAACTCCTCTAAGGCACGGTCCTGCAGACGATGCCCCCCATTGGGTGCATCCGTCGACCCGTACAGAGGCAGAAGTAAGAAAGGATCAGTCCAAAAGTGTAGCCTGGTCGAGTATCAAGCGACTATGGGGCCCACAAAGCCATAGTCGCAACTTCTGTCGAAACAGAAAAAGGAAAAAAGGGAGAAGTGGACAAAGAGAAGAAAAAAAGACAAATGTAAAAGAGGGTACCTAAGGTACTAAATAACTAAACTAACCTGTTAAAAATAAAAACCTAAAGCTAACGAACTACCCAAACAATGGGTATTTTGGAGAAGCAGAAGGGAAACAATAGCAAGAGGAGTTGGAAAGAAGGATAGAAATAATTGAAAGGAAAACTGAAGGAAGGAGAAGAGGCTAAGTAGGGGTCGGACGGGGCGCTGAGTCCCGTCAGCACGGCGGCCAGGATGGCAAATTGCCGCGCCCCTTACGGGGAGAAAAAAGAAAGAAAAAGATAAGAAATTGAAAGAGAGAGAGAGAGACGGTGGGTAAGGACATTCCTAGTCTTCTGTTGACAGACGCCCCAGGAAAGATTCGGTCCCTCGTAGTGACACAGTTGTGCCATCATCGGTGCTCCAGATAGGCGGTGAGGGCTGGTCGTGTAACAAAGTAGCCATGGTTCCTCATTACGAGGGTGAGACAAAAATGGAGGACAATAGCTACCGACCGAAATCCCCCAAATCAAACATCAGTAGTGTGATCACCAGTTTCGTGCCATAGGAACTCTCTCGGCGAGATCCGAACCACGACCACCGTGATTCCGTCTAGTTAGGCCGCACCCGATGTGGCCTAACCAGGATAACAGGGCGATGACTTAAAGGACACTTATACAACGTAGAACTGTTTCCGATGGGGAGAGGGGCTCAAACTCCCTCTGAACCAGGGCGAAAAAAAACGACTGGGACAAGTTTGTCTCCTTGCACCACTCCATAACCCAGAACCCTGGATACCGGGGCCCGGGCGATGTTTTTCAAAACACGGAGCCGTAAATAAACGGCGTCCCTCATCACCACGCCACTGCTACAAGTTTACTCCACCGTGGGCTTCGCGGTAGGTAACCAATGTAATCCAATGGAGGAGTGTCTCGGTAAGGGGCATTCAAATCCACCATCTTTGCGAGAAATGCTTGGGTAATAGAACTCCACGCAATACCGGGAGCTTCTCGGAGTGGGGATTCTGCGGTCACCTGAACCAGTATTCTTCCAAGGGTGCTTAACCTTCTAGTACCTACTGCAGCAGAACTTTAAGCTCTTGAACATCAATTAATTATAATTTCTGATAGGCGTAATCTGGACAGTTCACGATGCCCTATTTTCAACAGGTTGTGAATGAGGGTACACATGACAAAGCGAAATACCTTCTTCCATGCTCTCTACAGGCCCTTGGGAGGGGGGGGGGGTAACCGGCTCAATCGACCCCGTTTTTCATCGGAGACCCCCGCACTGAGCGAAGGAAGAACCTTTCCAGCAGGGCTGTGGAGTCGGTAGGCTAAAACTCCAACTCCTTAGCTTAGATTTTCAATAGCTCGACTCCCGACTCCTTAGATTTTCAATAGCTCCACTCCCGACTCCTTAAATTTTCAATAGCTCGACTCCCGACTCCTTAGATTTTCAATAGCTCGACTCCTGACTCCTTAGATTTTCAATAGCTCGACTCCCGACTCCTTAGGTGTTCAATAGTTCGACTCCCGACTTTGGGTTTTATCTAATAATCTTAAAAATCCTTTATTCCATGGAAACTGGGATGCTGGCTTTCCCTTTTTAGTGAGTTTATCATCTGGCCATTTTTCCAAATCATGATCAGCTGACGTGGTTGAATAAACTAAAGTATGCAAAATTTCAAAAACAACTTTCTAGGATTGTTTATCTTTCTAAAATAAAAATAGGAGCCGGATGTTTTTAACCGACTCAACCACAAACGACTCCGGAGCCCTGCTTTCCAGTTCGTACTTAAGAACCTTCGCCAAGATCGATGCGACCTGCCTAAAAACAGGTTTCTTCGCTTCTTTATCTTTAGGGAGGGGGGGGGGCTTTCGGTGGGCGAGGTGAACACAACCATTTTTTTTTTTTACCAATTAAAATTTCAGTCTTGTACTAAGCTACTTTATAGTCACATAAAACAACAAACCAAAGAAAAAAAAAACAAGAAATGAAACAAAAGTAAGAAGGAAACGCGCTCTGGCAAGCATGCTGTCCCCGGCGCGGGAGCTTGCGACCAACACCAAAAACTGCCTAAAACTAGGCTACTTTAAAATTTAAAAAAAAAACCGCAAGAAACTAAACAAAAGCAAAAAGGAAGCACGCTACCGCAAGCCTCCACCCCCTCCCCACGACGCTGGAGCTTGCGACTAACACCAGGTAAATAAAATAGGAGGAGGCCAACCTCTTCCAAGAAGTCAAATCGTTCGCATGTGTGTGTGTGCACGAACTCGTGAAACTCCGAACCTAAACAGTCAAACAGTTGCCAAAATACTTTCATTTACAAGCTGGTTTCGTTAATCAGACAAGCCCAGATTCGAGTTAGATTCGTTTTTGTTTTTCAATTAATTTTTAATCGAAAACCAACGAGTACATCCAGGGAAAAAGTTGGTAAAGCAAAAGAGGGAGGAGTGCCACCTTATAAAACCCAACGGCAGAGGTGGCAACCAGAGCCGTGAACAAGGCTTAAGAACTGACGCCCAATCAGCCCGCCGTGAGAAAGGCTTATGAACTCACAAGCAATCAGCCCGCCGTGAGAAAGGCTTATGAACTGACAATCAATCAACCCGCCGTGAAAAAGGCTTATGAACTAACAACCAATCAGCACGCCGTGAGAAAGGCTTAAAAACTGACAACCAATCAGCACGCCGTGAGAAAGGCTTAATAACTGACAACCAATCAGCACGCCGTGAGAAAGGCTTATGAAGTGACAACCAATCAACACGCCGTGAGAAAGGCTTATGAAGTGACAACCAATCAGCACGCCGTGAGAAAGGCTTATGAACTGACAACCAATCAGCACGCCGTGAGAAAGGCTTATGAACTGACAACCAATCAGCACGCCGTGAGAAAGGCTTATGAACTGACAACCAATCAGCCCGCCGTGAGAAAGGCTTATGAACTGACAACCAATCAGCACGCCGTGAGAAAGGCTTATGAACTGACAACCAATCAGCACGCCGTGAGAAAGGCTTATGAACTGACAAGCAATCAGCACGCCGTGAGAAAGGCTTATGAACTGACAAGCAATCAGCACGCCGTGAGAAAGGCTTATGAACTGACAAGCAATCAGCCCGCCGTGAGAAAGGCTTATGAACTTACAACCAATCAGCCCGCCGTGAGAAAGACTTATGAACTGACAAGTAATCAGCCCGCCGTGAGAAAGGCTTATGAACTGACAACCAATAAGCACGCCGTGAGAAAGGCTTATGAACTGACAACCAATCAGCACGCCGTGAGAAAGGCTTATGAACTGACAACCAATTAGCACGCCGTGAGAAAGGCTTATGAAGTGACAACCAATCAGCCCGCCGTGAGAAAGGCTTATGGACTGACAAGCAATCAGCCCGCCGTGAGAAAGGCTTATGAACTGACAACTAATCAGCACGCCGTGAGAAAGGCTTATGAAGTGACAACCAATCAGCCCGCCGTGAGAAAGGCTTATGAACTGACAACCAATCAGCCCGCCGTGAGAAAGGCTTATGAACTGACAACCAATCAGCACGCCGTGAGAAAGGCTTATGAACTGACAACCAATCAGCACGCCGTGAGAAAGGCTTATGAACTGACAACCAATCAGCACGCCGTGAGAAAGGCTTATGAACTGAAAAGCAATCAACCCGCCGTGAGAAAGGCTTAAGAACTGACAACCAATCAGCACGCCGTGAGAAAGGCTTATGAACTGACAACCAATCAGCACGCCGTGAGAAAGGCTTATGAACTGACAACCAATCAGCACGCCGTGAGAAAGGCTTATGAACTGACAACCAATCAGCCAGCCGTGAGAAAGGCTTATGAACTGACAACCAATCAGCACGCCGTGAGAAAGGCTTATGAACTGACAACCAATCAGCACGCCGTGAGAAAGGCTTATGAACTGACAACCAATCAGCACGCCGTGAGAAAGGCTTATGAACTGACAACCAATCAGCACGCCGTGAGAAAGGCTTATGAACTGACAACCAATCAGCACGCCGTGAGAAAGGCTTATGAACTGACAACCAATCAGCACGCCGTGAGAAAGGCTTATGAACTGACAACCAATCAGCTAGCCGTGAGAAAGGCTTATGAACTGACAACCAATCAGCACGCCGTGAGAAAGGCTTATGAACTGACAAGCAATCAGCCCGCCGTGAGAAAGGCTTAAGAACTGACAACCAATCAGCACGCCGTGAGAAAGGCTTATGAACTGACAACCAATCAGCACGCCGTGAGAAAGGCTTATGAACTGACAACCAATCAGCACGCCGTGAGAAAGGCTTATGAACTGACAACCAATCAGCACGCCGTGAGAAAGGCTTCTGAACTGACAGAGTACGACTGCTAAGAATTCCGTATGTAATCTAAGTTGTGTTTAGTTGTGTGCGCGTAGTGTCCTAACCTCCTGATCCGGTAAAGGAGGAAACCGTTGAGGCAAGAATCGGCAAAACGCCAAAAACCGCTCAATTTCGACGGCCACGGAGTGGTATTCTCCACCCCCCGGGAAGAAAGTGAGACTCACTAGGGGGAAGGGCAGACTGCCCGAAGGGGGACATGGGTCCCACCGCCCCCCAGGACACCAAACGGATCCCCCTCCGTCTAATAGCGGGGTACCAAAAGCCACCCAGGGAGACGGTGTTCGAGACGATTTTCGGACAAATTAATATCGAACTTACCCGTCTCACTGAAACTCCCAACGGATGGGCCGCCGTCTGTTGGAAAAATAAAGATGTGGAGGCCCTAGTGTCCGAACAGGCGAAAGATCTCCTCCGCAAGATTGGGCTCGAAGCGGTAGTCCCCTATGAGTTACTCGTGAGGCGTGCCGTCATCCTCAGAAGAGTTGACCCTTTCTTTGCGGATAATTCCACAGACGAAATTAAGGATGAAATAAACACGAAACAGGCATGGGCAAAAGTCGATAAGGTTGACAAAATTGGCAAAAATCTTATTAAGGTCACCTTCAGCACCAGCGAGATGGCCCAGAGAGCGTTGCGGGACGGCCTATTGGGCTTCTACCTGAGAGTGGCTCCAGAGCAGATAGAGGCAGAAGAGTACATTTACTTGGAAAACTGCCAAATCTGCCTGGCCATCGAAAGCCACGCAACGAAAAACTGCCCGACAAAGGAACAAATCTGCGCGGCATGCTCAAAATCTGGCCACGGCTGGAGAGACTGCCGCGAAGAACAACTCAAATGTGTGAACTGCGGAGGAGAGCATCGGGCACTGGCCATGAGATGCCCTCTACGCAAAGAAGCCATAAGGAAAAAACGAGAAACGTTAAAATCACAAAAGGAGGAAAAGGCCCGAGCAAGCTCCTACGCAACCGCGGCATCTGCTCCAAGCAACGTCACACCAGCAACCGATAGAGCAACTCCGAAGCTAATCCTGCCGGCCGAAAGCAAGGAGATCATGACAATGGTCATAGTGGCCCACCTGGCCAACCTTGCGCGACCCGGCTGCTTCTCAGAGGAGCTTAACACCATGCTACAGCACAACGGAATGAAGAAAAAGTTGTGGTTTCCACCTAATCCAGCATCTCAAGACGTGTTGAATATCAGGTTCGCTGATGACACACAATCTCAGACTGCCGACAAAACCACAAAACAAAAAGTAGATGAGAAACAACCAGTAAACAACCAAGAAGACGGGAACCAGGAACATAATAAGGACGAAAACGTTGTAAACGCAAAAAATAACCCTAAGGAGAAGAGAACAAAGAAGAAGAGGAACAACACACCCGCAGCAAGACAAATAGAAGAGGAGAAGCATGAAGGAGAATCCGAAGACGACGACTCTTACCCCGGAGTTCCCCTGACCGAAAAAGTTGATGTCCTGGAAAGAGGACATTTTTTCGACGGGGAACAATTACAACTAAAGATTTTTGGGACTACTGGATGTAGACCTGAAAAATGCAATCAAACTCAGTTAGTGACAGGCATACGAAATGGCGAGTACAAGTGGACCTTTGAGGGGCCGTGGTCCCCAAAGGAAATGGAGAGCCTTCTGTGCAGCGGTACGATGTTCATTCCGAAGTCCAGTCTACATACAGTTAACGCGGCCACCTATAAAAATATAAAGTGCGGGATGATGACCTCATCAATTAGCTAACAGTGAAAAAGTGTCAAGTGTTAAACAAATAATAAAGCAAAAATGATAAAAGTGATAAATAAATAAACGTATAGGTACAGTGTCAAATAATTAAGCGACAACCAAATAAGCAAGTGTTTAAATACGTCACGTAAGTGAACGTAAACTCTACGCAAGTTCCAGTGTTTATGAGAAGTAATAAAATTAAAACGTAGCAAACATTGAAAAAACAAAGTAAGCTGAAAGCATAATTCGGTAAATCATAAAAACATAATGAGTATAGTATCAATAATAAAGTAATGTTAAAACTGTCAGTGTAAGCCAAATGATGAAACAAGTGAAAATAGTTCATACACCAATATTAATGTAAATAATAAATAACAGTGTAAATAATTATGTAGAAAAATCCAAATGATGAAACAAGTGCAAATAATTCATACACCAATATTAATGTAAATAATAAATAACAGTGAAAATAATTATGTAGAATTGTCAGTGTAACCCAAATGATGAAATTAGATAGAAGTAAAACCCAAACAAACAAAAAACTTAAACGAGTAAGTCTTAAATCGATAGACCAATATTAATATAAATAATAATGTAAATAAATCTACCTATTGGTAGGTACAACTTAAACGTAAATGTAGTAAATTAACAAAAAGCTGAGCTCCTGCGTTGTATTTCTCCAGGAGAAACCTCTTTTGTATCTTTGCCTTCGACTAAAATCTTTCCTCTCCTCGGCTAAAAATTTTTTTTATCTCTTTCAACACTTTTTACTATATATTTTTTTACATTGTATAAATTTATATATTTATCTAAATGTATAAAATACTTGTACTCTTTCGAATAAATATATCATCGTATGTAATCTACGCTCTCTCGCAAAGTTACATCCAGCAAAGGAGGAAACCGTCGAGGAAATATTACTTGACGCCTCCATAGATTTTTCGCAAAAGTGTAAATTCCCATGTGTCACCCCTATACCTCCTGTAACGATACCAAGTGAATGTGGTACGCAACCATAACCACACCCAGTGCCAGTGCCACACAATTCCGGATTACGGCAAGTTTTCGGACCCCGACCCATCGTATCAAAGGTAAAGTGCTAATTGGATTTGGACTATTTTTTTTTCCTTTTCTTTGCTCCTTTCACCCCACATACCCTACATGAATATAACAACTATGATGACGCAAAAATGACGGACGACGCACTCAGGGTTAGCCTGAGGACTCTCCCCGAAAAGACAAAACCCGATCGGGGGGACGTCTTCTCCGTGGCCTACGGCGAGCTCGACGTAGCTCTCGTTAGGCTTATAGATACGCCCTTCGGATACACGGCAATATGCCAAAATGAAAAGAACGCGGAGGTTCTGGCCTCTGCCAAGGCCGACTCCGTCTTCAAAGAAATTAACCTGACCCCAAAGATCCCTCCCCAGATTCAGGCTCACCGTAGTGTGGTCTGCCGTAGGCTAGACCCTTGGGTAGGGCACCACACCGCGCCGGAAATTACTTCCGAAATCGAGGCCAACCACTCGTGGGCCAAGGTGACGGAAGTAATAAAGTTCAAGGAATACACCCATGTTTTCAAGGTTGTATTCCAAGACACCTCTATGGCCCAGAAAGCCAAAGAATCTGGCCTCCTCCTCTTCCACGTCAGGGTCTGCCCTGAACAAATCGAAAGGGAGGAATTTACGCAAGTGCAAACATGCTTCAAGTGCTATAAGCACAATGAACATACGACGAAATCGTGCCCCCAAACTACCGATGTCTGCTCGGTGTGCAGCAGATCTGGCCACGTATGGCGTGAGTGCAGGTCCCAAACCAAAAGGTGCGTAAACTGCAAGGGCGAGCACTCCGCAATGGCAATGTCTTGCCCCGCGAAAAAGGAGGCGATACGTAAAGAAAAACAGAGGAAAAGGGACGAGGAGGAAAAGAAAAGCAATATGTCTTATGCTAAAGTGGCAAAAGCGGCAGTGAAGGAGGCTTCTGCTTACCCTACCTTTCTTAAGGTGGAAAACGAGCAGTCGACAAAGATTATGTGTTGCATATACAGTGGCGGCAACAAAAAAAGTGACATGTGACAATTCGGGGAAAATAAAACAGAAAAATGTAACTTACATATTTTATTATGAATATTTCATGAAAGTTATTACTTGGTCATGTTGCCCTTGCACTTGATGACCATCCTGAGTCGATTGGGCATTGATTCAGTGAGGTTTGCGAAGTAGGTGGGGTCGATCGTAACCCAGATCTGCTTCAGTGATTCTATCAGGTCCTTGATGCTGCCGGGTGCTGTCTCTTGAACTTTGGATTTCATCAGATTCCAAGCATTCTCAATAGGATTTAGGTCCAGGAAATTACCAGGCCACTCCAAAACACTAATATTATTATCATTGAAGAACCTTTTTACTAACTGGGACCTGTGAGCAGGGGCACCATCATACATGAAAAATTCACACTGATGAATTTCCCAAAATGGCAGCATGTGCTGCCTCAAAACTTCAAGATAGTTAGTCCCCCTCATGGCTACATTCTTGGCAAGGAAGTACAGACCTCCTCTGCCCTTTTTTCCACTAAAGGCACCCCACACCATCACACTATCAGGGTGCTTCACAGTTTTCACGGTATATTTCGGGTCATCCCGAGACACAGTGCTGGGACGACGCACGATCTTTGACTCTCCTCTGACCAGCCTAAAGGTGCTCTCATCACTGAACATGACCTTCTTCCAATGGGCAGCTGTCCAATGTTTATAGGTCTTGCAAAAATTGAGCCTTTCCATCTTCATAGCCTTGGTAAGAAGTGGCTTCTTGGCAGCGCGGCGAGACGGTAGGCCTAAGTCCTTCTGTAAGCGATGACTGATGGTCCTGAGGGCAACGTTCTCGAGGAGGTCTGGGTGTTTTTTCTTGATTGAAGCGGAGGTTACAGAAGGGTCTGACATCACTTTACGCCTTAGGATATTATCAGTCCTTGGAGATGTCTTCCTAGCTGCACCAATGCCCTCCTTCCTCTTTGGTATGGTACCTGGTGGCAATAACTCAGCTGCACGTTTTAGGCGATGAATCGTATTTTTGACGTTACTAAATCTGCTGCTACATCAATAAAAGACTTTTCCTGCTCTAATAGGGTCAAGGCACGGCTTTTCTCTGTCATAGAAAGCTTTTTCCACCCCATTGTATCCACTTGCACAGAAGTTATAGCACGTCAAATGGAGGCACGAATGCAGATAATCAGCACGCTGGAGTGCCATATACTAAAACGTCGTTGTACGAGCTCAAACGAGACACTGAGTTCCAATAGAGCGCAGTTCTGTTGTCTTAACCCAGGAGAGTCGTCCACTTGCGGCATAAGCTCCGCACATTTTCATTGGATTGTTGGCAAGTAAAATAGTGAAAGCGATTTTGTGTATCGATTTCTGTTGCCAATATTCAATGTCACTTTTTTTGTTGCCGCCACTGTATTATGCACACATAGCCAACCTTACCAGACCTGGCTCCTTCAAGAAGGAGCTAAACCAGATGCTCCTTAAAAACGGTATGGACGAAATGTGGTTCCCGGAGAACCCCCCATCAGAGGAAGTGCTACGCGTAAAAATGCAGCCCCCCCAAATCCCCAAACTGAGCGCCCCAGAACAACCCATCAAATCCCACAAAGTGAACACAGAACCCACCAGCGTTCCCCCCCCCCCCCAACACCAAACCCCTCCACTAAAGAGTTTGAAGAACCAGCAACCCCAAACCCCTCTATGGGAGCTGTAAAGAAATCGAAGTCCCGCCACTGTACTCGCAGCAAACGATCGCCAAACCGTAAGGGGACGAGGTCAGCCTCGTCCTCCAGAGAGGATAACCATGCCTATCACGGCAAGAGGATCCACTTAAAAATTTACACCACCCATGATGCTCCCTTCCCGGAGGTCAATACGCCCAAGGACGTGAGTGACGGCGTGATGACGGGTCGCTACAAATGGGAATTCAGCGAAGACGTTCCCGAGAGGGTTGTCGAAGAGGCCCTCATTCTGGGAATGGTCCGGCTGAACAAAGAGGCTTTCGTTTCATTGACAGCCTCTGAGTTTAACAAAAAGAGATCCGGTAGATCCCGATCTCCTCCAGCCAGCCCCTCCACCCCCAAGAAGCTCGTAAACAGGACTGACTAATTGACAGACGATGGACAGACTAAAAAAGGACATAACAGTGTTACAATTCAACTCTGACGGTTGGATTGGTAAACAAGTGACTTACGGCAACGTTATACGACAGTGTGACCCTGATATCGTTCTGATATCAGAACACGGACATCACTCGACACAAGTAAAGATGAAAATCTTTAACTACATCATCGTGTCAAAAAACCACAGCCAGGAGCGTTTCGATGGCGCAGCCATCGCCGTCAAGAAGGGTATTCAGTTTAGGTCCCTCCCAGATTTGGACGAGTCTTATCTGGCAATCGAAGTCCAGACTACCCTGGGGCCACTGGTAGTGTCCACTGGGTACCAACCCCCAAGACGGGACTATATCCCGATGCACAATTTCTTCCAACTTTGTGCACATGGGAGAACAGTCCTATTCGGGTGAGATCTCAATGCCAGATGCTCGGAATCCGGATACACCGGAGTTCCGAATAAAAAAGGGAGGAACTTGAAGCACCTTATTGGCGGGGGTATTGTTGCCCGCATTGGGCCTAACTTCCCCACCTATGTCACCGAAACCTGCGCGACGAAGCCGGATGTCATCCTGACCAGCCCGCAATTCCCTTACAATTACTTCCTGCAACCCGGTCCTTTGATCCTTAACGACCACATATCTACCCTTATCAAGATATCCTCAAGTCCCATTCAAGTACCCGTCAGGATGAGGAAGTGCTTTGCCAGAACGAACTGGGAAGAGTACCGCACCCTTCTCAGCGAGTTCAGACCCTTACCACTCGAAGAAGCCACCCTGGAAGAGATCGACTAGGAACAGGCTAGGTTAACGAAGGCAATGGTGGATGCGGACCGCGCAGCAATACCCAGAACATCATACAAAACGCTACCAGCACCAAGATGGACTCAGGAGTTATACGACTTAACGGACGAATACAAAAGACTATTTGAAGAAATCAGTCAAACTGGCACTGACAGACTTAAAAGTAGAC
This sequence comes from Ceratothoa steindachneri, assembly GCA_963969495.1. Lineage (NCBI taxonomy): Eukaryota > Metazoa > Arthropoda > Malacostraca > Isopoda > Cymothoidae > Ceratothoa > Ceratothoa steindachneri. Next base: position 200,656,398 of record OZ018324.1, on the reverse strand, counting down.
GCTTAAGAATACTAAGGACTGAAATGAAGAGACACATAACAGAACAACAGGAGGCCCTTTGGAACGACCTCGTTGACAAAATGGACGAAGAAGTGGACCCCCGAACCTTTTGGAACACCCTTTCAAGACTGAAGGGTAAGCCACCTGACCGAGACACACTCCTCAAGAAGGACGATGGGACGAAAATGACCCCAATGGAGACGGAAGAAGTGTTCAGGACCTTCTGGAAAGATGTGTTCTCCATCACACCAGAGGAAAATGAACTCTTTGACCAAGACTTCGAAGACCAAATACACGACCAACTAAGACCAATAGTGGACAGGACATACCCGTTCAACAACACGACAGCAGACAGAGACATGGCTGGTGACGGCCGAAAAATAACCGAAGACGAAGTCCTATCGACACTACGTGCCTTCAAGCAGAGAGCGCCAGGCAAAACCAACTTGACCAATCTTAACTGGCTGAACGCCCCCCGTAACATCCTAGGGGGGCTGGTCAATGTTATGAACGCGTGCCTGAACGTGGGATATTTCCCTGACGAATGGAAGATCGCCAAAATTATCTTCATTCGAAAATCAGGGAAACCACCGGACGATCCAGCGAGTTTCAGGCCCATTTCCCTCCTCGAAGTAGCCGGCAAGGTCTTTGAAAAGATCCTTGCCAACAGAGTCCATGATTTTATGGAGGCGAATAACCTCCATAACGAACACCAGCATGGATTCCGAAGGGGGAGGGGGACTGACACGGCCCTGGCCGTGATCACGGAAAAACTGGCAAAGATCACAAGCCAGAAAAGGTACGCGGACCTGGTGCTCAGAGATGTTAAGAAGGCATTCGACAAAGTATGGAGGACTGGGCTCCAGTTCAAAATACTTAGACTTGGACTCAATCCAAGAATAGAAAAGATTCTATGCGACTATGTGACTGACAGAATAGCTTACATCCAAATTTTCGACCACGCGGGACCTAACTTCGAGCTGGCTGCAGGCGTACCGCAAGGTGGGTGCCTAAGCCCCCTGCTGTACATCATCTACACCCTTGATCTTCCAAAACCGATCAGGGACGACTGCCTGTACGTTCAGTTCGCTGACGACATCACCCAGATCACGACTGCCCCCTTCAAGAGTCCCGAACTCATGGCACAAATAACCGCCAATGAGATTGATAATGTCAACAGGTTCGAGAGGAGATGGAAGATCGCCACGAACACCCAAAAGTTCAAGGTGATCCCATTCTTCCGTATGAGACAGGCCGACATCGTAACTGATGACGCCCGTATTCCATACAGCTCGGACGGGACAGTCCTAGGACTAAGGATAGGTAAAACTGGATACGGCGGCAACGTCACTAGGACGGCAGCGAGCGCGAAGGCCGAGCTGTCTAAGCTATTCAGATTCAAGAATCTGAACACGGCCAACAAGAAGAAGATCTACAACGCGCTCGTAAGATCTAAACTGCTGTATCCACCGATACCTATCTGCACTGGTTCTAGGAATAAGATGCAACTCCTCCAGAGAGTTCAGAACAAAGGCGTACTCCTAATCACAAACACCAGGAGGAGAGATAGAAGGAGGCAGAGGGACCTACACCACATGGACCAAATGACTCCGGTCAATTTGGAACTGCAAAGTAGAGCCCGCAAGATCTTGGAGAAAATACCACGACTCATGTCAGACGAGACCAGACGGAGACACATAGACATCCCACCCGATGACAGAAACCGTAGGAAACTACACTTCACCAGCAGCAAAGCGCAGACCGAACGACATGAAGTACCGATGTACACATAGGACTTTACCACGACAAAACAAAATAAAGACAACGTTAATAAACAAACAAAGACAACACTTACGGAAAAAAACCCGTAATACATACAAGAGAAGAACACGAGAGAAACAGAACAACGCCTACAAAGGCTTGAACGCTACATGAAGAAAGAAACAACATACACAAACATAAAAACAATCTAAGGATCACGAACAACAAAATAATGAACATAAAACAGAAATAACGCAAAAAGTATCATAATCAAAACAAAACATCAAAAACCAAGAAGAATACGAATAACACCCAGTATATATAGATAAAAGCAATGAGTAACAACATCAAACTCAAATTCGCCTGCGATTCCCTATCACCAGGGATTTCCTCTCCCCCCCCCACTCTCTATCCTTTTCATCAGGGAAACCTATCCCTATCTATTATCTTCCACTATCATATGCATAGATGCATGCGTGAGTGCAGCTGCATTCTCATATGTGTGTATGAATTATTTTCCTTTTCAACACTTTTTATATCCAATGTCCAATGAACTGACAACTAATCAGCACGCCGTGAGAAAGGCTTATGAACTGACAACCAATCAGCCCGCCGTGAGAAAGGCTTATGAACTGACAACCAATCAGCACGCCGTGAGAAAGGCTTATGAACTGACAACCAATCAGCACGCCGTGAGAAAGGCTTATGAACTGACAACCAATCAGCACGCCGTGAGAAAGGCTTATGAACTGACAACCAATCAGCACGCCGTGAGAAAGGCTTATGAACTGACAACCAATCAGCACGCCGTGAGAAAGGCTTATGAACTGACAACCAATCAGCACGCCGTGAGAAAGGCTTATGAACTGACAACCAGTCAGCACGCCGTGAGAAAGGCTTATGAACTGACAACCAGTCAGCACGCCACGGGCAAGGCTTAAGAACCGACACACAATCAGCCTGCCGTGGGCAAGGCTTAAGAACTGACACCCAATCAGCCTGCCGTGGGCAAGGCTTAAGAACTGACGCCCAATCAGCCCGCCGTGATCAAGGCTTAAGAACTGACGCCCAATCAGCCCGCCGTCGGCCGATCGAGCAACAAAACAACGCGGGTTCTCGGAATAAGAACTTACCTTTCGGCATTCCGCAGGGCGCTGGCGTTCTCCCGTTGTCTAGAAAGTCAAGGCCATATTTCCTCGCTGGTGGGTAGGTCAGGGCGACATGGGCTCTGCTTGGGGCATAGTGGAAGGTCGCAATGAGGGCGTACAACGTTAAAAGACGGGATGCTGCACCCATGGTCAGAATTCTTGCGCTCTTCTGTACCAAGTCTCAAATCATTTCCAACGACCTGCAGGAAAAAGGAAAAAAAAAACATTACCATCTTCCCATTTTTCTAATTTCCTCACAACAAATTGAATCATATCACTAAACTCCATTAATTCTTTAATGGGGGTTCAAAGACCATTCCAAAGCGATACTCCCATGGCAATCTATTTATAGAAGGAGGGGGGGGGGGACCGGGCATAGGAAACGTGGGTTTCAAACTCGCCGAGAATTACCCTACACACACGATTCTACGTCACCAAGTGGGATCTCGGTGAACCTGGAACTAGAAGGATTAGAGGCCATCCCGAGTGGCTGAGCTCAACGACGCGCAACTAACACCACATAAATCATTTCCAGGCGTGCGCGCAACTCTTCATTTATTTCTCGTATAAGTGCCCATGTGGCAGCTGCCATTAGGAACGCAACTCCAGAACTTGCCAAACCTAGATAAGTCTGCTTCCCCTGTGGGCGTTGGGGCCACGGGATTGTGTGCCATCCTCGAGACGAAGGCTGCAGCATGACTGTTCCCGCAGCAACATTTGACACCCCTTTAAGGGGCGATGTTGAGGCGTCCCCTTTTACGAACTGGATCTGAAAATCCGTCCTTACGAACTCAGGGGCATCTTGGGGTTAAGCTCCAATAACCGAGGAGTGCAGACGCATGCCCCTAGAAAGGACCTCTAACCCACATCGAAGATATCCGAGGCCTGGGCAGTAACCGAACCATGCAGATGTTTCCCAGGTTCATGCACAACAGTCCTCGTCCAACACCTGTTTTAAAATTCACCAACTTTCCTCGATTCACTCGTACCCAGACAAAGTGATTCTATTGGTCAGCCTTTTTTTATTTCAGCGATAATCTGGCGACTGGTCCTGAGGCACAAGTCCCCGTAATCACCCCACAGCAAAATAAATCCCAAACAAACAAAAACCAATGACAAAAAAACAAAACGGGCAAGTACGCTCCGGCGTCGAGGGCAGGCCCGCCTCCCCCCCAGAGAATCATACGAGTGTGACCAAACAGAGAGAAATAAAATAAGAGATGGCCAGCCTCCTCCAAAAAGTTTGTCCAGAAGTCTGTGTGGACGAATTCGTCCCAAGTACGAGGGAAAAGCAGTAACAATCCCGGTCGTCTCGGTACCGGGACGGGTACCGCGCGCGAAGATAACCCAAACTAGGACATTGAATAAGAATGGGCCCAATAGTCCCGGGGACAATGCAGTCTTCACATTACGGTCGAGGACGCTGCATCAAATGGCGTTGCGTCCCGGGGACAATGCAGTCTTCACATTACGGTCGGGGACGCTGCATCAAATGGCGTTGCGCCCCGGCAGGGACCTCAATTCCAAGACGACCATTCGTTAGCATTTCTTTACCTTTGTAACACCGATTACTCCTTGATGGAGCTATTTCCCGATTAATTTACCTTTAGAAAACGCAGTTTGATATCGATTCCAGGTTCACTCGTGTCTTCTCGCAGCGACTACTGTCCACAACGATAAAACCGAACGCTACCAACGCCGATAAGAATCTAGCGACGGTCGAGGACGCATTGGATGACTCCGACATCACAATCTTGGTTGGCTCTTATCGTCGAGGCCGAAATCGATTTAGTCTCAAGAAACAAGATGGAAAGATGACATGTGCGACAAACATCTGTGACTATAGTCTTCCACCACCTTTCATTAATAATCGATTAAACCGCCACAAACTTCTCCCTGCCCTTTATGCTTGAAGCTAACAGATGCTTAAATGTCAAATTTGACGTCACAGAAGACCCAAAGAAAGGATTATTTGGGAAAGTTATCATGAATTATTAGCACCGATTGATGGCCAGTCTCGTGCGGATTGCCATTTACTCACTTCTTAACTGATTTAGTGGCTAACCGTAAGAGTTTCTAATGAGGTCTTACGCCACCCCGAGTCCAATGACAGACTACCAGATGGAGGAGCATAATCCTGGATCAAAGAGGATTGCCAAATATACCATAACATCTACTACAACTTTTAATATTTCAAACGCGTCTTCTAAAATTCAGAGCCAAGCTGAAAGAAAGAGACTCGAGCTGAATAATATATTGCTGCGCCTACGACTGTAATTGTGTCATGGGTTACTGAGTGCCGAAATGCGCACGCCAAAACACACGCATATTACGCAGAAATCAATTGAGTGAGAGAGCGCGACGCTAATAATGGCATCTCGCAACGAATTCCCGCACCAGTGACGGAAGCGACTCCCTTCAATCGTGAAGAAATTCGTCGCCAATTCGCCAATGCATTTCGCCGCAGCGCTGACGACGCTTTAAGCTCTCTCCATGGATGCAACAATCGACACCATTGCAAGCGTGGTACAACAGTTCTAACACGCGATCAGTTCTTCGCCATTGACGGAAATGGATTTAAGGGAGGGGAGGGGGAGGGGGAAGGTCCCTTTTGTTTTTAAATAACAAGCGCCCTTAACCAACTAGTATTTCAAATCGAAAAACGAGGGCCTTTCTACCAGGAATTTTCTCGCTGTTTTAAAGGTGAAGTTGAGACATGTGAAAATGTGCCAAGTTTTGCATTTCGGATATAAGGAAACGAGATATGAGGAAAAGTGTTTTATTATTTTTCAATATAATTACCCTCGACTTTAATGCACTTGCGCCACTTGTCCCTGAGGCTTCGAATTCCCGACTGCTGTTTAATCCACTCCTGGACGGCGAGCTGGACATTTTCATCGTCCCCAAACCGGCGTCCACGCCGTGCAGCCTTGAGCTAGCGGAATACAAAGTAGTCGCTAGGGGCCAGATCTGGACTGTAGGGGGGATAGTTGAGCTCCTCGAATCCGCACTCGCGCAGGGCAGCTTGTGCAACTCTGGCCTTGTGGACAGGGGAATTGTCGTGGAGGAGCAGGACACCGCGTGTCAACTTGCCGCGCCGCTTCTGACGGATGCACTTCTACAACGCAGCCAGTTGGCGTCCACGCAGTGCAGCCTTGAGCTAGCGGAATACAAAGTAGTCGCTAGGGGCCAGATCTGGACTGTAGGGGGGATAGTTGAGCTCCTCGAATCCGCACTCGCGCAGGGCAGCTTGTGCAACTCTGGCCTTGTGGACAGGGGAATTGTCGTGGAGGAGCAGGACACCGCGTGTCAACTTGCCGCGCCGCTTCTGACGGATGCACTTCTACAACGCAGCCAGTTCCTCGGCGTAATATTGGCCTGTGATGGTCCTTCCACGAGGCGCATAGTCCACCATCAACACTCCCTCAGAATCCCAGAAGATGGTGGCCATGATGTTCCCGGCTGAGGGTTGGGTCTGGAACTTGATGGGGGTCGGAGAGCCCCTGTGCTTCCAGGCCATGCTTTTGAGCTTGGTCTAGGGATCCCAGTGATGGACCCACGTTTTATCACCTGTCACTATGCGTGACTCGAATCCCACCGGGTCTTGGTTGTACAGGAGCAGCAGCTCCTCCGAACTTTTTACGACGTTCAACTCGATCATGGGGCGTGAGGTTTCTAGGGACCCAACGGGCAGAGACCTTGGGCATGGCCAAATTGTCGTGGATGACGTTGATAACACTTCCATGTGATATTCCAAGTTCTCGCTCGATTTCTTCGACCTTCACCCGTCGATTTTCGAGGATCATCCTATCCACACGGGCCACATTGTCCTCGTTGGTCACGTTTGACGGGCGTCCTGGACGGCGGTCCTATTCAAGGGACTCACGACCATGGCGGAACTCCCTATTCCAGCGAGCATTGGTTGCATAGGAAGGAGCGGTGTCCGTGTACACTGTAACCATGCGTTCATGGATTTCTTTTGCATTCTTGCCTTCCTTGGTCAAAAATTTGATCAGTGCGCGGTGCTCAACCTTCTCCATTGTTGAAAAATTTGTGACTGACGATCTGCGATCAGCTACTGCTTCTTAAATAGACGAGGCAAGAGCGTGCGGCTGCAGGTCCTGACTTGTCATAACTTGTCCTAACACCCCCACAAACAGCCACCCCCCTTCCGCTGTTTTTTCCTAACGATTCGCAAAACTTGTTGACCGCCCCTCGTACATGGGAAAAAGTGGTGGCGACGCCCCTCGTCCGGTAGCGAGACAGGCAACATACAGGAAGATCACCCAATCTGGGACATTCAACAAGAATGTGCCGAACAGTCTTGGGCACAACGCAGTCTTCACAGTAAGGCGCAAGCGAGCGCCCCATCAAATAACGGTGCGTGACGCGAATGTGACCAATTCGAAGACGAAAGTAAGCGACCTAAAGCGGTCAGGAAATTTGTTGGTAGGTCCATGGGAACAGTCGCGGCGCAATGGCACGAAATTTTAAGGTCCCCTCGCCGTCTCCCATTTTCTTTGCCAGGCAGACCGCAGGGGCTGGTCTGATTTCTACCATGTAATGGATGTGAGAAACAGCGAAACGCTAGTCTAATTGCGCAGGCCATGCGGAATCTTTGGCACCTTACATCCCCCGCAATTACCAAATGCCCCGGAACAAAGCAGAAGATAATCTAGACATTCGCCGGTCTCACGGCAAACGTGGCTTCAGGGATAACGCGAAGCAGCGACTGTGGAGATTCCAATGTCCCCGAGACCACTCATTGTGGTTGGAGAGTCGCTCAAGATCACATTCCGGTCTCCGAACAGGGCACGACGCGTTCTTTCTTGTACTGAACGGTGAATTGCAACCAGCTGGGCCGTTAAGACAGACGAAGCGCTTGATAGAGCTCCGCTCTTTTCAAACAAAGGGGATATGACTTGGAAACCGATCCCCTCTTTGTATTTGAGCCATCCGTATACATTGGCACGGTTCCAGCATGACACGAAGTGTGATCCAAAAAGGACCAACGCAATACTCACGGGGCTGTCGCAGCTTTTGGAGCAGAGGCGTGCGTGACTACAAATAGTCAAAGGACTAAGATGATGTCCTGGGCAGAACCAGAGGCGCCACTGGCTCGAGAGCTAATCAGAGCTCTCGAATGAGTTTCCTAGCCGTAAATCCAAAGGGCTTAGGGTAAGACGGAAGTTATCAGCGAAATAGGCACCGTCGAGATCGGTTGCGGATACCTAGGCCAGGCTCGCGCGTACAAGCAAATAGTGAATATGGAGGGCGCAGAGTGAGTGGCATGACCGCAGCATCGACAAGTGAGCTCCCAATGGGGGACGCGCGGATTTTTTTGCTCATTGCGGTAGACCGTCTGGCGACTGCCTACTTGAATTAGAGGCTAAACATCTAGGGCTACGGAGAAAAGAGGGTAAATATCGGGTGCTTCGGGGAAAAGAGGGTAAACAACGGGTGCTACGGCGGCGTGCAAAACAGGCAGACGTTCTGCGAATAGTAGTCAGGCCCGCGGCGATGAGGGTGACGGAGAAGAACTCAACGGCCTCATCTACCGACCTAAACTCCTCGACTGAGCTAGAGAATTCAGTCATTTCCTGAAATGCAGGCCACCGCGCCAAGCACCACCGGGGTGGGTTCTCAGGCGGCAGTTACCCTGAAAATGATATTTGAATTGGAAAGTGATCACTACCATGGAGGTCATCGACCATCCCCCAATCAAAATCAGGTTGTGCATCCGAAGAACACATATAGATCAAGGCTAGAAAATGAAGTGGTTCTCAGGCAGTGATGCGTAAACTTATCCACATTTAGGACACCTATCTCAAGCTTTTCGATCAAATCGGCAAGGACTTGTCCCCTGGGATTTATTGAATAATCTCCCCAGAAAGGATGTCTGCCGTTCAGATCTCCAAGCAAGAGAAAGGGCCTCGGCAACCGTGCCACGAAGCGGTAGAAGTCCCCCGCGTCAAAGTCAGCTGACAGTGGAATGTACGCAGAAATAATAGTATACCTCCTATCTAGGTGAAGCAGCACAGCCACTGGCTGAAAGGAGGTATCTAAAGTGAAAATAAGAACGGAGACATCATGCCGGGTGTAAACCGCGCATCCCCAAGTCCGGCCACCCCGGGAGGGAGGGCAGGGGGCACGACCCTAGCATGGTCTTCTGCAGAAAAATAGGTAACGGGGAACGGGACGAGACGAGACGAGCCGAGCCTCCGCAGCTCTTCCCAGTTGGCCCGGAGTCCACGGCAATTCCATTGAAGGAATATGACCTCCAGGCCTAGCTCGGAGGAGACGCGGGGGCGTTCTTTGAAAAGAAGACCCTCGCGGGGATGGCAGTACGCTTCCCGGAGGCAGAACCCCGAGCGGGGTTGGCCGGACAATGCGCTGAAGAGCTGTCGCCTTCAAGCACTTATTGGGAGAGGTTGGGCTCACCATGCGAGTCTTTTCGTCCATCCGCCTCGAAACCGTAGGCGGGCGTTGTGACTTTGGAGGCGGGGGGCCCTCTTTACGAGGATCAACCGTCTCAGAGCCACTCAGCCTACCACTAGGCGTGTGCGAAGGAGCCGAAGCTCCTTTCCTCCTTTCGTTGGAGAGCCTTACGAACCCCGGAAAATGACGTGGCAACCAACTTCACGAGTGTTACCTCCTGCGAGTCTAACGACTCGGTGGAGGCGCGTGGCCGTTTCGCCTTAAGGGAAACGGTCACGCTAGGGGGAGGGGGTGGAACCCTGGTTTTAGCCGGGGGTGGGTGTGAACCCTTTGTGCCGCCAGCTTTACCAGGGGAGCGCCCGGGTTGAGTAGAACCCGCAGAAGGGCTCTGAATGAGCGCGGAAACAACCGTGCTCGTTGGCCTGGATGGTCCAGGAGCAGAGAGTGCCTTTCTAACTATTGAGGCATAAGACGTCCCAGGCAGAGCCGGGCGCGCCAGGACCAAGTCCTTAGCTTCACGGAATGAGAGTCGATTCTGGGCCTGAACGGCCAAAATCTCTTTCTCAAGGAGATATGCACCACATCTTCGAAGCAGCGGGGTGCGGCTCTCCGCAATTGACACACTTGGCCACACACGATTTGGACTTATCGTGTGCGGCCTTGGAGCAATTTCCACATACTTCGGGTGACCCCGACTTTGCAAATCTAGTGCTACGGGGAAGAGAGGGTAAATATCGAGTGCTACGGGGAAAAGAGGGTAAATATCGAGTGCTACGGGTGAAAGAGGGTAAATATCGGGTGCTACGGGAAGAAGAGGATAAACATCCGGGGTGTTACGGGGAAAAGAGGGTAAATATCGGATGCTATGGGGAGAAGAGGGTAAACATCGGGTGCTACGAGAAGGCTAAACATCGGGTGCTACGAGAAGAGGGTAAACATCGGGTGCTACGAGGAGAAGAGGGTAAACATCGGGTGCTACGAGGAGAAGAGGGTAAACATCGGGTGTTAGTGGGATAAGAGTAAAAATCTGAGGTGCTATGGGGAGAAGAGGGTAAACATTGAGTGCTAGGGAAGAAGAGGGTAAACATCGGGTGCTATGGGGAGAAGAGAGTAAAAATTGGGGGGTCTATGGGGAGAAGAGGGTAAACATCGGGTGTTAGGGGAGAAGCCGGGTAAACATCGGGTGCTAGGGGAGAAGAGGGTAAACATCGGGTGCTAGGGGAGAAGAGGGTAAACATCGGGTGCTAGGGGAGAAGAGAGTAAAAATCGAGGGGGCTATGGGGAGAAGAGGGTAAACATCGGGTGCTAGGGGAGAAGAGGGTAAACGTCGGGTGATAGGGGAGAAGAGGGTAATCATCGGGTGCTAGGGGAGAAGAGGATAAACATCGGGGGGGCTATGGGGAGAAGAGGGTAAACATCGGGTGCTAGTGGAGAAGAGGATAAACATCGGAGGTGTTACGGGGAAAAGAGGGTAAATATCGGATGCTATGGGGAGAAGAGGGTAAACATCGGGTGCTACGGGGAGAAGAGTAAACATCGGGTGCTAAGGGGGAAGAGGCTAAACATCGGGTGCTATGAGAAGAGGCTAAACATCGGGTGCTATGAGAAGAGGCTAAACATCGGGTGCTACGAGAAGAGGCTAAACATCGGGTGCTACGGGGGAAGAGGCTAAACATCGGGTGCTACGGGGGAAGAGGCTAAACATCGGGTGCTACGGGGGAAGAGGCTAAACATCGGGTGCTACGGGGGAAGGGGCTAAACATCGGGTGCTACGAGGAGAAGAGGGTAAACATCGGGTGCTACGAGAAGAGGGTAAACATCGGGTGTTACTGGGATAAGAGTAAAAATCTGGGCTGCTATGGGGAGAAGAGGGTAAACATTGAGTGCTAGGGGAGAAGAGGGTAACATTGAGTGCTACGGGGAGAAGAGAGTAAAAATCGGGGGGGCTATGGGGAGAAGAGGGTAAACATCGGGTGTTAGGGGAGAAGGGTAAACATCGGGTGCTAGGGGAGAAGAGAGTAAAAATCGGGGGGGAGGCTATGGGGAGAAGAGGGTAAACATCGGTGCTAGGGGAGAAGAGAGTAAACATCGGGTGCTAGGGGAGAAGAGGGTAAACATCGGGTGCTAGGGGAGAAGAAAGTAAAAATCGGGGGGGCTATGGGGAGAAGAGGGTAAACATCGGGTGCTAGGGGAGAAGAGGGTAAACATCGGGTGCTAGGGGAGAAGAGGGTAAACATCGGGTGCTAGGGGAGAAGAGGGTAAACATCGGGTGCTAGGGGAGAAGAGGGTAAACATCGGGTGCTACGGGGATAAGAGAGTAAAAATCGGGGGGGGGGGCTATGGGGAGAAGAGGGTAAACATCGGGTGCTAGGGGAGAAGAGGGTAAACATCGGGTGCTAGGGGAGAAGAGGGTAAACATCGGGTGCTAGGGGAGAAGAGGGTAAACATCGGGTTCTAGGGAAGAAGAGGGTAAACATCGGGTACTAGGGGAGAAGAGGGTAAACATCGGGTGCTAGGGGAGAAGAGGGTAAACATCGGGTGCTGTGGAGAAAATCAAGATGCTAGGAGAGTGTGAGAGAGCCTAAAATCTGAGTCTATGGGGACATAAAAAGTAAAAAAACGGATGTTATGATTGGAAAGTACGAAAAATGGCACCTATGGGGGAGGGAAGGACGCTAAAAAGCGTGGCTGCGGGAGAAAGCGTTCAAGAGCCGTGGTTACGGGGAATTAAGGAGGGAAATCGAACAACGGCCTTCGAGCTCCATTTGAGAGGTCCAATCGCGCTGCGCACCCACATTCGACTAATCGTAGCAGGCTTTCTCCCCCGCCCGCAGCAGCCACCCGCCCATTTACCTCATTACCCGCCAATTAAGTTGTTAAACATAACAAGAGGGTTGATGGGGGGGGGGGCGGGGGCGCCGTCGATACGTCCGAGCCAATTTGGGAAAACTTTGGGTGCTTTAGGAATGTTGGAATGTCTCCCTTCCCGACAAAACCCCTCAACACAAAACCCCACAAAAAGACTTAGGTGCCCCCTCTCCGGCCACAGAACATCCAGGTGTTTGCCCTCGCCACAACAGACCCAGGTGCCCCCCCCCCCGGCACACAACAACAGCCAGGTGTTTCCCCAGTCCCCGCCACACAACACACCAGGATGTCCCCCCTTCCCTGGACGAGGTTTCCCTCACAGGAGATAAAGTTTAGCTGGATAGAAAGCAACATTTTTGAGCCGCATAACTCTCCTGCCCTACCTCCCATTAACAAGGGCAGATCACCTTGCAGGGTGGACGTAATACAAAGAGTCGGATGGCAGAGATGAGCGAACTTTTTTATTATTATTATTATTATTTTTAGGAGGCCATCTTGCGACTGCCCACTTGGGCATAAGTCGCCGCAATCACACAGCCTAGCTCTAGGCTGCTTTAAAATAGGAATATGAAAACAAAACAACGATAAAAAGGGAAGATGACAACAATTAGGAAGCAAGCTCCTGTGTCGGGCAAAGGTCCTCCTCCACCCGGCGCAGGAGCGTGCGACCTACCAAGAAAACAACAATAACAAAAAAAACAAACAACACCTAGTTAAATAAAAGGGAGAAGGCAGGCCTCCTCCAAAAAGTCTAAAAGTGCACAGGTCGGTGTGCACGCACTCGTTCCGAGTACAAAAGACAGGCGGTAGCGACCCCACCCATCCCGGTACCGGGACAGATAACGTGCACGAAAATCGCCAGACTGGGAATTCAACAAGAATGTGCCGAACAGTCTGGGGGAATACGCAGTCTTCACAGCAGGAAGCTGGCGAGAGCTCCATCAAATGGCTGTGCGTCCCGCGAGTGTGTACAATTCGGAGACGACAGAAAGCAACCTGAACACTTCGCGGCATTGGGGGATAGGTCCATGGGAACAGTCGCCGCGCAATGGCACGCAACTTTAAGTTCCCTTCGACCGTCTCCCATCTTCTTTGCCAAGCAGTCCGAAGAGCTCCCCGTATTCATGCCATGTAGTCGGTGTGAGGAAGAGCGAAACGCTGGTCCGGTCGTAGAGTCCTCGTGGACTCTTTGGAGCCCTCATAGACGCGCTCATTCCACGCAATTCCTACATGTCCAAGAACCCAGCAGAAGATAATCTCGACATCAGCCAGGCTCGCCAAAACCGTGGCGTCACGGAGATCGCGAACCAGGGGATGCGGAAATTCCAATGCCCCGAGAGCACTCAGGGTGCTTTGTGAGTCGCTATAGATCACAATCCGGTCTCCGAACCGGGCACGTCGCGTCATCTCCCGTACCGAGTGATGTATTGCCACCAGCTCAGCCGTGAAGTCAGACGCAGCGCCTGGTAGAGCCCCGCTGACTTCAAACAGAGGGGATACGGCGTGGAAGCAGACCCCTCTTCGGACTTGGAGCAATCTGTATACACTGGCACGGTTCCAGCATGACACGAGTTGTGCTCCAAAAAGGTCTAACGCAATACTCCCGGGCGCTGTACAAGCTTTGGGAGCAGAGGAGTGAGGACAAATAGCCAAATGTGGTACCCTCGAGGGTGGCGGCCTGGGCAGAACCAGGGGCGCTTCCGACCCGAAAGCTATACCTAGCTCTCGAAGGAGCTTCCTGGCCATAAACCCAAAGGGCTTAGGGTATGACTGACCTCTCTCGGCGGCATAGGCACCGTCGAAATCAGCTTCGAATGCAGTAAGAGCTGTTGGCGACTGAGGGAGGCGCCGGGCTCGCGCGTACAGGAGAATGATGCACTGTACACCGCGTAGATAGAGTGGCATCTCCCCAGCATCGACTAGAAGGCTCTCAATGGGGGAAGTGCGGAAGGCACCGGTTGCCAGGCGAAGGCCAGTGTGTTAAATCAAGTCCACCTTCCGCAATACACGGTCGGCTACAGATGCATAAAACTCGCATCCGTAGTCGAGCTTCGAGCGAACAAAGGATTGATAAAAAAGTAAGGCAGTAGCCCTATCAGCGCCCCAAGCGCTGAACGTCACGGAACGGAGAATATCCATAGCGCGGGTACAAGAGAGCCTAAGGCTGCGAATATGAGCCTACCAGGTGAGGCGTCGGTCGAATACAAGACCAAGGAAACGGTGCGACTCAACCACATCCAGGCGCACCCCATTAAGAAACAAATCTGGGTCGGGGTGCAGCCTTGGATGGCGGCAGAAGTGCACCACCTTAGTCTTGGCCAAAGAAAAGCGAAACCTGTGCGCTTCGGCATAGCGAGAGACGCGGTTCAATGCCTGTTGGAGTCGACGCTCCAGAGTTGGCATCTGGGCCGCGCCAAAAGAGATCGAAAAGTCGTCCACGTAGAGCGTAGCGAGAACATCTTTTGGCAGCACCGAGGTGATGCCGTTGATGCTCAGGGCAAAGAGTGTGACACTGAGGACACTTCCCTGCGGGACACAATCTTCCTGTTCCATTGAATTAGAGGACGACTACCGCCACCCGTACGCGGAATGGACGATCTCGAAAAAATTCAGATATAAACATTGGGAGGCGTCCCCTCGCCCCCATCGTGTGGAGAGTTTCTATGATACTGTATGGCCATGCGGTATCAGATGCCTTTCCATATCGAAAAACACCGTGGCGTAATGTATACGAAGGAAGGCCTCGCAGACGGCATTTTCCAGTCGGAGCAGAGCATCCGACATGGATGTGGAACTTGCGGAAGCCGCACAGTGCAGAAGACAGATCACCTCCGCTGTCCAGGAAAAAGGCTAATCTAACATTTACCAATTTCTCCATCAACTTGCACACGCAAGAGGTTAGAGAGATTGGGCGGAAAACGGTCGGAGTAGAGTGATCTCTTCCCGGTTTGCGAAAGACGAGCACAGTAGCGATTCGCCAGGAGTCTGGGAGAAGACCCTCCACCCAGATCCCGTTGAACAAATCTAAGAGAAAGGCCATGCCTCGCTCACCCAGGTGTCGAAGCATGGCGTACGGTTCATCGTCCGGACCATGGGCGGTGTCCGCGCACGAAGCGAGAGTGGAGCGCAACTCACTCACAGTAAACTTGTCGTTGAAGGGTTCTCCGCCTCTGGAGGTAAAGTCCAGCCGGCGGCCTTCCGCGACATCATGACGTGCATTGAATGCTGGTAGAGCAGCATCCCGGCTCGAGAATGCGGAAAAAGCGGTCGCTAAGGATTCCGCCACGGACGCGGGGTCCGAGATTGCGGTCCCATTCTCCTGGAGAACGGGAGGGGGGTCCTGCGAGAACTAGCCCCGAATCCTTTTGACTCGCTTCCACACTCAGATAAAGGGGTCTTCCCGTTAAGTGAAGACACGTATGCCCGCCAAGAAGAGCGGCGGGCGTGCTTCGAAATATACCGGAACCTAGCCCTAGCCCGATGAAATTCAGCGACAGTGAAATCGTTCGGGCGGCGCTTATAGCGCATGTAGGCATAACGCTCCTGTTTGAGGGGCGTCTCACACTCGGACGACCACCAAGGGAGTGGTCGGCGTGCAAAACGGCCAGACGTCCTAGGAATAGTAGTCAGGCCCGCGGCGATGAGGTTGCCGGAGAAGAAGTCAACGGCCTCATCTACCGACCTAAACTCCTCTACTGAGATAGAAAATTCAGTCATTTCCTGAAATGCAGGCCACCGCGCTCGCGCCAAACACCACCGAGGTGGGCTCTCAGGCGGCAGTTGCCCTGAAAATGATATTTGAATTGGAAAGTGATCACTACCATGGAGGTCATCGACCACCCCCCAATCAAAATCAGGCTGTGCATCCGAAGAGCACAAAGATAGGTCAAGGCAAGAAAATGAAGCGGTTCTCGGACAGTGATGCGTAAACTCATCAACGTTTAGGACACCTATCTCAAGCTCTTCGATCAGATCGGCAAGGACTTGTCCCCTGGGATTTATGGAGTAATCTCCCCAGAGAGGATGCCTGCCGTTCAGATCGGCAACCGTGCCACGACGCGGCGGAAGTCCCCCGCGTCCAAGTCAGCTGACGGTGGAATGTACACAGAAATAACAGTATACCTACTATCCAGGTGAAGCTGCACAGCCACTGCCTGAAAGGAGGTATCTAAAGTGAAAGGAAGAACGGAGACACCATGCCCTGTGTAAACCGCGCATCCCCCGGCCCGGCCATCTCGTGGTGGTGGGGTTGCAAACCCCTTATGCCCCGGGAAGGCAGGCAGGGGGCACGCGCCTAGTCCACGGCAATTCCATTGAAGGAATATACCCTCCAGGCCTAGCTCGGAGGAGACGCGGGGGCCCTCTTCGAACAGAAGACCCTCATAGGAATGGCCGTACGCTTCCCGGAGGCAGAACCACGGGCGCTGTTGGCCGGACAATGCGTTGCGGCTTCGGATGCGGGGGGGGGGGCCTCTTTTCGAGGATCCACCGTCCCTGAGCCACTCGGCCCACCCCTAGGCGCGAGCGAAGGAGCCAAAGCCCCTTTCTTGCTGTCCTCCTTTCGGTGGACAGCTTTAGGAACCCTCGAAGAGGTTCATGTACACATTCGCATTTACCGTTGCAATTATTCACACTTACGGACCAACTCCTTGAGAGGAAAACATCCCTCATACTCTGACGATGCCTCCTTCATATTTGACAGACTTTTTAACACATTTAGGATTAAGTCCGTCACCTGCAGCTCATCTAATAAAGCTTCTGCCATCAGATCCAACTTCTTTAAATTTACTTTCGTCGTCGAAATAAATTCACTCCCAATCTTCATCCCTTCAAAAACATGAGCTTCAGCATATGAGTATCGGCTTCTGATTCTTCTTACTAATGATTTATTTGGTTGCTGGAGGAGGAGCTTTCAAATGCAGTGAGAGGACAGCACACTGTGAAACGGTTCACTTCTTAGCCATTATTCGTCTTAACCTTTCGAGAAATTTCTGCAGCAGTTTCAAAAGGGATCCTTCATAGAGGAGCACCTAATGGCTCTGTATTTTCAGACGGTGGTTATGCGGGGTCGACCGACCTTTGCATGAGATTTATAAGTTTTGTTTTCATTGTTTACTTCAGAACGCGCAAAATCACACTCTAGGACCTTCTTTCCTCTATTGAGTCCTTCCCGAATTCTTCAAGCGAATAATTCTCTGACTGAGGTCAGTAGTTAATTTCACGCGTGGTGGAATCTCTACAGAGTACAACAATGGTGGTTGAACAGTTCTTACTTACTGATCACGTGTCAAATATTTTATTTTGTTAATTTATTTAGTATTTCTTGAATATAAGATTCTACCATATGAAATATTCATAAAATATACCTGATGCATGTATATGTACCAGAGAAATTTCATTTACCTACATCATATTTTTGAAAATATTTTAATATAGGAAAATCTCTTATTCTGCTCAGTATGCTATTAAGGTAATTAAAAATAAATTTAATGTATTAAATTTATTTAGTCAAAGTGTCTATATTATATTAATGATTCTATAGGGTGTTTAGGGACATGATTGGAGCACCAAATACACATTTTAGTTAATAGGGATTCCGAGATTGGTGTCGAAACAAATTTATTGGATGGATAAAATTATCATATTTTGGAATCAAGCCTATTTTTTTTTAATTAATAGTTTTTACGCACAATCCTTATTTAAGCTCAGTGTGCTGAAAGAAAGGAGAAGAGGCTAAGTTGGAGCCGGACGGGGCGCTGAGTCATGTCAGCACGGCGGCCAGGAAGGCAAATCGCCGCGCCCCTTATGGGGTGCAGGGTGAAAGAGAATTGGTACAGAAGACGAAGTAGAGGTTAGCAGAAGGAGAAAATGAATGCCAAGCTGGGGCCAGATGGGGTGCAGAGTCCCGTCAGCACGGCAGCCAGGAGAGCAAATCGTGGCGCCCCTTATGGGGTGCAGGGTGAAAGAGAATTGGTACAGAAGACGAAGTAGGGGTTAGCAGAAGGAGAAAAGGAATGCCAAGCTGGGGCCAGACGGAGTGCTGAGTCCCGTCAGCACGGCAGACTAGGCGAGCAAATGACCGTGCCCCTTACGGGGGGTTGGAATCGAGCATAGATATCACTATGTGAAAAACTATTTTAAAATGAATGAAAACATTTTTAGGCGAAGCAGGAAACGTGCCCACAGTCTCCCGATATCCATCGTATAAGACGACTAAAGCCAGATAGATATCGGCGCTTAGAAATCGGTGACCCGAGCGTTTCGTTTCTGGGAGTGCGATACGCAGTTGGCATTGATGGGCATCAACCCACTTTGGGAGAGAGGTTGACGTTAATGATGAAAATGAGACAAATTGTATCTTAATTTTTCTGCAAAGCTCTTCAAGAAGGTATTTATAGAGTTATCAGCTCGGACGAAATTCCAAAACATTGAAAGGTAGGCCAAAGTTAAGAAAGGAAGTAAAAAGGAGGTTAGCGATTATAAACCTGTAACTTTTGCAACGGTCAATGATTATAGAAACGCAGAAGAAAGGCATCGTAAGTCACTTAAAAAGGTCAACAGACATAAGTCGCGTGCTCTCAATTATTCTGACTTAGAACTTTCCGACCAGTTTTATTTTAATAATTCCCGTACTAACCTTGGGAAGACCTTGATAATTATATCATTCGAAGGTAATGTACAACAACATAATGGTTTCAAATTTCGTTAGAATCGGCTGAATAGTTACGTTATTGTCAAATAATTCCCGGACTAACCTTGGGAGGACCTTGCATATTATATAATTCGAAAGAGAATGTAAAACAACATAGAGGTTTCAAACTTTGTTAGAATCGGCCGAATAGTTGCGATGTTATTGCCAAATAATTTCCGGACTAATATTGGGAGGACCTTAATAATTACATTATTCGAAGAAAATAAAAAATAACGAGGATTTCAAATTTCGTTAGAATCGGCCAAATAGTTACGATGTTATTGGCATAAAACTCATTGAAAAGTAAAATGGTTACCATCCGACTGACCGACGACCTAGTAATTTATAGAGTCGCGAGCACGCGACTAAAAAACTAGCTAGTCCCACTGTGGTAGATTTGGTCTAACTAAACGCCTTGAATTTGAGAATTATAAGCACTTTGTTGATGACTGTAGGGGTGTGATTTTGATTTATTTAGATTTTAATAAAGTTTGGGCAATGTCAAAATGGGGGCACTTGCATAAATGGAAGGTGCACAGGATAATTGGCCAGATAAACGGTACAACTGGAGTGAGTGTTTGGTAAAAGTGCTGCTGTTATTATCTCCCGGGGAGTAGATGGCATCTCTGCTTGGCAGATTGAGGGAGAAAGCCTTTGTAGGCCCCGTCAACGTTACCACAAGTAGGACCGAGCTATCTATGAGACTCCTGAGGGACCAGGTTAAACGAGGGAGGCTGTTGCAAGTTGTGGGAGTTTCATAGCACCCCACTGTCCATGGAACAGTTAGGAAGTGGAAATTGAATTGCAACTTATCTTCACGTGGAAAACATCAAAGTGGCGTGGTATAAACTCAATGATTGCATCCAGGTAGGGGGTGGTCGTCTCATATCCCTTGGAAATGAATGACCACCGATTATCTCACGGATCATCAGTACATGGATTGGATACTTGTTACTTATTACTAATGTAAATAACAAGACCTAGGGTGCGGGCTAAGGTAGCCAAATTTATAGACGATACAAAGGTTCATTTTAGCATCTTAAATAAACTGTAGCGGCATGTATAAATATTACGCGTAAAAATGTAAATTTTTACAGTTTATCCTTTAAATTGCATTTTTACCAAAAATATTTAGTTATACCTCAAACATTGTCGCTTCATTCAATAAATAAATGTAATTCACATTTATTGTATTTCTCATTATTTTGATATTTTTTAATCTTGTGTATTATTTTATTGCCAATTCTTTCCATATTTTTTTCAGAAATAAAATAACCAAATTTGAGTAACCTTTCAAAACGGGCTTTACATATGTACAAGGGTGGGCGATACACACCGTGGGATTAGCACAGCGTTTAGATGTAGGGCCATAACCACCTAGGTCGCCTGATAGTATCCTACTAGTTTCTCGCTATATCGCTTCCTCTCCTCTTCCTCTCTCTGCCGTCCTTCTCTCTCCCCTGTAACCTTCACCCCGGTGCCATAGTGCACAGGGAGGGAAGAGGGGGAGTCCGGGCTCTCCCGCCCTTTCTCTTGGCCCGAAAAACAGCCAAAGGAAGGGTTGGAGTAGATCCGGACGAACTAGCCCTTTACTCTCTCGTACCTTTTCTTCTATCTGATGCATGTCCAATTGGCAGACGCTATCTCTCAAATCATTACGAACGAACGACAAAACCAGAGAGATATCTCACACCGTACAGTTCGCGAAATCCAAAACATCCACGATTTCGAAAAACCCAATAAAATTAAAACAAACGGACAAATTCCGCACGATTCCAATGAATCGTCCACCAGGTCACCGCGAACAACGCCACATATCCTTATAATGCCGATGAAAAAATCCTCGGCTTGAAAATCACAAGAAGAGGATACAACTCGCACGTAAACGAGAAAAATAACTACGCAAAGACTGTGCTGTCATCCCTGTACAGGTTCAATACCCTGTCGGCAAATAACAAAATAAAACTATATTTAGCACTAGTACGCCCGATTTTGACCTACCCGATTACACCACTACATACCTTTCTAAGACAAAGATCATGGAAATGCAAAGAATCCAAAACAAAGCGACCCGCTTCATCACGCGATCCAGAAGAACAGTGGCGAGTTATGGTATACGATATAGTGAAACATCACTGTATAGGAGCCAAAAGTTTAATTTACGAGACTAGTTTCAGTATTTAGTTTATCATACCCTCTTCAGTCGTATACTGAGAATGCAATTGTTACAAAAGTCTATAAATAGCGTACAGATCAGAAAAAAAACAAAAGAAAAAACCACAAAGAAACACAAAACGGGGGGAAAAGGTCATTCATTAATCAGGGGGTGTAAGTTTAAGATCGTTGACTAAGCTGTTTACGATGAGGTTACGGGATTGGGGGCTGCATTACATATATGAAAACTATTTAGTATTTGATGATATGACCTTTCGTCGCTATTACAGCTTGTAACCGTTTGGGATATTTACTTTTGAGGTTCTTACAAATATTTGTAGGTATCTTGGCCTATTCTTCTTGGCATATTGTTTTTAAATCTGTTAGATTTCTTATGTCCTTTTTCTGAATCTTTAGTTTTAATTCTCGCCACAGGTTCTCGATAGGATTTAGGTCTGGCGACTGACTTGGTCATCCCATAACCTTTATTTTCTTCTGCTGAAACCACGCTGCAGTGCCCTTAGCTGTATGTTTTGGATCGTTGTCCTGCTGGAATGTCCATCCTCTTGGCAACTTGAAGTCGTCTGCTCAAGCAAAACATGAAAACAATCCACTCTCAGATCACACAATAATACTTGACAAACAGAACCCACAACAAAATATTAAGTGCACCACCTCTAACCCTACACAGCTCAGAACAAACACTCACAAAGCAGATCAGAAGAACACTAGCACAGATACGAACAAACAAATCACCCCTCCTGACGTCATACATGCAGAAAATATCTCCCACCACCCATACAACACCAGACTACCCCAAATGCTTAACACAGATACACGACACCACACATCTCTTCAACTACCCCCAGATACACACATACCTGGGCCCGGTGGATCTCTGTGAGGGTCCCCGACCCACTGTCAGGCCGGGGACGGGGTCGCCACCACCACCAATAAACGATACAAACTCGATCTACAAATAAGATGAATTTCAAAAGACAAACGAGACTACCAAAGATGTAATCATAACTAGAAAAGAAAACTTCAGAATAGAATCAACCGATAATACAAACAAAATGAGTAAGCCGATGAGGAAACGTGATTAAAGAATAATAATAATAAACGTACTGCAAAAAATGCGCATGAAGCACAAAAAACAAAAACAAGCAAAATTACAAAGGAAACAAACGTTCAAATGCGCAAAAGAAAACAAAGCCTCGGATGCTGAAAATCACAATAAATTACTCGTTAAAGGCAATGAAAAAAAAAACGAGTGTTAGCTATGCTACATGGCACAAATCATTATCCTCTACTCACAATCATCCCATCAACACACTCACACCATACACAATATTTTCCAACTATCCTAAACTTCTCCCCCACATTCTCCACTCATGTTATCTTAAATCTTATAAATAAATCCGATAAGCCACGTTTGGTTTTAATTTTATTAGAAGCCTACAAACCTAATTTGGCAGTACTCTATTTTTTCGTGGGGTTTTGTTGGCTCGTTTTAGACGGGGTTTTTTTTTTGCAGATCTTTCTTGAATTATTTTACAGTTGTGGTAGAGGCAGAGATCTTGGGTGTAGTAGTGCGGAAGGATTTGGAATAGATTTATTAGCTGGGGCCAATAATCTAAAGTGAATTTCAATATGAAGTGTGCAAGGCATCGTCCATGAGTTAGAAATTTTAATGTGATGAATAGGATTAGGGACGAGTAAGTCCCAAAATAGACCTTTGTGTTAGTTGATCATAGTCAATCGATCTGGGTAAGTACAGGGTGAGCCCCAAAACGAGCCAAAACTTTCAATAAGCTTCATTTCTAAATTGGTTAATTCAAAAATGAAGCCTATTGAAAGTTCTGGTCCGTTTGGGGGTCACCCTGTATTTGGCAGCAAAGAATAGAACAAATGTTAGGATGTGCTAGGGAGGATTTTTTTATATATAATAGCAAAATTATGCAAAGCTTTTTAATGCATCCTCATCTGTATTTATCTTTAAGCTTTCTGAAGGTAATATAATCGATTGTCTTTAAAAAATGTAAATATAGAGACTAAGACCCTAATTTTATTAAGATACCAGAATTAAAACCGATGTGATAACCAGTATTAAACTCTGGTGCCTTTTAGCCAATGGTATTGCTTAGCGTTCCCTTCCTCATGTACAATCCCCGCGGTTACACCTGGGTCTGTCAGACCGGTAGAGAATAAAATGCTAAATTTGCAAACTGGGGGTTTTTTTTTCAGGAATTCCTTAGTATCTACAGTTAGTGCGGACTTATAACAACGTAATGCATTTCTTGGGGCTTAATTTAAACAATATATATCTACTAGATTTATTAAACAAAATTAGTGAAAAATTTAATGTTTGGGGGGCATTAGCGCGGTTTTATTACGAGACCTGTACAGCGAATCTTTCTTACGTTGGTTTGCTCACAGTCTATGCAGAGGAAACGGCTGTGCTCCACACACACTGGCTTGGCAGCTGATGCCCCTGTATTTGGTTCTTCTGTCCTTCGTGGCAGGACAGATAGAACACCTGTATCGTCATCAGGAGCAATCCTTGTTGGGATGTTGAGGTCAGAGAAGACTTGTGATAGTCATTTAAATGTGTCGTTGTTGCCCTGGGAATTCAAACCGTTCTTTAACCCAGGGTTTGAGGAAAGTGCGTCTGTCCATGGCCTTATTAACATCTTTTACACGTTCCGCATTGAGGATAATGTATGAATCGACACTGCAGCATTTCCCATTCCATAAAACACAGCAAGGGGCCATCGTTTCGTCATTCTGCTACATGATGAATAGGCACACATATGGTTAAAGGTGTCAACACCCCCTTTCGTGGAATTGTAAGACACGATGATATCTGGCTTCCCTCTTTTTTCCGTGATGACAGGCTGGTCATGCATGGAAGACATCAACAAGAAAAGCTTCTTGCTAGAACTTTTTTTGTGTAGGTAACCATAGACATTTTTATCAAACACAAATGCGCTTTGGCCACCGGGCGAACCTCCTCTTATCAATTATTTGTGGCGCTATCTATTTCTTGCTCGCCCGTACAGTTCCTACATATGTCAGACTTTGTTCTCGAGAAGATCATTAACGAGTGGAACAGACGTAAACTAATTGTCACCCGCGATATTTCTTTTGCTGTTGGCCTAGGGGGTTATATGTTCTGCGGTGACAGAACATATAACCACCACTATGTGGTGGTTGGGTATGCCTCCCAAGATATGGCACTGCGTTCAGCATACAGCGGATCTTTGAATCACAAACCATGATCAACTTTATGGCACGTTTGGCTGGTTTGTTGGCAATAGACATCCTGAAGGGACATCTTCCGCTAAACCCGAGCAACTGCTCATCAATTGTTATGTTTTCGTCAGTGGAATAACGAGTTGTGCAGTTGCTGATGAATCTGTCCCAGCTCTCTCTTAATGGGGCAAATCTATCTGTCTTCCTCCTTTTTCGCGTCTGTCCATATTGTCGAGGCGTAAAGTTTGTGAAAGAAAGAAGAAGCGCCGTTCACCCAATGCAGATCTGTAGAATGGAGGTCCAATACTTCTGGAGAACATCCCTTTTGTTGGCACGTGATTGTCTTGTGTCAGCCCTGACATAATGATCCCAATGAGTGCCATTATTTCATTATAGTAGTTCTTATCGATTGTTGTGGTTTTCTTATTTCGTAAATCATGTTATCAAGCCGAAATTCAAAACATTTGCTAGGTGATGATGCCAATGTCCATTGTGGCAACACAGGGCCCTTTGTGATGGGTGGCAAAATGTTGCGTGAGGGGGTTCTGGTAGACCATCTGGTTGTTGCAGTAGTTGACCATGCATGGTCATTTTTGCCACGTAATTGTTTCCTGCTAAATTTAACCCTCAGGCTCGATTCCTCTTCTACACCGATGAAAGTGAACATTCCTCTGGAGCATTTGCCATTCCAGGATCTGCAGCTGTACTTTCAGTAGATGTGGACGGACCAGCGCCCGTAGGAGTAGACGGTAATTGTAGGCGTTTCCTAGGTGACCACTTGAATGAAGGTCGTTTCCTCTTCATCTCTGCTATATGTTGATGCATTTCATCATCACTCTCACTTTCTAATAACTCAGCTTGTGTAGGTACATATTCGCTCATATTATCACTGTCATAATCTGTTTCAACATTTAACTCATATTCAACATCGCTCATAACAATAGATTTCTCATCAGAACATTCACTATCACTTTTCTAGATGCCATTGTTATTTATTTGTCTTTTATTTATTTATTGCCTCTGAAATGATTTTTATTACCTGGAAAGAAAAACAAATATTAGCACTCGTCTAATTCACATATTGTATAAAGACAATCATCAAATTTTCATTTGTTTTCACTGTTATTTTTATATATTCATTGTTTTTATCAGCATCACATCACCAGAAATCGAAAATAAAACACATTAGTAAGACAGGCAGTGACAATATGCATCATGTACACAATAATTGCTATTCATAAAAAACAACCACAATTTGTTGAGTTACCTATAATTCTACACACTCAAACCAGCATCACCGCGGGTACTCCTGGGTATCACAGACCCGTACACCATCCACCCTCAGGTACACCCGAGATCTCACAGACCCGACTGCAACTTTACGGCACAGAAACAAAGAGTGATCTCAAAGTAACCCCCCTACATCACACATGGGTACATAAAGGTAGGGAGCGATCAGGAAGGACAGGGGGCCCACACATCTAGAAGTTAATGTACTAAAGCATGCTAAGGTACACCCTGGGGCTGTCCGATCCAGGTGTGCCTGAGGAGGGTTAATAATTTCAGGTTTTAGGGGAAAAAAGGGTCCAAATTGTCACAATCTTGAACAATCAAGAGCGAGGTGCTGCACTCTTGTTATGACCTTCAGAGCTTAGAGGAATGTCCACACACAAAAAAAAACAGTTAAATGAAAACTCTGGGTATTGCAAAATATTTAAATTTAGCTTAATTCCTTTTATTGCAGCGTTTTTAGACTAGGTCGAGGCACAAATACCCGGAAATCCAATTTTACCCACGATTTCAAAATGTACTCTTCCATTTGATGGCTTAGAATCCAATAATAAGAACCGCAATCAAGCCCGTGTACACAAATCTCAAGACAGAAAAATATGCACTCTGACGTCATCTTGAACAGACCTCGAGAGGCGGGAAGGAGGAGAAAAGGTTGGGCAAATGGGGGAAGGGGGAGACGTGGGGGAATAAACGAGAGACTGTAAAATGTACACAACTTCCCCGTGCCAAGACATGCCTAAAGGAAGGTCACATTTAGCGCGAGGTTAGTGTACGGAAAGTTTTTAGCGTCCAAATCTCTAGCGCAAAAAAATTCTTGTCACTAAATTGCCACTCATGGTGCCCATTGCGGAAACTTGTTGCTGAAGGCAAAGGGCTATCCAGTCCCAAGAATCTGGGGTTACCAAAATTTGCTATTGCACTGCATCGCATTTCTTCACTTCCTGTTCACATCATGACTTGGGTCAGTCCATCGTTGGATTAGGTAAGCGTGGCTTCCATTTCTCATGGAGAGATTTTTAGACGTTGTCAGGACTAAATAAAGACAAATAAAAAAAGGCTTCATTTAGGTTCAAAGGGGAAAGTGTCGGTCAGTAATTCGATGTTCACACGAGTGTTTCATATATGTTTGGCGGCCCTACATAGGCTGACGCTCAACGATGGCCCCCGCATAGTGTGACGCTCAACGATGGCCTAAAATGCGAGGATATTCAAAATTAAGACTTCTCCATAAACCACTACGACTTCATGGTTTAACAACGACCATTTGGACCATGGCAAGTTCTCACCCAAGTGACCCCGTCCCCCAACTCCCGAGTCTTCCCCTTAAAGGTTTGATTCGCCTTCACTTTCGAGCGATTTGCCGAGGCAATTTTCATCTGCGGTCGCCATTGCGGTCCGACCCCCGGCTCCTATTTCTTTTCGCCCCCACCAAACTGCTCCCCACCAAACTGCTCCACTTTTACAGGCGTCAACTTTCCTTCTCGACTGCAACTCCATACAAACACACGCACACTTTTTTTCCAGGGATTCACTAGGAGCGCCCCCATCCCCCTCTGTGTCATACAACGCCGTCTGGTTCCATTCCCGGGAAGCGAAAAGTGGCGCCCGCGAATTAGGGGGTTCTTACAATTAAATAGAACCCAGCAATATCTAAAGGACACAAAACTATAGACGTCCCATCACTATGTCATGGGTACGTTTGGGGGTCGGGTAGGATGTAGCAAGAACCGAGCACACCTCCTAAACTGTAAACACGAAAAGCTCCACACTCCCTCAAAGAAGGCAGGCCGTTAATCCGCCGCACCCTTCTAAATACCTGCGATAATCTGATTAATCAAATAGTTGGGAGTCGCACCTTGAAGACGACCAGGGAATTAAGGCAACTCAACCGACGATGTGTCCATATAACGAATTTGCCGCCAGAAGCTCACCTAGCCACGAACCCGAGTACAAGAAGTACTTGCTCCCCACTCCATAAAAAATGAAGGGTTTATTTTTTATGTGCGCATCCCAGCAAGTGGTTAATTTAGCGAGAGGGTGGGGCTGCAGCCGCTATTTCCGTCAAGATTACCGTCAGAGATGGACTCTACCAATTAGCAGGCCCGAAAGAGGCGTGAAGGACACGCGAAACGTCTGCGAAACGAATATTTGGCAGGGATAAACAGAGAGGGGACCCCACCCTTGTACTAATTAACATAAAAGACTACAGGTGAAGCACGATGTGGACGAAAAAGCACAGATGATGTTTGGCAAATAAAAACAACCCAGGAAAACTGCAAAACAGAAAATGCAAGCTAAGTGGAGTGGAAGGAACCAATGCAGGTTTCCAAGAGTAAAACTTCCGAGGGATAGGGTTCTTGAAGGCAGACGATGGACAAATATAGAAGGAAATTATTACAAAAGTAAAAAATATATAAAAAAAACGACAAAAATGACCCATGGCATTTCTGACGTGAAGTTATGTGAAATCTAAACGTGTAAAAGAGCCCCAGTATTATTGACTAAGCAAAATCCAATGAAGGCATATCCAGAAGAAACATTTGGGAGAGGTTTGCAAAAGTGGAGAAGTTAGGGGAAGTGATACGCAGAAGGAAAATAACTAGTAGTCCAAAGATGCGAGACATCTCTGAAGCCAAAGAGGGCATTGAGCGGTCAGAGGGAATTTGGGGAACGTTGAATGTATAATCTTTAATCTGGATGATTAAAAAGAAAGTGATTAGATTTTTCTGCTTTATTACAGTAAATTAATTTAAAGATATTAATTAAATGCGAAATATTATAGCATCACAAAATATGGAATTATTCACTACAATGAGATTTGCTACCGAGAATTAAATCTCACTTATTGCACTGAATTTATTCAGCTTCACTTAAGGCCCCGTAAAAATACTAGGAATTCATCCCCTTTAATTTAGGCACCGTTTTTTTGTTGTTGTTTTTTTTAAGAGCTCATCTAGCGACTGCCTACCTGGGCATTAGTCGCCGTATTCACTACTGCCTAGTACTAGGCTACTTTAAAATAACATGCAAAAAAACTACAAATAAAAAAAGGAAAGAGGCAACAAGCAGGAAGCAAGCTCCGGCGTCGTGGGGAGGTCCGCCTGCCCCCAGCGCAGGAACGTGCGACCTACAAAAATAACAAAAATCTAAACTCCCAACTAGTTAAATAAATGGGAGAAGGCCGGCTACCCCCCAAAGTCGGTAAGTCCACCAGTCAATATACACGAACTCGTCCCGAGTACAAAGGACAGGCGGTAGCGACCCCGCCCATACCGGTACCGGGACAGGTAACGTGCGTGAAGATCGCCCAGACTGGGACAGTCAACAAGAATGTGCCGAACAGTCTGGGGGACAACGCAGCCTTCACAGTAGGGCACAGGCGAGCGGTCCATCAAATGTCGTTTAAGTACCGTAAAAATACTATGAATTTAATCATTCGCTTCACTTTAGGCACCGTAAAAGTACTAGGGATTCATTCACTTCACTTTAGGCACCGTAAAAGTACTAGGGATTCATTCACTTCACTTTAGGCACTGTAAAAATACTAGGAATTCATTCGCTTCACTTTAGGCACCGTAAAAATACTAATTATAAATTAATTCATAATCATGTTTTTCACCCTGTGAGGAATGAACTAAAAGGCTTTGAGTTCGGTGACGTTGTACTAGAAAAAACTCTAGCGCGAAACGATAAACAAAAAGGGAACGATGGTTTGGATTCGAGGTCTCTCGTCGACAAGAACAGAGGCGATATCGTTATTATGGCTACCAGCGAAAGATGGGAGCGTCTCGTTTGGATGTTATGCTTTATTACGGTAAATTAATTAGAGGATTAATTAAATGCGAACTATTGTGGTAACAAAATATGGTGTGATGGATAATGAGATGAACCGACTTGACTGGGCTGACGTTGAACTGCCGGGTGCCGGCGTTCCCGATAGATGTAACTACTTAGGCACCGATGGAATGGGACGAGTGGGAGATCTCCCAGACTGAGACCAAGTAGTTGTTGCAGTTAGGTTGATGGTAGTGGGAAGGGGGTGTTCCACGAGAAAAATCGCGGCGCGATGGGACGCACCTTTTGGCTCCGGTATGCCATCTTCCATCTTCTTTGCCAAGTAGCCTGGAAGGTTGCCCCAATTCCTGTCATAGTTGGTGTGAGGAAGAGCGAAACGCTGATTCGGTGGACCAGCCCTTGCAGACTGTTTAGACCATCACCAATGTGGTTATTTCCCGCAATCCTTACATGTTCAGGAACCCAGCAGAACGCAATCTTGACACCTGCCCCGGGTCGCGGCAGCCGTGGCTTCACAGATTCTGCGAACAAAGGGATGGAGTATTCCAAAGCCTCGATGCCACGCAGGGCGCTCTATGAGTTGCTATAAAGCACAATTCTGGTTCCAAACTTGGCCCATTACGTAATCTCCCGTGCCGAACGTATATTGCAACCAGTTCGGCCGTGAAGACAGACGCAGCGCCTGGTAGAGAGAGCATCGTGTCCTCTGTGGCAGGAGATAGGACGTACACTTAGAAGTAAATATGTGTGTATAATGGGTGATTTTAACGATAGAAATATAGCCTGGGAAGTTCTTGCAGGTGATCAGGATGCGGCGGAATTAAACTGCGGAGCATGATCATTTTCTTAGATTATAAACCAACCCACTAGAGGTGATAATATACTGGATTTAGTATTATCAATTGAGAAAAAAGGCATTAGCGATACAGTGATTGAAGGAAATTGGGGCTTATCAGTAGGATAAATAAGGTACTTGGAGACGGTTGTTTGGGAACTAGCGAGTGGGGTCAGGTCAAAAAATGTAATGTCAATGAGAGCAGTTTAGGGAGAAGATAACTCCCATGTAGAAGAGAGGTATGGTGGTGATGAGGAATATGAGAATGATTAAACAGTTAATTGTTCGACAGAATATGAACATTCCATATAGGGAGATTACAGCCAAGTCTCTCGAGCCTAAATGGATGTCAAATAAAGTTACGCATTATGTTGGCATTAAAAGGGGTCATTTATAGGAAAATAAAGAATAATGAGGGTCAATTTAGGCAGATATATTAAGCTAACTCGGGACATTAAAAAGTTAATTAGGATAGCAAAAATATCATGGAATTAAAGTGCCAAATAAAGCAAAGGAAGATGCCAAAGGTTTCTTTCAATTATGCATAACTAAGCCTAGGGATAAAATAGGCCCACTTAAAACTAATTGTATGAAAGGTGTGATGGAATTATCTGAGAAAAGATTGCGTAGGGAGTCAGCGAGAGAGACCCCTCTATGAAAGTAACCTCCTAAAGTTTACGCTAGTTTTACTCGCTCCATAACATCCATCTTCACCATCAACCACCTCGCCACACAGTAGGGATCGAAAAGCATCGAAGCCACTCTTAACATAGGGCTAAAAAATTTAGAGAGCAATCTGCTACAACACCCGAAATAACGGGAAAACAAAAAGAAATTCTGAATTCATGATCATAACCCACATTTAGTCAGGTTGAACGACTTGAGATCTCATTTCCACATTTCACCCTCTCGAGACACGAAGTCATCCGAATAGATTCTTTTTTATCTTTTGAAAAAACGAGAGGTTCGAAAAACGCGCGGGGTAGGGGGGAGGCGCGGGGGTGTACAAGAGATCCGATTTGTTTTAGTATCTCTTCTGGCGGCTCCGAGCAACGCATACCTCCGCTGAAATCATAAACGCAAATCTATGGTTAGGTTAATTAAACAATAAGAGAAACCAGAAAGCTAAATAAAAAACAAATGGCATCCTAAATGAGCCAGAGGAGAACCGTCTCCATCAGGGACCGAAGTGAGCCAGAGGAGAACCGTCCCCATCAGGGACCGAAGTGAGCCAGAGGAGAACCGTCCCCATCAGGGACCGAAGTGAGCCAGAGGAGAACCGTCCCCATCAGGGACCGAAGTGAGCCAGAGGAGAACCGTCCCCATCAGGGACCGAAGTGAGCCAGGGGAGAACCGTCTCCATCAGGGACCGAAGTGAGCCAGGGGAGAACCGTCTCCATCAGGGACCGAAGTGAGCCAGGGGAGAACCGTCTCCATCAGGGACCGAAGTGAGCCAGGGGAGAACCGTCTCCATCAGGGACCTAAATGAGCCAGGGGAGAACCGTCTCCATCAGGGACCGAAGTGAGCCAGAGGAGAACCGTCCCCATCAGGGACCGAAGTGAGCCAGAGGAGAACCGTCCCCATCAGGGACCGAAGTGAGCCAGAGGAGAACCGTCCCCATCAGGGACCGAAGTGAGCCAGAGGAGAACCGTCCCCATCAGGGACCGAAGTGAGCCAGGGGAGAACCGTCTCCATCAGGGACCGAAGTGAGCCAGGGGAGAACCGTCTCCATCAGGGACCGAAGTGAGCCAGGGGAGAACCGTCTCCATCAGGGACCGAAGTGAGCCAGGGGAGAACCGTCTCCATCAGGGACCGAAGTGAGCCAGGGGAGAACCGTCTCCATCAGGGACCGAAGTGAGCCAGGGGAGAACCGTCTCCATCAGGGACCGAAGTGAGCCAGGGGAGAACCGTCTCCATTAGGGACCTAAATGAGCCAGGGGAGAACCGTCTCCATTAGGGACCTAAATGAGCCAGGGGAGAACCGTCTCCATCAGGGACCGAAGTGAGCCAGGGGAGAACCGTCTCCATCAGGGACCGAAGTGAGCCAGGGGAGAACCGTCTCCATCAGGGACCGAAGTGAGCCAGCGGAGAACCGTCTCCATCAGGGACCGAAGTGAGCCAGGGGAGAACCGTCTCCATCAGGGACCGAAGTGAGCCAGGGGAGAACCGTCTCCATCAGGGACCGAAGTGAGCCAGGGGAGAACCGTCTCCATCAGGGACCGAAGTGAGCCAGGGGAGAACCGTCTCCATCAGGCACCTAAGTGAGCCAGAGGAGGGCCCCTTCCCCCAGGGCGCTAATAAGTGTACCAGAGGAGGTCCGCCCCCCCCTCAGAGCCTTAAATTTCCCGCCAACACTAAGGAGTATGGAGGAGTTCGCTTTCTCCCTCGAATCCATCACGCCGAAGTCTGAGGCCCACGATATCTTTTCCGTCCGGCGGCTACCAGCAGGGGCATAGCCGCCGAAATCATTACCAAGCTTATTTTTAGGCTTATGCTTTCCTTAGCCAGCGAACATGCAGCCAACACCCAAATCAACTCGATACTGCGTCACCAGCCCGACATAATCTGATGTGCACGAACACGTTCCGAGTGCGAGGGATAAGCGGTCGCGACCCTGCTGGTCCTGGGGGTAGCGCACGCGAAGTTCTCCCAAACTACGACACTTCAGAGATCGGAGCGAGATGGGGGATCTTTATAAACCCGTTTCATCTTCCTGCTTGATAAATCCCCTCCCCCCCCCCCGATGACAAGTTTCTACTGGATCCATAGCTCGAGTTTGTCAAGTTATTCGTGCTATTGAGCGAATTTCACCTCTTATCTTGGGCGGGCTTTTTTTTAGCAATATTCGGGTCTTATTCAAGAATTTATTTGGTTTCCAGCTGGAAACTTGTTATGCTAGGCATGGCCAGAAGGTTTGGGCAGAGGCAAATTTCGCCCTGTGAACACCCGTTAACCAAAGAATGGTACCAAAGCGCCCTATGAAGCACCGTTAACCAAAGAATGGTACCAAAGCGCCCTATGAATCACCGTTAACCAAAGAATGGTACCAAAGTGCACCATCAACGCCCGTTAGCCAAAGAATGGTAAGCAAGAATTGCCCTACACGTGCAATTCCTACGAACGATCGCCAAGCAATTCGGGGTTTCCATCATGACGAAGAGCCAGGCGTCACTGGGCACAAAAAAATAGGTTAGGACAACTCCACCACATACAGGGTCTATGGTCTGGAGACTCCCCATATCGCAATCCGATCGAGAACCCGTGCGTGAGTGTTCAAAGAGACGAGCTGGGAAACGGACAATCCTTGCATGATCCATCACTTACAAGATTTGCCCCTGAAGTTGAAATTCAGTCATAATAAAACGCAGAAATCAAAGTCACTTCTTTGCCTGAGGGTGTCATAAAATCTATGAAACTTGTATCATTTGGCCATGACTGGTTTTTTTTTCTGAGTTCACCTCTGTTGCCGAGTCCTTGTTAAGTTGCGTCCAAGTTTCTCTTCCATAACATACAAATGGTAAGATTAAATGTTTTAAGGATTAGGGCCTGTCCATTTTAAAGCTTCCCTGCAGATATCAATCCCAATGTTCAACAATTCCTTTCCCATGCTCGTACCAGAAGATTCCAGGTTTAGGTCTAAAACGCAGCAATATTCGTCACATCCAGAGTTCTATTTGCAGTGGGTTGACAGAATAAACACTAAAGGATACAAAAAAGCGATAAATGGGGCAAGAGTGAGAAGTTATAAAAAATGTAAGAGCACTTAAGGATAAGAACAATATCAACCTCACGTTTGGGCAGCCCAGAATTTAAGCTAATGTCGTTACCAGGTAAGGGTCGTTACCAGGTAAGGTGAAGTGCAAAATTGAAAGTTTCTTCTTATTTTTTTTTTTTGCATAAGGTCAAAATCGAGTTCAGACAAAAGAACCGTTTCTCGTCTGAGAGACCAAAGCGCCACGACGGTTGTACCAGCTGGGATAGGGGGGGAAGGGGGCTGTGGTGCAACGGAACGACCTTTCTTCAATAGTACTTACTACCCACGCCATGCCCATGACCTCCGACCCCGTGGTGCGTTGGGGAAGGGAGATTATCGGGTGGGTCTATCAAAGTGTTCCTGTACCTTATATGGCTTCACATTCCTGGCACTCACCTAATCCCAAAATGGCACTCAAAATTGTAAAGTAAATAGTATAAGCGAAAAAGAGACGAATAAGGGTTAAAAATACCAACTACTGCTATAGGACCCAACTTCACAAAACTAACTCCACTGCAATGCAGCGCTTAACCCCGACTCTCCACTCAGAGTGGCAAAAGTGCCCAGATCCACATTGCACCGTCTTAATCACGACGAATCCAGATTATTTCCCATTGAAGTGTGAAGTGAGTAGTGCGGTTAAGCTCCAATTACCACTCGGATAAGTCCAGGTGTTGGTGGAAATTTTGTGGCAACCACTCCCTCCCAGAGGCACTGGGCAGATACAGGAAGTTTCTGGAGAAAATAACGGGGTTCGACGAAAAGGGTTGCGTAATGGCACCCGGAAGAGGCTTTGGATTTAAAATAAACCCGAGTGAGAGTCACCAAAGGGGAAATCGATCCCACGTGTTTGGAGCAAAGGGGACCCCACTATTTAAGTTAAAAAAGATTGTGGCAGCCTTTAAACTTAACTAAAGAGGAAAGGTGAAAAAAAAACGAAGTTCGTGGGGAAGAGAGTCGAAGAGAATTACTCAAGGGGCCAAAAATCAGTAGACATGACCAGTGGTGGATCCAGGCTAAAAATTTGAGGGGGGGGGGACCTAACCTGAATTCCTCCCTCTGAGGAGTTTGAGAAAAGGGCATTGATCATTAATAATGGGTATCTTACACATCATTGATAATTATTATAAATAAAGGCATGTATAAAGGAGAGCACGAACTCTCAAATCCGAATTTTTTTTCAATACATTAAAATATTATGAATTGTAGTTTTTTGGGACGTCAACAAAGGTATAATACTGAATTTAATAATTAGTTTTGAGATTTACCTGTATTTTAGACATGTATCATATAAGATACATTCGATCGCAACGCTTTCAATTTTTTTAAAGATATATTCTAGATTATTACACAACTCTTTCGGAATAGGAGAATATAAATACGGCTTGAAAAGAAAATATAACAAACTGCTCTGAAATTTGGGGGTGGTTTCAGCCCCATAGCCCCACACTGGATCCGTGCCTGGACGTGACCTCAATCCAGTCAGCTATCCCTGGTCTTAAGACTGTTCATACAGAGGTTTATAAGTCGGCACATGACCCATGTTGACTTAAGCGAGCCTAGAGAACCGATGTTCACTTGGGCGATCAAATAGAACCAATGCATGGCCAGAGGCGAAAACGAAACGGCTTTATTTTCTCACTCATGATCAATTATTTCAACGTTTTTTAGCGAATGGTTCGTGACAAGACACATCAGCATGAGAAAAGCTCTCCACACGCCACCACCGACCTTTCCACGACCTGGGTGTAAGAAAGTTGAAGAGAGAAAGGGAGGGAGACCTCACCTCAACCGATCACCCGAGGGGGAGAAAAAGAGGCGGTCAGAAACCCCGTCGGGAAGAGGCACTCGGAAGACTCCAAAGCAACCAACCCACGTCGCTATCTCCACGCAACGGAAAACCCGCAAGGGGGGACGCCTAATCCCCCTTCCCCCACCACTGTCCCACAAAATCATCCCTGAATTCATTTTACGGAAACTTAAGAACCATGTTTATGAAATTATTCCATTAGAATTGTAATTAGCCCGGAGAAATCTACGCTTTCACATTTCGCAACGCCGACGAACGCGGTTTGGAAACAAAGGTCAGCTTTCATAAGCCCCCTCCCCCAACTGAACAATAAACAAGGACCATCAACCCTGGATAACAGGAGGATAAGCTCACGGCGAAGGAAACGTGGCTCGAAACGAGGGAAAGGAAACTAAGCAACGAAAAAGAACCGCTTAGTCAACAGATAAGTGGCATAAGCACTTTGAACTCTTCCGCCAAGCCTACCATGGTTCTAGAAGGGAGTTGAGATACCATAACGCACAACTGGCGACTGCTTACTTGGTCATAAGTCGCCGTATTCGACCCAGCCTATTAGTAGGCTATATTAAAAATAAATAACTATGTAAATAACAAATCACAACGATAAAAATGACAAGGGTTAAAAAAGTAAAAAAGCAAAAAGGCAAGAAGGAAGCGCGCTCCGGCGTCGGGGGTAGGCCCGCCTCCTCCCAAGCGCAGGAACATGCAACTCACAACAAAAGGTCAAATAAAGTGGAGGAAGCCAGCCTCCTCCAAAATGTCGTACACACCACACGTCAGTGTGCACGAACCCATCCTGAGTACAATGGACAAGCGATAGCAACTCCGCTCGTCACGGTACCGGGACAGGGAAAGTGTGCGAAGATCCCCCAGACTAGGGTATTTACAAGAATGTACCGAGCAGTCAGGGGGACAACGCAGTCTTCACAGTAGGGCGCTGGCGAACGCTCCATCAAATGGCGGTGCGTCTCCCGCGAGTGTGTCCAATTCGGAGACGACAGAAAGCAACCTGGAGCCGTCGGGGTATTGAGGGGTAGCTCCAACAGTCGTGGCGCAATGGCACGTAACTTTAAGTTCTCTCGATCGTGTCGCCAAAACTGTGGTGTCACAGATAGCGCGAACCAGGGCATGTGGAGATTCCAATGCCCCGAGGGCACTTTGTGAGTCGCTACAAATCATAATCCGGTGTCCGAACAGGTCAGGTCGCGTTATCTCCCGTACCGAGCGGTATATTGCAACCAGCTCGGATGTGAAGACAGAAGCAGCGCCTGGCAGAGCCCCAATGGATTCAAAAAGAGGGGATACGGCGTGGAAACCGACCCCCTCTTGCGACTTGGAGCCATCTGTATACACTGGCGCAGTTCCAGCGTGACGGAAAGTGAGCTCCAAAAAGACAGACGCAATATTCCCTGCGCTGTAGAAGCTTTGGGAGGAAAGGCGTGGCGACAAATAGTCAAATGAAGTACCGTCCAGGGTGCGTCCTCGGCAGAACCAGGGGCACCACCGGCCAGAGAGCTATAACTAGCTCTCGAAGGAATTTCCTAGTGTTAAACCAGAAGGGGTTAGGTTATGACTGGCGTCTCTCGGCGGCATAGACACCGTCGAGATCAGCTGCGAATGCAGTGAGAGCTATTGGAGAGTGGGGGAGGCGACGGGCTCGCACGTACAGACGAGAAATGCACTGTGCACGGCGCAGAGCGAGTGGCATATCCCAAGCATCGACAAGTAGGCTCTTCATGGGGGAAGTGCGACAGGCCAGTGTGGTGGATCGAGTCCACCTTCGCAATACATGCTCGTCTGTGGATGCATAAAATTAGCATCCGTAGTCTAGCTTCGACCGAATAAAGGATCGATAAAAAAGTAAGTCATTAGTCCTATCAGCGCCTCAGGCGTTGAACGTCAGGGAACGAAGAATATCCATCGCGCGAATACAAGAGACTCTAAGGCTGCGAATATAAGCCTCCCAGGTGAGGCGTCGGTCAAATACAAGACCAAGGAAACGTTGCGATTCCATCACCTTCAGGGACAGCCCATTGAGAAAAAAGTCTAGGTCAGCGGTGGATGGCGGCAGAAGTGCACCACCTTTGTCTTAGCCAAGGAAAACGGAAACATGTGCGCTTTGCCATAGCGAGGGACGCGGTTCAATGCCTATTGGAGTCTACGCTCCATAGTTGGCATCTGGGCCACGCCAATAGACATCGAAAGGTCGTCGACGTTGAGCGTAGTGAGAGGATCTTCCGGCAGCACCGAGGTGATGCTTAGGCAAAGAGTGTGACACTTAGGATACTTCCCTGCGGGACACCCTGTTCCTGCTCCATTGGGCCGGAGAGGGCTCCCCCCGCCTGTATGCAGAATCTACGATATCGCAAAAATTCAGATATAAACATTGGGAGGCGTCCCCTCACCCCCATCGTGTTAAGAGTCTCCATGATACCGTATCGCCACGCGGTATCATAGGCCTTCTCCAGATCGAAAAACACCGTGGCGTAGTGCTGTCTACGAAGGAAGGCCTCGCAGACGGCATTTTCTAGTCGGAGCAGAGCATCCTACGTGGAGTGGAACTTGCGGAAGCCGCACTGTGCAGAAGACAGATGGCCTCCGCTGTCCAGGAAATAGGCTAATCTAACATTTACCAATTTCTCCATCAACTTGCACACGCCAAAGGTTAGAGAGATTGGGCGGAAACCGGCCGCAGTAGAGTGATCTCTCCCCGGTTTGCGAAAGGTGAGCACAGTAGCGATTCGCCAGGAATCTGGGAAGAGACCCTCCACTCAGATCCTGTTGAACAAATCTAACAAAGGCCACGCCTCGCTCACCCAAGGGCGGTCTCCTCCAGTGCCGGTTTAACCTAGTAGCAAGTGCTACGGGCCCCGCGGCGATATTAAAAGTTAGTAATAATTAAACTTTTGCCCTTAGGCACAGAAGGCCGAGACAATAATTATTCATTTTCCTGATTTTTTTATATTATATATATCACCCTCACGTGATACTGTGTTTTTCATTATATATATATATATATATATATATATATATATATATATATATGAAAAATATAGAAAACTTCACTAGAGCATACTGCATAGTATAATAAGTCTAGCATTTAAAAGGGAATAAAAAGTATACAAAATAAAACCCTCCCAGCCATATAGCAGTACTTTTAAATTCCTCAGATAATTGTTTCCCTCTCTGCAAAGGAAAATTGGGGTGGGGGTGAGATCCAATATATATACGTACGGGTGGAGGCCCCGCTATTCCTTGTGTTACGGGCCCCGCAGCTCCTTAAACCGGTCCTGGTGGTGTCCGCGCACGAAGCAAGAGCGGAACGCAACTTACTCACAGTAAACTTGTCGTTGAAGGGTTCTCCGCCTCTGGAGATAAAGTCCAGTCGGCGGCCTTCCGCGACATTACGACGCGCAGTGAATGCTGGCGGAGCAGCATCCCGGCTAGAGAATGCGGTCGCGAAGGATCCCACCACGGACGCGGGGTCCGAGATTACGGTCCCATTCTTCTGGAGAACGGGAGGGGGGTCCTGCGAGAACTTGCCCCGAATCCTTTTGACTCTCTTCCACATCTCTGCTAGAGGGCGTCTTCTCGTTAAGTGAAGACACGTATGTCCGCCAAGAAAAGATGCGGGCGTGCTTCGAAATATACCGGAACCTAGCCCTAGCTCTACGAAATTCAGCGCCAGGGAAGTCATTCGGGCGGCGCTTATAGCGCATGTAGGACATAACGCTTCTATTTGATGGCCGTCTCGCACTCGGCTGACCACCACGGGAGTGGTCGGCGCGCCGGAGAACTAAACAAATCATCTACAGACCTAAATTCCTCGACTGGGACAGAGAAATCAGTCAATTTCTCAAATGCGGACCACGGCGCCCGCGACAAGCGCCACCGGGGCGGTCTCTCAGGCGGCAGCGACCACCGCTCACCCCAAATCAGTGTGCATCCGGAGAGTACAAAGATAGATCGAGGCAGGAAAATGAAGCGGTTTTCGGGCAATTGTGCGTAAACTTATCCACATTTAGGACACTTACAGTATCTCAGCTCTTGATCCGATCGGCAAGGAATTGACCGCAGGGATTAATCTAGTAGTCCCCTCACAAAGGGGGTATCTACCGTTCAGATCTCGGAGCAAGACAAATGACCACGGAAACCGTGCCACTACCTCAGCGGAAGTCCCTCAGGTTGAAGTCGACTGACGGTGGGATGTACGCGGAAATAACAGTATACCTCTTATCCAAGTGCAACTGCACATGGATAGCTGCACCAGGAAGACATCATGCCGGGGATGAACCAAATATGCTCCGGCCCGGCTCCAATCCCGTGCTGGTGGGGTCGCAAAACCCTTATACCCCGGGAGGGTGGGCAGGGGCACGCGCCTAGCATGGGGAACGGGAGAACGGGAGGCGATGAGCCTCCGCAGCTCCTCCCAGTTGGCCCGGAGTCCGCGGTAATTCCATCGAAAGAATATGACCTCCAGGCCTTACTCGGAGGAGATGCGGGGGCCATCTTCGAAGAGAAGATGGCAGAACTCCGGGCGCTGTCGCTTTCCACGACTTATCGGGGAAGGTTGGTCACCATGAGTCTTTTCCTCCCTCCGCTTCGAAACCTTAGGCGAGTGGGGCGGTTTCGGAGACGGGGTCGCTATTTGTGAGGATCCACCCTCTGCTTTGGGGGATCAGCTTTAGGAACCCCAGAAGATGGCCTCACGACCAACTTCATGGGTGTTGCCTCCTGTGAGTCTAACGACTCGGTAGAGGCGTGCGGCGGTTTCACCTTACAGGAAACGGTCACGTTGAGGGGAAGGGAGGGGACACCTAGTTTTAGCCGGGGTTAGATGTGAACCCTTTGTGCCGCCAGCTTTACCAGGGGAGCGCCCGAGGTGGGTAGAACCCGCAGAAAGGTGTGGAATGGGCGCAGGAAACAACCGTGCCGTACGCCTGGAAGGGCAGAGGGCCTCTTTCTTAACATTGAGGTATAGGACGTCCCAGGCAGCGCCGGGCGCGCCAGGATCAAGTCCTTAGCCTCACGAAATGAGAGACGATCCTGGGCCTGAACGCCCAGGATTTCTTTTTAAAGGAGATATGCACCACATTGCTTCGAAGAAGTGGTGTGCCGCTCTCCGCATTTGACACACTTGGTCACACATGATTTGGACTTATCATGTGTGGCCTTGGAGCAAATTACACAGACCGGGTAACCCCGACTTTGCACGTCGACAGGAGCGATTAGTATGGCCGAAGCGGTGGCAGTAATAGCACCTCCGCGGCAGTGGCACGAATGCCTTCACGCGGTAGCGGTACCAACCGGCACACACCGACTCTTCGAGTTTGTTACACTTGAACGTGACGAGTGTAGGGGTGGGTCTCGAGGCACCTCCCTGTTTTCTCATCACACACTTTACCTTGATGGTCCCATGTTCGGCCAGCTCTAAGGTGATGTTATCTATGGAGTAGTCCAAGAGTTCCCTCGCATAAACTACTCCTTTCATGGTAGAGTGCGGCGTCACACTCACCGGCGTGCAATCAAGTGTCCGAAGGGCACTAATCATGGCCGCCTCGGAGGGATTCGACGCATTCGCCAGAAGGCTACAGTCCGAGAAACTGGTCACCTTCGGCTCTCTACCAATCACGCTAGCTAAAGCTCTCCTCTGATCGATCATGTTGCCCTCTGCCAACATACTGCCATCAGTGGAGCGAATAACGAGGAATCTCTGGATAGAATAGCAAATTTGGAAGGGGTATGCAGGCATATAATAGAATTCGAGATGGGCGGGTCCACTAAGGAGTAGGGTGAGTGATCATCTATTATTATCATACCTGCTCAGTTGAAGAGGTCGCCAACGAAAGAGTATAGAAAGTGACCTAGTAAAAAGGGTGGATGGAAGGATGAATGCAGGGTGAAAGTTAGCACAAAAAACACACGAGGTTACCGGAAGGAAGAGAAGCTGGGGCCGGACAGGCCGATGAGTCCCGTCAGCACGGGGGACAGGACCACATCTCCGTACCTCTTAGGAGGGCAGAGAACCAGCGCAGATTTCCTTAGTAGAACATACTGATACTTGGCAGGAGGCAGGGTAAGAAGGTGTCAGAAAGAAGGTAGATGGGACACGAGACTGTCGGCTTGGCAGCCAACAAGCCACTAAAACCCACCGGCCACAAGCAGCACAGCCTTATTAACCCGGGAACGGCCGTATGGGCTGCCAGGGAATTGGTTATTGGGGCAAAACCGATCTTACCATTATTCGCGCCACGATGCTCCAGACGAATCAAATCATGGTCTCTTGCGACCTGTGGGCGCTACTCATCGAGGTTCCAAAGCTTCTCTTCTAAAACGGCACGAGGTAGCTAGACAGGGGGCATAGTCGTAGAGAAAAGGGACTGTTGAGAGGGAGCGAGGAGGAAACGCACCTACAACTTCTCCAGGGACTGCCAAAGAGCAATTCAATCCAGTGGAGGGAGTGTTCTCATTTGTACTCTGACAGGGAGGACGTGCGGGTCCTCCGGGTACCAAGTCTAAGAGGACGCTACCCTGCGGTGAAAAAGAGGAGAGTTTGTATAGAAATGCAGAAAGTAGACTTAGCGGAATGAAGAGAGGCTAAACTTGGCCCAGACGGTAGCCAGTAAAACATGGCCGTGCACGGCTCTGGAGCACGCAGCCAACAATGAAATTTAAGAAAGTCCTAATCAGTTGTGGGTGAAAGCTTCACATGTGCAAGCAGTAGCGACCCCGCTCTTCCCAATACCGGGACAGGTAAGGGGCGCGATCACACAGGCAGTGAATAAGAATTTGTCGAACATTCCGGGAGAGAACGGAGTCGTCGCAGTAAGGTACAGGCGAGCGCTCCATCATTTTTTTTGTGGGGCCTATCTGGTGACCACCCACTTGGGCACAAGTCGCCGCACTCAAGACAGCCTAGCACTAGGCTACTTTAAAATAAGAAAATGCAAAAATCAACAATAGAAAAGGAAAATGGCAACAAGGAGGAAGCAAGCTCCGACGTAGGGCGGAGGTCTGCCTCCCCTCCCCCCCGGCACAGGAACGTGCGACTTACAAAGAAAACAACAACAAAAACCTAGGTAAATAAAGGGGAGAAGGCCGGCCTCTCCCCAAAAGTCTATATGTCCACAAGTCAATGTACACGAACCCATCCCGAGTACAAGGGACAGGCGATAACGATCCCGCACATCCCGGTACGGGGACGGGTAACGTGCGCGGAGATCACCCAGACTTGGACATTCAACAAGAATGTGCCGAACAGGCGCTGGCGAGCGCTCCATCAAATAGGGGGTGCGTCCTAAGGGTATGGTCAATTCGAAGACGAGAGAAAACAACCTGAAGTCGTTGCGCCATTGGAAGATAGGTCCATGGTAACAGTCGTGGTGCAATGGATGCAACTTTAGGTCCCCCTCGGCTGTCTCGTCTTCCTTGCAAAGCAGACCGGAGGGTTGTCCTGATTCACGCGATATAGTCGGTGTAAGAAAACGCGAAACGCTAGTCTGGTGGCCAAGGCTTACAACCTCTTGTGCTCCCATTCCCTGCAATCCCCCACATGTCCAGGAACCAGGCAAAAGATAATCTCGACATCCACCCAGCTCGCGGCAACGGTAGGATCACGGATACCTGTCACCAATGGGTCCGGAGATTCCAATGCCGCCCTTTGGCGGGGGGGGGGGCGTTCCCTCGTCTTTTGAAGGGTCCATTCTCTCTGACATTGAACATAGACGAGGCAGTAGATGCTCCTGTTGCTATCCTCCTTTCGAGAGGTGCGGTGTTACTTGTACCGACGAATCGTCAAGTATCCGAAGTGAACTTATAATCGCAACATGGCCAAGGTCAGCGGCATTCACCAAAAGGATCCAGTCCAAGAAAAGAGCGACCTTAGGTTCTCTACCAATTATCCTAACTAAAGGTCATCATGCTTAAACATGTGACCCTTGGCCAGCATGCTGCCATCTGTGGACCGGATAACAAGGGTGGGTCTGAAGCAAGCAGACTTGAAGACACCGTAACTTCTCTATGAGGCTTGGCGTTTTCGAGTCTCCCTCACCTTACTTGCGACTTTGGTTCTTTGAATCTTACCCTCCCCACGCGCGGATGCCACGACGGCGTCCTTGGCCTGGCCGCCTACTGCAGGGTATCCGACCCCC
Organism: Ceratothoa steindachneri; assembly: GCA_963969495.1. Classification (NCBI taxonomy): domain Eukaryota; kingdom Metazoa; phylum Arthropoda; class Malacostraca; order Isopoda; family Cymothoidae; genus Ceratothoa; species Ceratothoa steindachneri. Next base: position 200,612,445 of record OZ018324.1, on the reverse strand, counting down.
GACCCCCGGAACAAGAATTCAGTTTTCTCATTCTTTTCATAGAGGAAAACGTAGATTGGCCCGTTTTCTCCCCCCTCCGCAGAAAGGGACCCTAAGACCAGACAAGCCAGCCTCAGCCTTATCCATCTCCGAAATGGAGAAGGCTTTGGTTATCCATCTGAGCGAGGGGGTACCTTCTCTCCCCGAGTACTCATGGGCCTGTGCTGTGCTGCTCCCGCCACAGATGGTAGGGAAGAGCCTGCCATTTAGGTCGGGGATCGGGGATCCCGACCGGAGACCTAATAGGTTCGTGGCCTGTATGAAACGTCCGGGGTCCGACCTCCCTCGGGAAAACACGGGGGCGGACAGGCCCACCCAGAGCAAGGTTACGATTCTAAGCTCTACAAGGTGAGGAAGGAAGGTCTAGCGGAGAATGCTAGACCTTGTTCACTTTCCTTTATTGGGGTCGGGGCTACCTCTGCCGCCCTTTCTTAGTTGGGCCCGAGAAAAGGGGGGTGATCGCCACTTACAATGGGAGAGAATCACCCAGAGACGACTCTGTAAAAATAGGAGATACGTGAAGGTATCCCTGTAAAATAACATGAGGGGTAGCTCAGAAGATGGCAAAGGCGAAACCCCTTTGTCGCATGTTTAGGATTGCGGGGTAGCCCCTACTGCAGTGGGAGTGGAGCCCTCCACGGTACTTAGTAGGGACAAAGTCGCGCTTGGAGGCGGCTCGTTACGCATCTGCGGACGCCCAACTCTACTGTTGTCACCTCCCAATGCTATGAGAGGTTAAGGAAAATGTCCCCGTAGGATCAGAAACATACAGTTATACATACTCAACCTCCAGATTCGAGCTAAGGTGGATCTTGGCAACCCGGCGTAGCCACTTCTGTACACCGAAAGTCTGAAACCTGGTACACTCGGTACCTACCTTCTCTAACCAATGGGTGTTCGGTTCTCGCAGCAGGTAGGAACGTCACAGTATATCCTACCACTCGGCTAGGTTGTGGCAAGAGGACGCAAATGCGCCGAACCATCAGAACTTCTTTAGATTGTAGGAGTAACAGATAAAGGAGGTATGCATTACGGGAAATAGAGAGGCGAGTCCACTAAGGAGTAAGGTGGGTGATCACCTATTATCATCATACCCTGGCACGGATTGAGATGCAGTGCCTGTCTTGGTTTGTTGCAGCAGGGGTCACTCCGGCTACACCCTCCATGAAAATAATGAGGGAAAACGCACAACTTCCCCAGACCTGGTCAAAGAGTTAAGTTTCCCCAGTGAGCCAAGTCTTCCCTATTGGCACTCAGGATGTGGGGTGGGGGTGCTCGTCTAAGTACCAGTCACAGTACCCCTCATGAAGTGCCGATTCAAGAGAGCGTGGATATGAAACCACTTCGTCAGGTTGTGGGACAAAATGATGCAGTGTAAGATGAAGCTCGCGAGCGGAGCAGTCTTGGCGCCTATGACTCGACGCACTGCCCGCTATGCGGAAGCTCCTGGCGATCCTGGAATCGAACCCGGTACCCAAGCCTAAGCGTGTAAATCCAACGGGGGCCTTGGTCAAATTAAAAACAGGGGAGATCGAATAGGCTCCCGTGGGACGATAATTCAAGAGGTAGAGGACCAAAGGTAGCTGAACTCCGAGCGGGGAAAACCCCTCAACAGCTCATTCCCCCCCCCCCGATCTCTCGCCCTTTCGGACAGCCACGTATGCGCACGATTCCACTTGGCCCCCAAAAAACTGGCCAGACTGGATGCATTCCAGGCCACCCAGTCTACCCATTTGTTCTCTAACCGTGGCCTCTCCTCTATTGTACTCGGGCTCTGGAAAATTTAGTTACCCCCACCCACCATTCGCTTGGTAGACCGCTCCCCCCATAATCTCCCGCCCTTCACCAGGGAGACTTAGCGGGTGAGTGGGTCAGAGGCGCACCCACCCTTCTCAATAGACTTCCACCGTGGGGGTCAGTAGAACAAGGCGAAGGATTTATTATTATTTGCTAAGGGGGGAGGGGGCAGCGTGGACATCAACGCTATGAAGTTTGTGAAAAAGAATTGTAACGAAATTGGTGAAGTTATTCAAAAAATGTTAGGAAAGTGCATAAACCGATTCCCCCAAAGAGTGGAGTACACTACCGAGCAGAAGAACGATTTTCCTCTTGCGGGTACGATTGGAGGGATCTTTTTAGCGCATATTTGGCGACTACCTACTAGGACAAAAGGTACCATAATCACGTTACAGTCTAATACTAAGTTAGATTAAAAAAAATGTTAAAAACGTACAAAAATACCTAAACAATGAGGCAAAACACAAAAACAATGGTTTGATAAACTCGCTCGGGTATAAAATTTATCTAGTTGCTTTTTGAATTCAAAATTGAAATTCAATAAAATTTCCTGAATAGCAACAGATCCACTTTTCCGTGGGGCTTATGGTATATCTAGTGTTACTAACGCTCTCAGCCTTGTAAATTTATTCCTGGTAGATCTACCATTAAACAAAATAGACTAATTGACAAGTATTTATCTGTGCTTCCGGGTTTGTATAGTTTCCTATATTTTTTCTTATCTTTTGGACTAAGATGAGTTCACCTGTGAGCTAAATATTCCTTGTCAATGAAGCTCAGGCCTAAGTAGACAAAATTCATATTTTCCTTTTCATGTATCCTTAAGAGACATTAGTTTATTCCAGTTTTGCTCAGATTTCCAATTTCGGCATTTACTCTGGGTACCGACAATTATTTCGCACAAAAGACATCTTTGTCCCAACACGAGTCAATGTACGAGGATTCTTGTACATCGAGCTTAGTCACTTTCTTCAACAATTGGCGTGAGAGGAGCATCTAAATTTCGGCTTACTAGTATTCTATTCTAGTATTACCAAAGTAAGCAATCTAATTTTAACATCTCAAATTAAATATGTCATTCATTAGACAAAACTAAAAATTCATTTAGTGTTCTTGTTTCTGGAATTTCATAACGTTCATAGATATCTCTATCCATCTGCTTCTGGAGAGCTATAAACATCTAGGATTCTAGATGGTCTTTTGTTTCCGATCAGATAAAATTCACCTCCATTCTTTATTTTCATTCTCCAGCCGATACCCGAGAATTGAGTGCCTTCAGGGTGCTAAACATGTAAGAGGATCTGGGTCTATAGCTCTTCCACACATTTTCACTTCATCTCCACTTTCTTTACGTCTCCCCTTACAAACTTTGTAGATTACCAAGTTGGTTTTTGCTTTAAATTACATAGCTTACTTTCAACTTCCATCTTTTGTTTTAATTTTAAATTAGTGGTTGTATTTTTCATGTGATAATTCTCATTGTATTTTCTTTTTCATGTGTTAAGGCAGCTTATAGAAGAGAAACACTCATGACCTCTAAAATAATATTAACATTCTATCAAAAAGTTCTTCCTGAGGTCTAAAGTTCGCACTCAACTGTGTCCATCTTAGGTTTACCCATGGCCCTCCTGTTGAGGTTGAAAAATCCTTACGTCATTCATGGTACCAGAATTAGACGTTTCTTCTCATATAAATTTTGATGTTCTGATTGATCCAGACCTAGTTTCGCCAATCATATCAGGGAAACTGTAACAAAGGCTGGAGGAATAACATCCAATCTTCAAGTTAACTGTATGTTGCCTTCCCCTATTCATGAATCCCTCTCATTTGTGATATTTAACCAATTTTAGATTTCACTGATCCAGTTTGGAATCCTGGCTATTTGAGAGATCTCGGTCTACTAGAATCTGTTTAAATATGATGGACCAAATGCGTGTTCGGTCTCTCTGGCATCTCTTGTCCCAACATACTGTCAAAACTAAATCTCTTTCTATTAAAGGAATACTTACGTTCAGGCCTAATTTTATGCTATAATTCTTTTCACAATCTGTACCAAATTAACTCATATTTTCACCCTATCTCCATACCCTGGTACTCGAGGTTTACGGATTCAAGATATAAGGAATGCTCAAACTGAGGCCTGTAGATGTTCTTTCTCATGTCCTGTTGCCCCTCCCTGGAATTCCCTCCCAGCCGATGTTGATGCTTCCTCCCTGTCACAAATCAAGTCCAAACTTTCCATTATTCTCCACCACTATCTTTTCACCCCTTAATTTGTTATATTTTGTAAAATTACAGTATTATTTTATGTTACCTAGCTATATGCCATGATACATGAAACCAATCCCCTTTACTATGTACCACCTTTGTCTTCGCTGCCAACCTGACTGGTGTATCAGTTTATATACAAGTTCAATGTCCCCCGAGCCTGCCTCGTGCTGCTGGGCTTCCATAGCCTTACCAGATGAGTGAACCGAGGTAAGTTAATAATTTTGCTCGGGGAAGTCGATGAACCATTTCAAGGTTTTGCATTTAAAACATTTATTTTTCTTCGTCCGACATTCTTAGTTTCGTATATAGATATCGAGGAAGACGACTCTGGAAGTTCAGTCTACCCCCCCGACCACTTTAATCCCTCATGCACGCGGTTGAGGCTCGGCGATAAATGCTACGACACTTTGATGAGTATCATTCGATTGAGTTCGTCTTCAAAAACACTTCTTATTTGCTTAAAAGTGGAGTCATTTTGGGTACACGCTTTAAATTACCTTCACACTATTCACTAAACGACAATTTTTATTTAGATACCCCGTCAACTCAATTCACTTAACAGATAAGTATATGAAAGTTCACACTATACACTGCACTTCATAGTTGATATTTAGACTCGCTCACTTTATATTCACTCGACAGATTTGTATTCCTTACACACTACTATATCCAGTGCACTATTTCAAGGATTAGTATAGGCAAGTTCACACTAGTAGAGGTTGAAGCTAATTAGTTATATGAACTATATTAAAATCAGGGTGTCTACTGCCCTTGAAATCCTTGAATTTATTTTTTGCCCTTAAAATCCTTGAAAACTCCTTGAATTTGATGAAAAAGGTAGATGCTCCTTGAATTTAAAAAAATAAATCATTGAGTGATTGTTCAAATGATTTTTCAAATTCAACATTTATATACTTTTTAATGTCTATTAGGCAAATGGTAATATTTAAGTTAATCTACTCACTAATGCGAGTGAACATTTGTATGCTTTGGATGCATTGTATTTTATGATGGATGCTCGCTATACTTCTGTGACTCTCTCTCTCTTGGATACCTTGTTCTTGTTTTTTTGCGGTTGATTTGGGTTATGCTTTGCTTATAACCCATTTTTCCCTTAAATACCTCACCTTCATCAATGTCCCATAATGTTTATTGCACTTTTTTAATTTAAAGGAAAAAATGGCTAAAACCCGTCCTTGATTATTTTTTTAAAAAGTCCTTTAATTCAAAATCACCAAACAAATAGACACCCTGAAAATGAATATTCACGCACTTAATAAATAAACGATTGCAACAATCTCGCTAAACATTCTCTACACTTCACACTTAATATTTATTATAATCAACAAAATATTTACTATTCTGATGGAACTGGTAGGTTATGCGACCTTTTTGGACGCGTACACGGGAGGACCGCCCAGAAAGAGAAGCGGGGGAGTCAGTGCCTCAGACGCGATATTTGATATAACTCTCCACCTCCACCCCCTTTTTTGCCACTGATATGGCCGCAATGAGTGGTAATGAGATGGTGTAATATTAATGAGTTTGCGGGAGAACTTTCTAACCTAGGTCAATTATCGTTTCCTTGACCACACGGGAAAAGTAGGGAGATTAAGTGTAGACGTGAATCGTTAAAAAGAAAATTTCGCTCACTGTCATCACTGATGGCGTTTAACATTTTAAAGCTTCGAATTACTCTATATAGTAGAACAGAGGTGGGCAAACTGAGGCTCGCGAAGGGTTTTCAGAATTAAAAAAATATTGGAAATAAATTATTAAACATTTTGCAAAAATTTTACCTTAAAATTAGAGTTCTGTCAAATTTTGGAACCGCTTTTGAAATCTTTATGGTTTGCATTCAACAAACTCGCTTCATATAGACCTAGTTTTATATTTTCAGACAATATTGCGTCAATAATTAATTGTAAATTGTGGTTCGGATTCCATGTGAAGCTGTAAGTCTTCATTCTGATATAAGTCTGGAAAGAGTTTAAAAGGAGTGGCAAAACTATGCAAAAAATTACCATTGGTTATTAATGTATGGGTAAATCTATGACTATGTAGTATATGTAAACATATGCAAAGGTAATTCAAATTAACCTGCATGTATTTGAAATTTGCATCTAACCCTTTACGGGCGGCACGCAAAGCTTGAATCCATGTAGTAGAAAATTTGTTCAAAATAGTTTAAATTAGGATTAGAACAATTCTGAATATTCTAGAAAGCTTTCTTATAAAGTTATATTTAAAAAAGTAATATATTAATGAGGTTTAAGTGCGATGTTAATGTAGAGGTTGGTTGATGAATAAAGGGCTGAGGAGGGTGCAGGGAGATTAATTTGTAATTCAGAGTCCTAGGTAAATTAAAAGCTAAACAATGATCAAATAGCTTAGTGTGAATGTATTGGCCAGGCAGGAGTTTTATTCTACATGGGAAATACCAGATTTTAACCAATGTGCAAGACGATGGGAACAGTGGCGGATCCAGGCTAAAAAATGGGGGGGGGGGGGTAACCTGAATTCCTCCATCTGAGTATTCTGAGAAAAGGGCATTGATGATTAATAGTGGTTTTTATCTTACAGAACATGATAACAAATGAGAGCATCTGATACAGGAGTGAGAACCAACTCTATCAGATTCGATTTTTTTTCCACACATCAGAAAATTAGGAATTGTGGTTTATTGTAGTTTTGGGACATCACCTAAGCCAGGGACGTCCAACCCGCGGCCCTCATTGCGGCCCACTGCTTACTCAGATTTTATTTTTACGGGATCTTTTTTAGGATTATTTTCATTTATTTTGAAAACCAGATATTGAGAATATCATAAAAGGAAGGTAATCCCCAAATCAAATTGATTTTATTTTGTATTAGTCTAATTTAATTTTCTCCTCTTAATATACAGTATTTTGTTTGTAATTATATCTTTGAACTTTTTAAAAATTATATTTAAGTACCTCAGTGGCCCGATGAATATACTTAAATTTCTAATTTGGCCCGTTGGGAAAAAAGGTTGGACAACCCTGACCTAAGCTATAATACTGAATTTCATAATTATTTTTTGAGATTTAGGTAACTGTATTTTAGTCACGTATCTTATAAGACATTCTATATTATTACACAACTTTCTGAATAGCAGAATAAAAGTATAACTTCAAAAAGAAAAAAACAAACGGGTGTGAAATCTGCTTTAGGGGTAGGGGGGTCTTCAGCAGCCTAACCCCTCCTGGTTCCGCGCTTGGATAGGAATGATCGTTTAAATAGATATTCGGAATAATAAGTGATAGAGGGTTGATGGATTTCATAGACAACCTAAAGTTAAAGGTTATTCATGCAGGGTCTTCATAAAGGCTGCAATACAGTTCATAAGGAGGATTTTTAATGTGTTGGAAGAATATCAAATAGAATGTATAGCATTTAAATTGATCAGTTTAGATATTTCTTTTTCCATTATGTGCAGAAATCAAAGGGGAAATGGAATTTGGGGATATATTTCTCCGTTATTACATACAGTAGATATTCGTGAAAGTGCGTGTTGAAGTGTGAGATTAATTTAACGAAATTCAAAGTATTGAATTTTGAGGGAAATTTGACAACCTTATAAAGCAGAAACAGTAAAGCCGGTATTCAAAATTATTAGGATCATTTGAATAGATTAATTAGAGCCAGCAAGAGTAGAAATCAACTTATGTGACAAAAGTTCCCCGTATTTTGCCTTTTGTAAATGTAGATAGTTAGGTCCTATTGTGATTGACGGGACGTCGCCCGTAAACGCCCCAGACACAAATCGCCAAACACTGCGGACCAGAAAGGGCTACCCGCATCAAGAGCGGGTAAGGCCGAAGAAGAACTCCGAGTGCCATGAGAGAGAAAGGACTAAACAGAAATCTTTGGAAACGACTCTTCAAGAACAGCGACCCCGGGTAGGGAAAAGCCGAGAAGAATTGATTGGAAATTGATAAAGAAATAAATAGTCGAGGTTTAAGCATTTCAGCCGTTTACGGGATATGATCTTACTCAAGATATTTAGATAGTGTAGTACTTTGTTTGACTGCGGGTTCTTGTGGATAGTGGAAATTTTTGCTCGCGATTCATCTTGATAGGGGCTAGTGGCAATTTGTGAACAATTAGGTTGTTATATGTGCTTATCCCGTTAAATCAAGTTCTTCTATCAACTACAGTGGCTAGACCAATTTATCAACGTCACAAAGGAGAAAGTTTCGCCAAGTAGTACCATAAAACAGCTTCTGTCCGAGGGAAATGGCTAGAACCGCATGTCCTACCCTTCAATAGTACTCAAGGAGCACAAAAAAAATGAAAAATCTCTAACAAAAGAAGTTCCTCCCAAACTGATTTTCAGGAAACACTACGATTGGGTGTTCAGTTCGGAAATGTCGAACTCATGACGGTAACCGTCGTGAGGCTGACATTTCCGAGCCACCGACAAGAGGATAACGGTCGTTTTAATAATTTCGATAAGTGGGTTATCAGAAGATACCCCAAAGCAATAAACACTTCATAATGATATTGTGTAAAGTATTGCCGGATCCGAGTCCTAGCTTATTTTGGGCTATTTTTCCTAGCTACTTTTTTCTGAGCTGAAATCTATGTGGACGAAGTTTATGGCGATTTCCGATTATATACTGTGGAGCTGTGCCCACCTTCCCAAATGATTTAAATCTCAGGATCATCGTAGGCCCATCCCCCCGACGAGCCGACCATTAAAATAAGCTAGAATCGCATCCGCCCATACTCGCGACATTTATCCGAGTCGCCATTATGTCAGCCCACCCCACCCAACACCTTTCTGAATAAAGACGTTTTCCTTCTAAAATAAAGCTTAGAAACCCAAGGGTAATGTTGAAAAAGAAGGTCGCACGCGTTTTAACATAACATAATTTCACGGATGACAAAAGCCACAAGGGCCTATCAAAGGTCATCCGCATCCGTCAAAACCCACCCACAAAAAGCACCATCGCCAGAGGAAGACAAAATCAAAGTCCCCCACAATATAATATAACAGATGACAAAAGCCACAAGTGCTCATCATAGGTCATCCGAGTCAAACGGCCTCTTTTTTTAAGGCACCCAAACTCACAGGAAAACTACATCCAGAGGATTGCGTCCAGAAACGAGGGTATCACCAATCAAGGCTTGTCAAGAACTAAATCATGCAGCTATAGATATATACAAACAATATTAATATATACAAAACTTAGGAACCATCACAACCTTCCCTCCCCATAAACTCATCCAACCTACTCTTAAATAAATTTAAATTTGGACTACCTACCACCCTCCGCGGCAATTTGTTCCAGAAGTCTACAAAAGTCTGTAATAGTTTTTTTATCCTTTTAATAGTGTCCTAGTAGTAAAATTTCGATGGTGCAGAGTGTATTACACTTTATAGTCATTATTTCAACCCGATTCTGTAACGCAAGAATCTATTACGACGCCATCTTGAAATGTCATGAGAGACTAAGTTACGCTCGTGCGTTTTTTTTAAGTCAATATCATTTATTATTTCCCAAGCAAGGATGTAGGAGGTACTGGGAGGTAGGATATTTAAGCATGTTTAGTAACACGATCTGGTGTGTTTTTTTGTCTTAATTTAGTAGAATTACCAAAAACTACAGATGATTAAATGACCTGCTTCATCGTTGCTCAAAACTTTCGCTTCCCGAATTTCGCCTCTTTAATATCGACAGTTTTCCGTGAGCCGCCGATTTTCTCTGAGCGCTTTTCGAAATAATGAAGTCATCTTCCGAGAAAGGCTAAACTAGTCCGCCAAGATTCTGGGTAGGGGGAGGCGTGTGCATTAAAAGCCGTCGGCAGATGTTAAACGTTTGTCAGAACGAAAATTAAGTTTTTCATTAATAGTAAATTTACTCCCACTGCTGCAACCAACTTTCTACATCTTTGTCCTAAAATAAAAAGTAACTAATATTAACATTAAAAACAAACGTGAGAGCGTAACTTTAAGTATTTTAAGATGACTTTGTAGAATTATTCTTGCGTTACATAAATCAGATTGAAATATTGACTTTTTGTGACTTTGCAAAGCGTGATAGACCTTTTCAGCCATCAAACTTATTACTCTTAGACAATATTACAACGATGCGGAGAAGCATTACAAGTTTTAGTAGCTCAAAACGTGTGCGCCCCTTTTATTTAATATTACCTACAGGTAGATTGAGGTCGAATTGTCAATCTCTAGAATTACTAAGTTTTAGTAAGATCCAAAATGATTTGCGTTAGATTCATTTTGAGGAGTTTTATTCAAATCTGAACTTCGTTTGTTGTACAAATACTTCAAAATGCAAGTTTATATTACCAAGTTCTGAAGTATTTATTTACACTTAATTCAGTTTTAAATTAAGCACTTCAAAATGAGCTCTACAAGGTATTTTGCATCTTTTTAAGTTTCAATCTATAGCACATACATATTTACTGAAATTAATAATACTACAGCCTGAAATATAACAAACTTCTCTTTTAGGCTGAATACCTCGCGAAAATTATTAAATTTGGTACATTATAGTTTTTCCGCACCTACAAAAACATCTATTTGGCCGAAAATGTTAAAATTTGGAACTTTTCCTAAAAGCAAGATAGTCAAGTGAATTTTTACCGACTGGTTTTTAAGTGGGAGATTATTCGTTATTTATCATAATTATCATCAATGCTCCCGGACCAAGATAATTCTTTGGCCTTGGGCAATGGGTAGGCTTCACAATCTCTATCAGGTGAGAAACCAAACCAGAAAAAATGAATGGAATGTCACCGTGCTTAAATTAGCCAAGCAAATTCACCTTTGAATATAGCATTTGGTTCAAGCGCACAATTTTAAAGAAATTCGATACATTTTTAATTACTTTACCACAAAGCGGAAGACAAAGATTATAAACTGTAAACTTTTAATTCCGAATGGGTCGGAATTTTAACTTGAGGAAAGGAATTTCCCCAACTCTCAACTTTACCAACATTCAGAACAAATATGTCATAAACTGATAAGCTAAATATATATATATATATAAATGACCTCAAAGGGCTTAAGCATTAAGACATTTTATTAATAGACAAAAATGTAACACGTTATATACACTTTCTACTGATTTTAATGCAGGTAACATGAAGTAAGAAGTCATCCAAACTTAGAAAATTAAAAAACTTTTATTGCATTAAATTGAACTTTGATAAAGCAAAACATCACGCACTTACCAAATTTCAATCCAATATAAGTAGGTAATCACTAAGTAGATTTAATAACGCAAACACTTCAAATAAATAATTTACTTAAAACCACGGTTTAGCATAGACACCCATCCAAAACGAGATCTAATATTCAACTGACTCAAGACTCTCCATCGACGAAGCAATCCCAGTCTTATATTTTTCTTATGATTTTTCCTCATTCGTCTGACTGGCTGTTCGGCTGGCTGGCTTATGACTGACTTACCAGTATTAGTTTCTTCCGAAATTTACAGAGTAATTTCCATTTAATTCTACACGAGATAATAATAAATCCAATTGATTTTGTCCTTGTAGATACTTAATCACACCCTCCAAGGACTCACAATATTTAGCCAAATGGATACACTTAAATATCCAGTAATTGAGTCACTAAAATCCACAGCTTACTAAACGACTGGCTATAATAGAGTCGAAAACACCCGGGGACAAGCCTCCCCCCCCCAAAAAAAACAATTACACTTCTTCAACCCCTTTAGGGGACCATCATTCCAGTTTGTGTGTGTAGCTCAACAACAAAATACCCTTCTGCGCCTGTGCCCCGAATGATTGTCGAGCACGCTGGCTTATTTCACATCTGAGCGAGACGTGAGTCACTCAGGTAAGACAACAGTTGGAATCAGATTGAGGGGGGGGGGGCAACAACGGGAGAAAGTGGTATGTTTTGTCTTGGTTTTGGAAACCTACATAACAATTCTAGTGGATCGGGGGCCTCTGAACAAGATTGTGTTGTTATTTTACTTAAAACTAAGAAACAAAAACCAACGAAGGAATCTCGATTGGAAATTAGGCTGAGTAAAAAGGTGTAAGATATATGGCTCTCCTGCTGGGGACAGAAGGGCACATTTAAAGACTGCAGAAACAAACTTGCACGTGGTAGAATTACTAAAGAGTACAAACTCGCACATCCAACTGAATACAAACTAGTTTTTAGTTTCTTTATTTTTTCTATTTGTCATCCTTATTTTTATGTTACTTTTGTTTTTTCATCTGCCCGCTCTTCGCCTCATTCCATCTCAACCCCCGAATGCGCTCGTTGGTTACATCAATGCGCGAACTTTTCTTCAACTAATGAATAAAATGAAGTGATGAAAGAAGTGGAGTTTGGCGTTATGGAAGGCAAATGGGTGAGTTTGTGTTATGCAATTTGTATGCCTATCTGTATTGTGCGAGATGTTGTATTATGAGAGTTGTATGTATGTGTGCATCTTTGTATTATACGAGTTATTAGTATGTGTGCGTATTTGTGTTATGCGAGATGTATGTCTGTGTGCGTATTTGTATTTTGCAAGATGTATGTCTGTGTGCGTGTTTGTATTATGCAAGATGTATGTATGTGTGTGTTTATGTTATGCGAGTTGTATGTCTATGCGTGTTTGTGTTTTCGTGTGTTTTGATATAACAGTGTATATATGTATGCCTGTTTGTTATAGAAGTTGTATTTGTGCATGGATCTTTGCGTATATTTGAATTATACGAATTGTATTTGTCGCGTGTTTGTTTTGTTTGTTGGTCGGTGCCATTCACCCCTGTGGCAACGGTGGCGTGAAATGAGGGAATTTTAGCCAACGGCCTCCAGATATTATTTCTATAACTAGATATTTTAAGAACGGGATTTTTTTCCTCTTGGTTTGGATATCCGGGGGAACGTGAGCTGTGTTTAAGCCGTCACGATATCTATTATATATATCTATAAATCTCTGATCTCTTTATGTTCTACTGGGGAGGGGGCGTGAGCTGGGTTTAGAACTTCGTGAGATCTATAATTATTATAATTATAAGTTAACTACCACCTGGTGATTAATTTATATGACCTCATTTATGTCAGATTTGAACTTCAATTACCTTTTGTAGCATTGGTTTTAGCTGGTTACATTGAGCCAGCGACTCTTTACGGACAGAAGATGAACATAACACGAGATTTGCATGACCCATAGACCCGCTCGCTTCGCCGCAGTTAAAAACTTATTTCTTTCGTGTAGAAATTCCCAAGGAGATATGGGGTTCCTGTACTTTTTTGCAGTGTATCAGGACTTTAGAGACACGGTACAAAACTCCCCTAAACCCAGCTCCATTCTGCAATAGGGCAAATCTGCTAACGAGAGGAGGGAGGGGGGGGGCTGGAATTCGACCTTCGTGGCTCCGATACGAGCCCGCACGATCGATTGTCCGTTTTGTCAAGCGACCGACACCGAACGACATTTGTTGCTACAGAAGAGAAAGGAGCAAACTCGCCGCCGACACGGGCATCGGTGCTCCGCGGGAGTTGGAAAAAAATGTGATCGAGTCCTTCTTGCGGTCAAAATTAAGGATAAAGTAGGATACAGAAAGAGAGACCGTAATCCCAAAAGTGTGTGTGTATATGAGAGAAAGGGAGAGGGGGGGAGAGAGAGAGGGAAAGAAACAGAGAAAGACAGAGCGACATACAGACCGAGACAGAGAGAGAGAGAGAGAGAGGTGCAGAAGGGCTGGGGGAAGCGCAGGTATGTAAGCACAACTCCAAATCCTCCTTGATGAGAGGGGATTTCATCGGACCGATGGGTAAATATTAGATGTATCGATGACTCGTGCACCTCGGCATCGATCCATCGACTCGGCTGGAACTTACCCGTTTTCAATGGCCACAATTCAAGCAAATGAACGATTATGCAAAGAGTCACGAATTCGAAAAATCTGGAAAAAACCTACATCCCTAAAAGTTGCGCGGGGCAGCCATGGCGCCTGGTATTGTGAGCGGACTGCGTTTCCTCAGTGAAAACCAACTAGGGAATTACTTGGTTTTGAAAGTTAGCAAAGTGGTGTAGTTAGGAGAAAACAGGAAATAAGAGGTGTTAGAGGGTGCACAACTCTCCTGGATGTGCTCCTCTTTTAGTGACGAAAGGTTCTCTCTTCGGGGCAGCCCCCTCTGACCTACCTAAGCGGTCTTTCGCCCCATCGGGATACTATGTGGGCTCCGTGATCTCACCCAGTCTCATCGCCACCAGTGCAGAAGAGTCTGAACCATCTTCAACTCCACCTCAAACCTTCTAAAAGAGTCGGATTTCATGTTTCTTCATTCCCACCGATGCCAACATGGTTACATAATATTCACACGGTGTTTGTATGCTGTTTACCTGTTGTTTACATTCTCGTTATACCCTTGTTCTTGCCCCTCAGCTTTGCATCTGTGTTATCTGTAAAAACTTGTACCTGACTATGGTTGAAAAGGAATGGTAATCGAGTCTTTGTAACCATTAAACTTAATTAACATTTCTATCTAATTCACTCAACATCTCAAACCTTAATTCCTTCATCATTAAATGCAAATGCACCCAGCAACCAGGGATTTTAAGCTCGGACATTAGAGACCTGCCTCTGGTCTATCTAGTCTCTCTATCAGTCATTCTTTCTCTCACCTTCTCTCTCTCTCTCTCTCTCTCTCTCTCTCTCTCTCTCTCTCTCTCTCTCTCTCTCTCTCTCTCTCACACACACACACAGTTAATATGTTCAAAAACCGACTTGATGAATACTTCAATAGTAACAACAAGGAAAGAAGGTACCCTAGGAGACCTTACGGTCCATTCAAAGAGGGTACCATTGGACTTGCAATCGAGCGGGCACAAGGCTGCTCAATTGTTTAGCGTCCCTAAACGGCCACTTTTCAAGACTTTGTCTAGTCTTGACTTGAACTGGTCAACAGATTCACTGTTGACAACTTCCACTGGAAGTGCGTTCCACTTACCGCAGATACTGTAGGTGAATAGTGTAAATATGACGTAGTGGGAGCATAAAAGAAGACGCCATATGAAATAAGGAGTTAGGAATAAAATATAATGAAATGAGCAATAAAAAGATGCCAGCGACGCCTCTCTGCATGGAGTGAATGTGAATTCCCCCTTTCTTTTTCTGTCTGTTCTATACCTATATTATTTTAATCACTAGCAGGCGAAGCTTGCGGGAGAAGAGAGTACTGTCCTATCAATCCCTTTCCCCTGGTTCGAAGAAGCGTGTTCGTGTATTTGAGGGATAGCTGAACCTG